>OX376333.1:11257500-11572500 GCA_947369225.1 Hofmannophila pseudospretella
CTCATGAATGACTAAGATCTCACCATCCAGAAGTAGTAGTTGATGTGGTCAGGTAAGGTTATGGCATGGCCTATAACGAAAAAGAAGTACAGTACCGATAGGCACAAACATGAATGGGTAACCCTAAAGGGGTTAGAACATTAAGAAATTCATTGGGGACAAAGTCACAGGCTGGAACAACAAGATCTGGGGGCTGAATAGACGTGAAGTGCGTCTACTAGTCGGTGCCTTCACCGGTCACTTTAGCACCTCAATGCCCACCACATTACCTACACAAGATGAAGCTGACTGACAGCACATCTTGCAGAGCCTGTGGTGAACAACTGGAGACCATTTCACATCTCCTATGTGAATGTGACGCTTTCGCGGCAAAAAGGATGGGTCTGCTAGGCTCTGCCTATCCGGACCCAAGGGAATTCAAATCCTTCCCACTAAGACGCATAGTCTTGCTCATGAATGACATATTCGGTGAAGTGGTCAAGGGATAGGTGCAAGGGTTGAACACAAAAGATCCCAATGGGTCGAAGCGTCGCTGGGATCCCCGGCCCCCATCCAAAGATAAGATGGCCTATAACGCACGACCATGCCGTGCCCTCTACACGATCGTGCGTGCCCGTCACCGCCTCCCTCACCACAAACATGGTAGCTCCTGGCGTAGCCATTACATTATAGCATTTTATTTGAAAAACAAGTTGCACTTTTAATATTGCCATGCATTTGATACTTATTTTTCAGCGAGGACGAAGACGAGGCCCTGGCCCTGGAGCTGATGAGGAAGCTGACCCCGGCAGTGCTGAGCCAGCTGCGACGGAGCTTCCGGAGGAGCAAGGAGAGGGAGCGAGACAGGGATATCGACAGGTTCGTCGGCCATGAGGTGCGTTGGGGTAAGTTCGGTTGTGGGGTATGATCGAATAAATAAATTACTGCTGATTCTGGCAACATTTATTGCAATTATGGCAATAGTAATTAGATTTAACAGATCTAACCCCACATCCAGACTAACCCAATGCATTCTACTGTTTTTTAACAACATAATAATAATCATCAATAATATGACAGAAAAAAATTATAAATTAAGTTTATTAAGTCTAGGATATATTACCTTTTTGGTACCTACGAGTATATAATAAGTGAAGCCTGTCGTTAATGTTTCTCTGATACTGCAAGATTTGATATGTGATAATAAAGTTAATTTACCTAAGTTAGCCTATATTTTAAAAGTTTATTGCGCCATTTCTTTGATTTCAAATACTACACACACACACACACACAGACACACACACACACACACTACGAAGCGGTGGTAGATAAAAAAATAACGTTGCAAAAATGTTCTGTAAAATCTTATTTCCAATAAATTGTTGTGGGTATATTTATAATAACATATAATAATGTAGGTAGATAAACATAACGTGTCAATAAACCAGTTGTTTCCTACACGGCGTTGGAGTTAGACCCTATACTACTACATGGTGTCAGGTGTGGTCGGTTTTGTTGTTAAAAGTGTCCAAAAAGTCGTGTACATACTTTCAGTGTCGAGATTAGTAAATAGTGCATGTAGTAATGATAATGCCGGACGATAAAGCTGTTGTGAATCATGTGTACGCCGCGATACAGCAGCCGGCGCCGTTGCAACGGGACGGCAACATGGCTACCAATTGGAGGGAGTGGAAAAGTGGCATTCGAATATTTTTTGATTGCATCGGGAAGGATTCTGTGCCTGCAAAAGAAAAATGTGCACTCTTTTTGCATGTCGTAGGAAAAGGTGGCCGTTATGTGAAGAGTTAGACATCGGCTCATCAGAAAAAAATGCCTACGCGATTTTGTGTAAAAAATTTGAAGAATATTGTGATCCGAAGAAGAACATTAACATTGAAAGACATGTTTTTTGAGACCTATCAGAATGATACTACCTTTGAAAAATATTTGGGGGTCTTTGAAAGTTGTCAATTTGGAAGTTTGAAAAATAGTCTCATCTTGACTCAATTGATACGTGGTCTCAAAGATGTTCATATGCGTGAGAAATTATTGGCAAAATCGACCCTGACTTTAGAGGAAGCAACTCAGTGGTGTCGAGCGTCCGAACAAGCCGGAGAACAGGCTGTCGCGTGCAGTGTTAATCGTTCAGTGTCGAATGGCGTCTCTGTGGATGGCGACCGTGCGGTGTCAATGAACCAGATTTAATCGGGTGGTTTTCCATTGCCTTCCCCGTCAAAGTAAGGTAAAGTTAAAAAAAAAGTAATGTAAATAAAGTATGGCGACAAAACATACATTCGCTCAAAAGTGCTTCGGTGTACTGACATTCACTAAATGATAGTCGCCATTTTGTGTTTCACGTTCATGATATTCACTCGACTTTGACTTATACTCGTAGTGATGATTCTCATTCCAGGCGAGTAGAAGAAGTGATGCGCGTGGCAGCAGCGGAGGAGGGCATCGAGTTCGCGGCGCGTGCGCCGGCGCCGGGCCCGCACGACGCGCTGTGGCTGCGGGAGAACGCGTTTGTGGCCGCTCTGGACGGGATCTTCGGTGAGAGTTTGTTCTTTGGGAGTTGCAGTGCTTTGGGCGAATGTCCAAAGAAGAACCGCGACTGAAGCGCCAGGAATTATTTGGCTGGGACTACACGTATCGGTTCAAGCGTTCCGCCCTCTCCCCACTCGAAGTCAGCACTTCGTGATCGGCTGCAGCGAAACGAACCGACGCATGTAGTACTGCAAAGTTAGAAATCGCGCGAATCATCGATTTAAACAGTAATATATGCCAGTCATAGACCGTTTATCAAATAATTTGTTCGAAACAGTCAAATCGCGATGTAAGTCCATGTCAACGCCACGCAACGCCAACGCACGAAGGATATACAGAACTCTAGCTGGGCCAAGGTCGTGGACTGCAGGCAGTCTCGAGAAGCCCTGCCGAAGGCTGATCCGAGACTAACCAGAGAGCTCCTGCGGCTCAGCAGAGTCAAAATGCTGAAGGTAACCGGGATAATAACTGGACACAGTCCACTTAACAGACACCTCTTCAATATAGGCATCACAGACAGCCCCTTGTGCAGAGCTTGCATGGAGGCAGAGGAGACGGTCGCCCACGTGCTCTTGGAGTGCAGAGAGGTGACCACCGGGCGGGAAGCCTTGGCACCCCAGGATCACTTCCCGAAGTCCTTCAGGACATCAGAGGACTGCTGGACTTCCTGGCGAAGTTGGGGTGGCTCGATGAGTAGTAGTTTCCACCACACGCAAAATAGGCGCTTAAGACGTCGAGTTGCGGAAATCAGCCCGTTATTACATTACATTACAAGTCCATGTCAGATGTGCCAACCGAAAAGTGGTACACTGTAATCAGACTAGTAGCACCCAGATACAAAATCTTGGGGTAAAACTCGGCCTGGAATACTATTTTAGTGTCCTTACGCTAGTAAAACAGTACGTTGGGGTATGATCGAATAAATCGAATTACTGTCTAATCTGGTGGTATTAATAGTGCTGGCAATACTGCTCCCGCGCTACTTTCTCGCTTGCGTCGCGAGCTGTGTTGCCAGTACTAGTATTAGAACAGTAAGATTGGACAGTAATTTTATTTAAACGACCTTACCCCACATCCGAACTTACCTCGACGCTCATTAAGCTCTAAAAGAATTCTTGTCTTTAGAGACAGACCTGGTGAAAATTCTCCTTCCTCCTTTTGCTCTCGACCTCAGAGCTGTCCACTTGTCCTGAAGACGCCTCGTTTAAAAGCGCAACAAGTGTCGAATATGAATTAGAGTTCGCATTTTCTACTGGAATATTGTTTTTCATTTAAGCCCCATTCATGTCACACTCCCTCGATCACATCCTTAGGAGGTTGGATTTGTCATCCTTTGCGTGGCCTGGCTTTGGTTATCGTTGGGGAGGGTCAATCCGAGAATGAGTGAGTCCATCTACCCCAAATATTGTTTATACTTTGGATTTCCCCAGGGTGACGCCCGATATTTTTATAATATAATTCTATGTCCTGATTCTATCAACTATTCTCCTTTCTACTCGCACAGTCAGCTGTGTGTGTTCTCGTTCCCCAGGCCACCACAAATACACAACCCACGCGCACAAACTGTTCCACCTCCTGGACCCTTTCAACACGGGGCGCGTGCGCTGGCGGCAGCTGGTGTGCCGGCTGGTGAGCGCGGGGGCCAGGCGCACCGGGACCCGGGCTGATAGGTGGAGCGCTGTTACTGAGGGGCCGCCGCGGAGGCTCGAGCATTGCAAGGTGGGTGAATGTTGCTCTTGGGTGGCGCCATCAGGTATTTCAACGGGGAGTTTGCGCGGGACGGTCGACTGTCCATTTGACTAGTTTGCAAATGGTTTACTGGTGATTTTATTGGCCAAAATTAGTGAAATTGAAAACGTTTATTTATCACTGTAAACACCAGAATATAGAACACAATACAGAAGTATACAAAGATTAATACATGCAGCACAGAACATCCGGTGCGGTACAGTGCCAAAAAGGGTACACCAGCTCGGGATAATGCTGAGGCAAGCCACAGTGCGGTTTTGTTTAACGAATATCAGCACAGGTGAACTGTATGTGGAACTCTTCAAGTGGACTTCGCATTAGTGGTTTGTTGTGATTTCACAACGGGTCATGAGAATTCGGTGGCTAGCTTCTCGTCTTGGATCAAATTGACGTTGAAACTACTAGAAAGTGTTAAAATGTGTCTGCACCACCATTTTAATGCATTTGACTACGACTTTTGACTGATTTTGAAACATAACTTGTTATTAGCATACTAAGCTGTTTTTCCGACCTCGGATTAACAGCTCCGCCATTACACGAATGCAATGCACGCTTGGACTGTAACTTTAGTGTATATTTGAACTATCATCATCAGCAGCCTATTCTAGTCCACTGCTGGACACAGGCCTCTCCCAGGGCGCGCAATTAAGCCCATCTTCGATTCTTCTCATCCAGTCGCTGCCAGCCACCTTGCGCAGATCGTCGCTCCATCTAGCAGGGTCGCCCGTCCCACACTACGTTTGCCCAAACGCGGTCTCCACTCCAGAACTCGTCTCCCCCAGCGGTTGTCGGTTCTGCGACAGACGTGACCGGCCCACTGCCACTTCAGCTTGCTAATCTTATGAGCTATGTCGATAACTTTTGTTCTATGCCGGATCTCCTCATTTCGGATTCGATCCAGCAGAGATACTCCGAGCATAGCTCTTTCCATAGCATTTGGACTATAAATTACAAGAATAATATGCTGCTTAAATATTTTGATAATGACTAAATCGTAAAACCGGATAGTGTTCCGCAATCGGAAGCCAAAATTTTAAAACTAAGAAGAACCTATTGTCAGAGTTGCTCAGGCCGCCCATAGGTATCTGAAATGCACTTTAAACTGCTGTCGTTCGACACTTTAACGTGCATTCCAAGGCACTGATGAATAAAGAATAAAGGATGTGTTGCTTGCAATTTGTGAGAAATTCAGTCCCCGATTAACCTGAATATGAAGAGCGTCGGTGGCACAGTGGTTAGGACACCGGACTCCCCATGCGGGAGGTCCGGGTTGAAACCGTGCAGTGCCATGTACCAATGAGTTTTTCGTATTTTTCGAAGACTTACGTACATTTACCGACTGCTCTAACGGTGAAGGAAATCATCGTGAGGAAACTGAGATGACCGGTGTGTAAAATGCGGTAGGCACAAAAGATCCTCAAGAGTCGAAGTGCCGCTGGGGTTATTCCCGGCACACATTATTTTCTGCACACATTCATCATCGACACCGTACACAAACAATCTTCTCTATTGTTTCATCCTGTTGGACTAAAGTTTCGTCACACTAGCTCCATGTATTTCAGCCAAAACTGATGAGGACATATTAATTTCCAGAGGGAGACCATAGTGAAACTGGTGAGCATAGAGAGGGAGGAGTCGTTCTGCTACGCGGCCGTCTCCAGAGGGGGGCGAGTCGGCGTCTACAGCGGTCAGCTGGGGCTCGTGTACTGCTATGAGGTCAGAGACTGATTTGAATGCTCCGTTTTTTATATTTCTTTACTACAACACACACACACACACACACACACTTACACACTACACTTACACACACTACTTACACTTTATTGTACAACAATAGACTTAAAAACCAATTAAAATGAGACATTGTACAAAGGGTGAACTTATCTCTGAAAGAGATTTCTTCCAGCAAACCCGCGAAAGTGAAAGATGCGTTATAATTTATAGGTAGATATAGTGTGTACGTCAAATAAAAATAAATACAATATTATAAAGACAAATATAATAAATATACGTATATAATACACACATACATACACATGTACATATAAGCAATAACTATAAAGTAAATATCTCTAAAAATACAATACATATAAGATGGATGACATAACAGGAATTAAATTTGAGAACGTTCCTAGTGATAAGCCAGCACGGTCCTATAGAAAAATCTCACACGTCTTTGGTGCGCTGCTGACGGAGAGGAACCGACTTTTTTAAACCCACATTCTCCAGCTTCTTTATCATCTTCAATTACGTGAGAAAGGTCGAAATCAGTTTTAGATAGGGTACTTTTCGAAACCACTTTTGCTTTGTCGGGTAATAATATAAAAAGTGAATGCTGCCAAGATTATTCTATATTATTTCAATATTGTAAGTTATTGCCAGTACGAAATGAGACTAAATTAGCTATTATAAGGAATCTACACCCAAATTCCTTAAAAAAAACGCGCCTAGCTACACAAATAAATTTAATTATAAAATTAGCAAAATAACAATACGTGAACCGGAACGCAACCATCGCCGACCGTGTCTCGAACAAAAGAGAACGGCGGGTTGGTCCTAATGACCTTTACAGCTTCACCGGGGTTTTGGGGCGAGCGCTAAGTGCGCTCCAGCCTGGAGGCGGACTTAAAAACTGCTATAAGAAGTGACTGCCTAAGGGCACCCAGGTGGGTACGGACCTCGGCTTAGGACGTCGCTGGGGAGGGAGGGGTCGGGGAGAAGCGGCCTGGAATACGCCGATAGCACGTGTAAGCGCCAGAAGCGGGTCGCCTCCCGCGCCGGCGCGGACGGAATGTAGGTGCAGTGTGTGTACTACTATCGGGTGGGGGAGTGGCTTCCGTTACGGAGATCGTGATGTCGGCCTAGACGTCGTCGGCGGGATGTCGGTAAACCGTTAGTGGAGTAAGCGGCGGCGCTTACTACTAGCGGCGCTTACCACCACCCGTGGGGAGCTTGCTCGAAGAAGCATCGAGACGCTAACTTCATGTATTGAGCGATCGTGGGGAGTTCCAAATCGTGATGATGACCGGCGGCACTGGTGCTGGTCTGTTTATATAGCAGGGTGTGGCAAGGGCCCGCGACCCCCACTCCCTTCGTCATCATTCTCCAACACTGTATTAAAAGAAGAGCAATATAAAGTTATTGAATTAGAACAAAAAACCAATGTAAAAGATTGAGAAAACTATGTAAACAAGGACCCTTTAAACCTAAATATAACAATATATATGTTAGATCTGAGGGTAAGGGCATAGATGGCCCGCTATCATTCTCCGGGTTGTCCTCACCCTGTGGTTCTATTTTGCTTTTTAAAACACCAGCGAAATATAAGAGTTATTTAACAGCAAGTTAGTTACTGCCTAGATACTCGACACTAACTAGCCACGGGTCAACCGTCTCAACAGCAACTACTAGTCACCGGTTAGATATTCAATAGTAACCGGCCATACGAGATTCCCCTGATAGCAACCAGTTACGGTTAATTATTCTGAAATGCAATATTCTTTAATAAAATATCAAGTCCGACTGCCTCGTCGACGAATCGCAAGTGAATGATGTCACCTCGGGTCGGGCGCCCGCTTTTATAGAGGCCAGGTAGTGGGGGGTGGCATGACGTGGTATCGGTTGTTGCTGCGTGTTTGCTTCGTCGCAAGCGCAGGCGGGCATTGCACGTGCACTATGACGTCACTTGTTGTTTGCGTTGACATATATGGCGCGAGAAACTATAGATATATATTACCCAAAATAATAAATAGTTTGCCAGATGATGTGAGAGACATTTACCTAAATAGAATTAACTATAAGAAACATTGAAAGCACATTATATAGAACATGATACTAGCTTTATATAATAGGTTACTTTAGTTGTATTGTGAGATGTAATAGTTTAACTACTATACAATAGTTTAACTACTATAATGACGAACACAAACCTGTCAAGGTTTTGCCTTATGGGATACAGTATGTACCTACCATGTACTTTGTATGTATTAAACAATAAATAATTGCCGATTAAAGTTAGTGTTTTGAAACCGGTAATTATTACCTGACAAAGAGAGCTAATTGCCTGACAGTTGAAACAGTGCTGGTTTAATTTTATTTTATTTATTTATTAGGTAAACACAACAGATTACAACCATAGAGATTACATAAAAATCAATATAAAGTTATGAGCTAGGTCGTAACCCTTAACGAACACAGCATGGTGAGGAAGTGGGAAATTGGTTGTTGTACAAAATTGAGTTGGGAAAAAATACTATTGAATGTAATGACTAAAAAACCTATACCTATTTGAAAAATAAAAATAATAAAGTAAAGACTATAAAGTAGGTGCGTGGATAGCTCACTTGAGGACATCCTCAACCCGTCTTTTAAAAACTAATGGCCTGGTACCAAACCAGGTCTATAACAGGTAGCTTTCTCTCTGCTATTAAATATAATTGTTTTCTTTCAGGTGTTCTACCACAGGACAGGCATGAGTCGCCGCGTCAAGAACTGCTGGATAACTGATGCCATTTATTTAAGCGTGAGTGTTTCATCTCTTAAAGCGCGTCGTGGCTAGGACGTCGGGCTCCCGTGCGGGAGGTCCGAGTACGAAACCAGGCAGTGCCATGTACCAATGAGTTTTTCGTTTTTTTCGAAAGACATGTACATTTACCGACTGCTCTGACGGTGAAGGAAAACATCGTGAGGAAACCTTCGCACTGAGATAACCAGTGTGTGAAATGGGGAAGGCAATGGCAAACCCCATTAAATCTGCCACGAGAGTCATTCTATGTAATTAATTCCTTAGAATGATCACGACCCTCAGCAATGAGGAACACGACTTGGAAGAAGTTTCATCTCTTACAGGGTCTGAATCAGGGACTACAATGTGTTACGTGCAGTTTCTGTACGAAGTAATATTTGTACAATCTGTCAATGTACCGAACAAACCTAGAATGGTTTATTCTACAAAGATCATATAAAACTCTAATACAATTATGTTAAAAGTTTATTCACTTATTACAGGGAACACAAAAAAGGACCTCCGACTTACAAACTAGGTCGAAAACCTGTATCTTGTAAGTCGGGATTCCGTCGCACTTTCTGTGCAAGCAAATTACAAATTATATTCTTAACCTAAAAGGAATTTGGAAAATTTAATCATAAAGGAATTTAGTAAAGATAATGGTAAGAGTGAGTATGGGTGGGGGTGTGTTAGGTTGTGTGGGAGTGTGTGATGATGTAAGTGTGCATATGTAGTGTAGGGTGAGTGGGTGTGTGAGTGTGGGAAGTTAAGTGTTAATAATCTGAAGAACGTAATGAGTTTAGTGTGTAAAATTGTATGTTTTATGATTAGAGCCTCAGTTTTGTCGTAATCTAAAGAGAGTAGCCATCTATTAAGTTTTACTTTACAATTATTTTTATTTAGTGGGTAGATATCAAGGTGTTCGTTTATTTATGTAAATTGTCAATAAATAAAAATATTGCGAATGTAAGGGTCCGGCTCCTTGAAGAAAGAGTGTCTTGAAAGAAACGGATATCATTTAGACATTATTGCTTTAAGAATAAAACCGTGTTGTTAAACTTATTTTTTTATTTTTTTTATTCTTTTACACTTTTGTGTACAGGTGAGCTTAATACCTTCCGGCATTCTCTGCCAGCTGACAACTGAAAAATCACAAAGAAACTTACTCAATAATATGTGAAATTTATATAATAAAATAACACTATATTAAAATAACAATATTCTTACATAGTATACTAATATACAATACTAATACAAATATACAATATAATTTACTTATATACATAAATACAATATAATTAAATACATACGAAAAATAATAGAATATTATGCACAAATATATTGATATGTAAAATATAAAGTTTTAGGGATATAAACTTCATTTTATAAACTGATAAGGTTAAACTGTTTACTTTTTATTTAAACAACTAAATCGTAAAATTGTGGCGAGGTACGAGGCGGTCACACATTATAACATCCGGGTGTTCCCCGTGTGGCATCGCGTCACAATCACGGCGCATACGCACTGTGCAGTCTGCGCGCGCTGCTGACGTCTATAAACAATCGCCACCGCTTTTCTGATACTCGCGCTGTCACTCCTCTTCCTTTCATCATCGCAATATTGTTCATCTCAGTGGAGAAATGCACTAAGCGCCTTATAGGTGACAAATCGCTAGACTGCAAAGTCTGGAACATTGGCGCAAGATTGCCTGTCTATCGGTGTTTTATAGGATACATTTCGGAGAGTGCGCATCGGAATTGCACGACCTAATTCCAGCATCTCCATTCCGCCTTCGGACTACCAGGCGCGGGGAGGGGTTCCATCCTTATGTTGTTGATATCCCATCTGCTCGTACGAAGCGATTTGCTACTTCGTTCATTATGCGAACGGCTAAGGAGTGGAACAGCCTGTCGGCGTCTGTGTTTCCCGAAACCTACAACCTTGGGATCTTCAAGGCCAGAGTGAATAGGCATTTACTGGACCCGCATGCTCCATCGTCGACCTCATCGTCGCTTACCATCAGGCGAGATCGCATCAACATGCCAACTTTCATTCCGTGGGGCACACGTCCCCGCACCCGTAAAGAGGGTTAAAATCCCTGACCTGTTGGCTCCGAGCACTATTCTGGTTCCCACAAGATGTCTCCGTCCCCAGGACGTGCAATGCCTGATCCTGTCGGCCTCGGACCGCAGCCTGACGGTGTACGACGCGGGCACCCTCACGCACACGCCGCTCTATTGCATCACCGGTCTTCCCAACATACCCACAGTAAGTGTCCTCTAGTCGGGTGTTCAGTGACCAACCTGTTTAAATGCTCCTCTTCACGATCGGCCGCGATCACGTAGTAGCCTTGTAGCTGGATACGTATAGCAAAGACCTGAACAAACGTACAAATGCACACACCCTTTCACTCTCTTCTACACGAACACGCTCGCAGATTCCCAGCCATCAACATAAAATTGGAAATCTGTAATTAGCAGTATGTTTTATTCATGGACAGTTTTGTATAATATGTAAAGTAAATTAAATAAAAAGTAAATAGGATTTTATAATAAATAAATAAAAACTAATTTAAAATAAATGACGATTGATATTTATTGATTCTTATGATTTTTCCATCACCTGAAGGTTGCCTGGAAGATATCGCTTAAAGCGACAAGACCGCCTTCTGCACATTGTATTGTACCTCTATGTTGTATGTTTTGTTTTTGTCCCGGGTTTGCAATATTTGTATTTATTATGTGGACATGCGCATGATCAACCACACGCATTCTTTTAATGTGTGTACAAAAAAACGGCTATCCGATTAACCATCATAACCGATTACACACGATCATGGCCCATCATGGCTTATCGTGAAGTGGAGCATTTAGATCTTGCAGACAGACAAACAGATACAAAACAGAGAACAAAAACCTTGGCAACTAGTTTCAAATTTAGTCAAGCTTAATACTACAATTTAATAATACAACCAGTTTAAAAACTGACCCAAATTAAGTCAAAAGTCCCATCAATCTATCATTTTCTTTGGCAATGCTACAGTATGCCCTCTAAATTACTATATAAGAGTCACCTTTTATCATCTTCGGTTGGCTGTCAACAGGGTGACCCTCTCGGACCGGCCATCTTTAGCCTGGCTATCCACACTGTAATTGAACGGCTGAAATCCAAATTTAACGTATGGTATCTGGACGACGGAACCCTAGGGGGTGATGCTGCAACGGTTTTAGATGATTTACGCTTACTTATTCAAGAACTCAACTCCATCGGCCTCGAACTAAATTTTTCAAAATGCGAACTTTTTATTTCCGATACTTGTCCGAACAAAGACACCATTTTTTCAAACTTTAGCACCCTGGCACCTAATATCACTTTAGTAGACCGCAGCTCCCTTCGCCTCCTGGGGTCCCCCATCCTAGATGAGTCCTTTCCAAAATTTGTTACTGACAAAATTCAAAATTTTGGTGATGTTTCGGAAAGACTGCATAAAATTAACCCACATATGGCCTATTTTTTGATTCGATATTGCCTGTTTGTGCCAAAATTTATGTACACTTTGAGATGTTGCCAGCTGTGGAAATTTCCAGATCTCCTGTCCAAATTCGACGATGCTGTAAAACCAGTTCTGGCTTCCATATTAAATATCGACCTTGACCCCAACTCCTGGACCCAGGCATCGCTGCCTATTAGATTCGGAGGCTTGGGTATCCGTACGATCTCAAGTGTGTCGCTTCCGGCGTTCCTGTCCTCAGTGCACAGTGCGCGCCCCTTGGTGAGTAATATTCTCACAAACTGTTTAGATAGTTTTGACATTCCCTACGCAGCTGAGGCTAGGAGCGCCTGGGTGACCGCTTGCCCCAATACCGACCCCCCAACTACCCCCACATCTCAGAGGCTCTGGGACGAGCCCCTCTGCAAATTGGTACGGAACAACTTGATTCATACGTCAACCAATTCTGCAGAGCGTGCTCGTCTACTAGCCGCTGGGGAGTGGGAATCAGGGCTCTGGCTGCACGTTCTCCCGTCGGCCAGAATCGGTACCTTACTGGACCGCACCACATTTCGTCTCGCCGTATGCCTGCGTCTCGGCGCTGCATGCAACGTCCCCCACCTCTGCCGCTGCGGCGCAGCCGTCGACCAGCTCGGGCACCATGGTCTCTCTTGTTGCAGAAGCGCCGGTCGCATTCCCCGCCATGCCGAGCTCAACGACATCATACGCCGAGCACTTTCCTCCGCCGGAGCGCCAGCTGTTCTTGAACCGAGCGGACTGACGCGCGACGATGGCAAGAAGCCCGACGGAATGACCCTAGTACCTTGGAAGATGGGACGGCCTTTGGTGTGGGACGCCACCTGCGTCGACACCCTTGCTCCGTCTCACCTTCCAGCCACTTCTTATAGAGCCGGCTCTGCGGCCGCTGCTGCAGAAACCCTCAAACGGCGCAAATATACCATCTGGGTGAAACTTACATATTTGAGCCGTTTGGGGTTGAAACATTGGGACCCTGTGGCCCGGGAGCGCACCGCGTCTTCAAGGACCTCGCAAAGCGCCTGGTCGACGCGTCAAAAGACCCAAGATCTGGCTCCTATTTGGCCCAGCGGATTAGCTTAGCTATCCAACGGGGCAACGCAGCCAGTCTCTTGGGTACACTGCCGGATGTGGGGGACTTAACCCAAATTTTTTATCTTTAGTTTTCTTAGCCTTAATTTAGTTTTAGCTTTAGTACAGGGTGGACCAAAAGTCCGTTAACATTTAAAATGGTTATAAAAAATACAAATGCTACTTTAGTGAAAAACTGTTTATTTAATAATAAAGTAGACAAATTAGGATTTCACTTTTTAAAAATAACATCATTCAAATGTGACCCTTGTTCATCCTGGCACACCTGTAACCGGGAACGGAAATTTTGCATGACCGCCCGACAAGTGGTTGGTGAAATGTTCTGCATTTCCTCGCGTATATTTTCTTTTAATTCCTCAATAGACACTGGGTTGCTGATGTAAACTTTACTTTTGAGATATCCCCAAAGGTAAAAGTCCATTGGAGTTAAATCCGGGCTGCGGGGTGGCCAGTGAATGTCACCTCTTTTGGATATGACTTTTTGGCCAAAAATTTCACGAAGTGCTGCTATAGAGTCATTGGAGGTGTGACATGTTGCCCCATCTTGTTGGAACCAAGAGCTTCGATTAAAGCCTGAGAAGTCCTGTAATGCTGGAGCAAAAAAATTCTGTAGCATCACAATGTATCGCTCTGTATTAACGGTGACGGCGCGGTTTCTCTGATCTTCATAAAAATATGGACCAATGATTCCGCTGGCTGACAATGCGGCCCATACAGTAACCTTGGGCGAGTGTAAAGGTTTTTGGTGCTTCAAGTCCGGGTTAGTGTCACTCCAGTATCTGCAATTTTGTCGATTGACATGTCCATTTAGGTGGAAGTGTGCCTCGTCTGAGAAAAAGATGTTATTGAAGCTCGTAAACCTCTCAAGCACTTCGTTAGCAAACTGCAGTCTCTGAGCAGGGTCATTTGGCTTTAAAGCCTGTACAATTTGAATTTTGTAAGGATGTAAATGTAAATCTTTGTGTAGAATGCGATTTAGAGATGTTCTGGGCACATCTAAAGCACTAGACCGCTTTCGAGTAGAGAGACCAGGTTGTTCTCGAACAGACGCTCGTACACGCTCTATGTTTACTGGATCGCGCGATGTCCTAGGCCGGCCGGATCGTGGTTGACTTAAAGTTGAACCTGTTGTTTCGAACTTCTGTACCCATTTTTTAATCGTTTGAATTGTTGGTGCTTGATTTCTGTTCCGTATATTGTAATGATTACAAAATTTCCGTTTAGCTTCGGTCGTAGAATCGTTGTTTCGATAGTACTCGCGTACGCAAAATGCGCGTTGCGCTCCGCTGAATGACGCCATGGTACTAAATCCCTATTAGTAGCTCTCGCTTGTAGTAACACCCCCCGCGCCAATACCCCGCCCGCGCCGACGCAGCGACCTATTCAAATGTTAACGGACTTTTGGTCCACCCTGTATTATTTTATGTAAATATTCTAATGTATAAATATTAAATCGTTTAAGAACAGATTAGACAGCCACTTACGAAATGTGAAGAAACAGGCTAACCAGCATTAGCTGCCTGCCTGCTAATGCAATAATAATAATAATAATACAATATTTAATACGAGTAGGTAGGTATCTATTAACAATTGTGTGATGTGAGGTTAACAATGTCCATGATAAATTACCACTTAACGTAATACATCTATTATCTTATCTTTAGATGGGGGCCGACACTTCGACCCATGGGGATCTTTGTGTTCAACCCTTGTACCTATCCCTTGACCACATCACCGAATATGTCATTCATGAGCAAGACTATGCGTCTCAGTGGGAGGGATTTGAATTCCCTTGGGTCCGGATAGGCAGAGCCTAGCAGACCCATCTTTTTTGCCGCGAAGGCGTCACATTCACATAGGAGATGTGAAACGGTCTCCAGTTGTTCACCACAGGCTCTGCAAGATGTGCTGTCAGTCAGCATCATCTTGTGTAGGTGGGCATCCTGATCTCTTTCTGTCTACATGTATCATGTGGTAGCTCGTTATCTAGTCTGCTGTCCAACACCCCCAGTGCATGGCCTACCGCCCCTCCCACGGCGGCCCGTCCGAGCTGACCCTAGGTTCGGAACGCGGTGACCTCACGCTCCTGAGGTTCCTGCAGCCCCGCGTCGCGTTGTTCTACGTCAAGTCGCCCGACCACATCAACTACTACTTCTGGATGGTGAGGTCTTAGTCGTATTCCTCAATCATTCGTGAACATTGTAAGGACAACTTGTATCAAATATTAAATGCATTTCTAAAAAATTTAGAAATAGACAGAAATTGATGGTCAAATGTACCATAAATATGTTAGTTGAGATATCGAAAAACTAATTTAAGACCCTACTTCAGGATGTCCATGAAAGTTGATTGATGCAATAAAAAAATTAGGTTAATAGAACGACTCTCTTGGCGAATTTAGTGGAGTGGTTTTCCATTACCTTCCCTATTTTCACACACTGGTTATCTCAGTGTGCAGGTTTTTTCACGATGTTTTCCTTCACCGTCAGATCAGTCGGTTAATGTACGTAAGTCTCACAAGTGAGCGAGATCCTGCTGTGATGACAGAGCAGTAACCTTACATTCTATCTTTTTGTAGGGTGCATTAGGGTAAGTTCGGATGTGAGGTAAAATCGAATAACATCAGTTTCGGCAGTCATGTTTTAATGGATTTTGCCCCACATCCGAAAGATGCCTTGAGGTAATTTCGGATGGGCTATTCCACTTGTCCCTACCAGCTGTCCCGCTGTCCCATCTATCCCCCCTGGGTCACCTGGGTGGGATGAGTGGAATTTCATTTCCACTTTACCAAGTAGGTACAGTATGTGGGGTAAGATCGTTTAAATCAAATTACTGCCGAATCTGGGGGTCAACATAGTGCTGGCGTGGCACCACACATCCGAACTCACCCCAACGTGTGTGCGTGGTAACATTCCAGGAGCTATCCTCCCCTCCGCACACGTCCTACTGCTCCGCCGTGACCTGGAGACGCGTACATTCCCGCTCGGTGCGGCGAGTGTGCTACATGCGACGCGACATCGTACTGTCCTGCTCGCACGACAGTATGGTCAGCGTGCGAGCGAGACACGTGCCGGGGAAGCTGGACGACTATGTGTTCAGAGTTCAGAGGGTAAGGAAAGAAAGTTCCCTTAATAATAATAAGTCTTATTTCAGGTAAAGTACCCATATACAAGAATAATCTACTTTCGATTCCCATCACGCTGCACGGACACCCAGTGCCTCAGGATGGGACAGGTCAGGTACCCACTCAGCGTACGGAGAATCTCCTTGTGAGACACGTCGAAACTTCGCCAAAAGGAGGCAACACGTGATCTCATGATCGCGTAGACATCAGGAACTCTTGCCGCGGCGAACATGCCCGACGCACTGCAATATCTCGGATGCAATATCAGGATGCGATACGCGTCATTGTATTGCACCCTGATGGCACTGTACGAGCGTCTGGTGAACTTGTATAGAAACTTTCCTCACTGAAACCTTAACTGAAAGTTCATTTAATTTCAGAGCTATGAGCAGAATCTTACTAAATGGGGTCAGATTTATCTGTAGACTTAGATTAGGTACTTAGAGTTAACCTCTATCCGTTTTCGTCGCTAGAGCGAAAAAGATTGCTGCCACGGATCGGCGCGGGCGGCCCGCTGATGCTGAAAAGTGCGGGCGCTTGGAAGTAATATTTCGATGTATACGGAAATAATGTTTCTAAGCGACGAAACAAGATATACTTACGGAAAAATACGGTTCCGTCTGCTGTGCCCGGGTGGGGTCCAGCTCGGAGGCCGCTGCTTAACACATACCAATACAATACGCTACCATGAGTGAAAAATCCGATTACGGACGGTAACATTCCGTGTAGTGCATTGTTACGACTGAGGGCCAACCGCCCTTTCGTATTTTGAATTTAGATGCTCGAAAATATGATTTCTTAAACAATAATAGAAATATTATATATTATCAATGTATATCGATTTTAGTATCTTCCTGTAACACACGTCGGCCGACGTGTGGTAATTTGGTTTCTAGCGAGGCCGTGATGATATATTGGAGATTGATGTATTGCATTTTTAGGGTTCAGAAATGATCATATTATTAATTATATTATATATTATGTTTCATAATATTAGGTAATCTAAAAAGTAGTGAAACGTATCCAGCAGACGGAATATGGCGGTATCACGCCACCTCATTTTGTTGTTTACATCGTACGATGGTGTTATTAGACTTGGCTTTAAATTATAAGTTAATGTTATAAGACACGTCGATTAATATCCGATTAAATTAACAATAGATTAATTAATGTGTCCATTACGATGTATTAGCCCTAAAGTGAAATAATATTTAAAACATTGTGCGGTAGTCGGAGTGGACAGCATTAATTACGTAGGTAAAACACTAAACCTGGGGTTACTATTACTGTTATGTAAAGGACTAAAGGTATTTGCTCATTGCTAATCACGATTGTGGACCCCTTTAATAATATAATGCATAAGGACAGTACCACTTACCGATAGGCAATGTCCGTTCACACGTGTACCCGGCCGGGCTTCGATGTCTTCACACGTCACTGTTTTTGGTTATAGATGAATTCACAAACCCACTTAAGCACAATGTTTGAGTTCCGTTGGCTATAATTTTAGCGCTTTTTACCTTGTAATCGATGCATGCGGTTTTGGATGCATGTCACTCGAAAGTTAGGTTAGAACTGAATGCACAGCCGTTAGGCGTGTCATTATAATGCAATCTTTTGCGAATTTGAGGACGGGTCGCGCCATCTAGCGGCTCGTAGTACAACTATATACAGTTACATTAAAAAAGAGGCCACAGTCGTGATCTATTTATTGAATCAAATACTGAACATATTCCCCCTCGCTGCGAAATTAATATAAATTTCCAGTTGATTTTAGCAACAAGAGACAAAATAAAATAAAAGAATAGTGTTAGAGTTGACTTAAAGTAAAAAGAACTAAAACAAAGACGATAAAGAGTTTAAAATTAGTCTAGTTGGATTGGCAAGGGACATAACTTTACAGCTGGACGCTTCAAAGTTCCCGAATCAGTGCGTACTGTAGCAACACGCACGATCCCGTCGGCACCCGCATGGATATTAACGATACGACCTAATCTCCAGTGTATGGGTTTGGTGTCATCGTCCTTAATAACAACGAGATCATTTATGGCTAACATTCCTCGGCCTTGAGTCCATTTGGACCGCTGCATGAGCGAATTTAGGTAGTCGTGATGCCAACGCTGCCAGAAATCCTTGTGCAACCGTTGCAAATGATGCCAACGATTGGTTAAATTTAACTGAGTGTCTGGAACCCCCGGCACAGCCGTTAAAGGTTCCAGGGTCAAGAAATGACCGGGAGAAAGAACCGACAAGTCGTTAGCGTCACTGCTCACCGCACATAGGGGGCGAGAGTTGAGCACTGCTTCGACTTGGGTTATGAGTGTTTGAAACTCCTCATAGGTAAGGATTTGTGTGCCAACCACTCTGTGTAAGTGTGCCTTGACAGACTTTACCCCGGCTTCTGCTAGTCCCGAAAAATGTGGGCCAGAAGGAGGATGAGTACTGAAGGCAATGTGCTCGTTTTTTGCTGCCTCCTCCATAAGAGGAGTCAATTGACGATAGGCACCCACGAAGTTGGTACCGCAGTCGCTAAAAATTTGCGTGCAACGACCTCGACGGGCGATAAAGCGCCGGAGGGCTGCAATAAAGGCTTCTGAGGACAAATCAAAAGCGATCTCCAAATGCAATGCCTTCGTGGCAAAGCACACGAAGAGACAAAGGTAAACCTTTTGTGATCGAGCCCCGCGCCTACGTTTACCGATGATAACGTTGAAGGGACCTGCATAGTCACAGCCGACAATTGCGAAGGCCTTCACACCTGAGACACGAGTCGAAGGCAGCTGAGCCATTACAGGCTGAACAGGAGTTGGATTCACGCGAAAGCAGCGAACACACCTGTGTAGACATCGTTTTATGGCTCTCCTCGAGGAGAGAACCCAGAATCTTTGATTGAGTAGAAATTGGACAGCTTGAGGTCCGGGATGCATATTCGAAGCATGCACATCCTCGATGATTAAGTTCGTCAGAACATGGTTGTTTGGCAATAAAGCCGGATGTCGGGCGTCGTACGCCAGTGGGGCGTTATCCAATCGACCACCGACGCGAAGAATAGATTCCTTGCTCATAAAAGGACTTAATTTTCTCATAGGCTTAGGTAGAGATGTACCCTTTTTCAGGCACCCAATTTCCTCGGCGAAACTCTGATGCTGCGTACGTGACACCAACAAATTCAGCGCCTCCTCCATTTCGGATGCAGTAATGGCACCGGTATTACATGGGAGTTTTCGCTTTAATTTGATGAATCTTTGTACATACACCACTACTCGCTGAATTTTCTTCAAGGAAGAAAATCGGAGCAGTAGATGCAGGATTCCATCACCATTAGTGGTTGTAACAAGAGCCGTTTTCTTTTGTTCTTGTTCAGACAAGAGCAACGCTTGTGATGGGATCTGCTGTACAGAAGGCCAGTGGTCTTGCGATTCAGATAGCCACGGTGGGCCACAGAACCACAATGGATGCTCAATGAGCTTTACTGGCAATAGCCCGCGAGAGACACAGTCAGCGGGGTTAGATTTAGTGTCGACGTAGTTCCAGGTTGCTTGTGGCAATTTTCGTTGGATACGGCTGACTCGATTGGCGATGAACGTCTTCCAACGTGTGGGACAGGACTGGATCCATGCCAACGTGATCATGGAGTCCGTCCAAGTAAAAATGTCTGGGGGAGTCAGTAGAGGTGCTAGTGAACTGATCACGAAGCACATCAGATCTGCCACAAGCACAGCCGCAGCTAACTCGAGACGCGGGAGCGTTTGGCGTTTGACAGGAGCGACTCTGGATTTGGCGGCGATCAGGTGAACTTGGACGGAATTATCCGGAAGTTCGTACCTGAGATAAATCGCGGCACCGTATCCTGCTTCCGATGCATCGCCGAAGCCATGCAGCTGATAATTTATCGCAGCTGAGTTTGTTACTTGCCGAGGAATAGTCAGATTAGATAACTGGGGAAGCTGTTCCTTATACTGGGTCCACAAGTCAATGATTTCTTGTGGTGGTTCTTCGTCCCAGTTTAATCCTTGTAGCCACATTTTCTGAACAAGGCACTTGGCAAGAAAAGTCAAAGGAGCTATCAAACCCAAAGGGTCGAAGATTCTCGCTAGCTCGGACAGAATAGTACGTTTTGTGCAGTTTCTGTCGATAGGGTGAACATTGTACACAAATTGATCTGTGACCGGAGCCCATCGCAAACCCAAAACCTTGACGAAGACGTCTTGATCTAAATCACAAGTTTGTGATTGAGAAAGGCAGTGCTCGGAAGGCAAGTGGTTTAGTACCTTGGGTTCATTGCTGGCCCATTTTCTCAATTGGAAGCCACCTTTAGACATGATATCCATGAGCTGCTTTTGAAGGACGAGCGCATCTTCCACGGTTGGGGTTCCACAGGGTATATCATCGATATAGATATCCCGTTTCAAAACCTCAGCAGCTAACGGAAACTCCGCACCTTCGTCCTCAGCCAGCTGCTGAATAACACGCAACGCCAAGAACGGCGACGACGAAACACCATAGGTAACGGTGTTTAAGGTGTATTCAGCGACAGACTCAGAGGGATTAAAACGCCAGAGGATGCGTTGCAGATGATGATTTTTGTTGCTCACTAATATTTGTCGGTACATCTGCCGAATATCAGTGGTAAAAACCACGTTGTGTAGGCGGAACCGCAAGAGAATTGCAGTGATGTCCGTTTGGAGCTTAGGACCAGTCAACTGAAATTCGTTTAAAGATTTCCCCTCAGCGTCCCCTGCCGATGCATCATAAACCACACGGAGACGCGTAGACGAACTGTTTTCGTTGATGACGCAATGATGCGGTATGTAGTACGCGTCAGGCCGGTGAGTGTCGTCCGGGGGAACCTGGGTCATGTGTCCACTCTCGAGGTAATCTTGCATGAAGTCCGAATAGGCTTCATGCAGCTCGGGTTTCTGTTTGAGACGATTCTCGCAAGCGTTAAACCTTCGTAAGGCAATAGAACGCATGTTCTTGAAGATAGGAGTGTCATTCTTCATGGGGAGTTCAACGACGTATCGACCCTGATCATCTCTTGTATGCGTTTGTTTAAAATGATCTTCACAGAGGAGATCCTCTGGAGATGCTGAATGATCAGAAGGGATGTCTTCTACCTCCCACAATCTCTGGATGACGGAAGACAGATTATTGTCTGAGATGGCCAAGCAAGAGTTAATTTGCTTAGCACCTTCACATGGCACAGAGCCCATCAGAACCCAGCCAAAAATGCTGTTTAAGGCCATGGGTGAAGTGTTGGTAGCCGGAATGGAACCGGGCAATAGAATATGCGGCCATAGTTCGGCCCCTACTAATGCATCAATCGTACCAGGGACGTGATGTGTGGGATCAGCAAAGGAAATGTCCTGAAACAAGTTCCATGTTGTATTGTTAACCTTGGAGGAAGGCATCACACCGCAGATCTTGGGAATGACAATAGCTTCGAATGCCATACCCTTGTCTGAAGATGTACCACGAGGGCGGATTGTGCAATGGACCTTCCCAAGATCCGCAACTTCACTATTGCTTAGGCCAAAAATTGGCACTCCACTTCGCGACTTCGTAAGTCCCAACCGCCTTGCACACGTGTCTGTAATAAAGTTTGCTTGACTACCCGAGTCGAGCAAGACACGAATATCTTGATAGGTGCCCCATTTATCTAATACCTCAACCTTAGCGGTCGACAGCAAGACCGTTTTACCGCTGTTCACGGTATTAGTTAAAACATTGACGGCATTCTCAATAGGTGAGTTACCTTGATCTTGCGATGACGACGATGCAGTCGGCTCAGTATTCTGGGGAACGGTGGAAGTCTTAGGAGGCAAGTGAAGTAGACTGTGGTGGCGGTGACCACAATGACGACAGCTCGACTTAGAATGACAATTCTTAGTTGAGTGATTGCTTCGCAGGCAATTTACGCAACATTGCTTCGCTTTGACAGTTTCGAACCTCTGTTGGGCCGATAAAGACTGAAAGCTTGTACAATGACCCAAAAAGTGATCCTGAGAGCAATATGGACAGTTGTTGTTTGTGCTGGCAACAAGTGTAGTTTGTGGATTTTGTTTGTCTTGTTTGGTCGCGGCCGGCCTTTTAGCGACGGCAGCGGCGCTTTTCGATGTGGACGCGGCAGTAGAAGTCGAATCTGACGTTGAAGAGGATCTCTCCCAAGCTTGGCAATATTTGAGAATAAATTGTTTGATTTCATTAAAAGTAGGTATTTCCTCCGATGTTACGGTCATTTCGAACTCTTTGCGAGCGGATGAGTGTAACTTAGTTAACAGAGTGTGAAAAAGGAGAAAATCCCACTGTTCAATCGGCAAATTAAGATTTTTCAGGATAGCTAAATTCCCAGAAAATGTGTCTAAAAGTTGACGTAAACATGTTGCATTATTTGCGGCAAGCTTGCAGTGGAGAATAGCCTCCCATGAGATAAAGGCAAGTTGTCTTTTATTCTCATATCTAGTCATAATTGCATTATATGCCACGTCATAATTATCGTGTGATAGTGGAAACACCTTAATTAGATCTAATGCCGGCCCTTGTAGGCACGACAATAAATAACTGAACTTCTCCACTTTTGTTAGAGTGTCGTTGGTGTGAATGAGTGTGTCAAATAGGTTGCGGAATGGCAAAAAATTATTGAAAGTGCCATCAAAGTTTTTTAAGTTTATAGATTGCAACTTTACATGTGGATCGTGGCGTCGCAGGGGAACATCACTAGAGTTGGCACTATTTCCTGTCGGTGTGACTGGTGCCACAGATGTGACATTACCGAATACTTTTATTTGGATTTCCAAAATATCGGCGTATGTTTCGTCGAATGTCTGTCTCTCTAAGTCCTCTTCATTATAGGCATCTACATCCTCCGAATCGAGACTGGACAGAATTTTATTATGAGCCTCATCGAAAGTCGTCAATATATCCGGTAAACGGTTACACCACGTAGCGAATCGGTCTTGGACGCTTGAATCTGTGTGTGCCTTCTTTGCACATATATAAGCGTCATTCAACCGTTTCATCACCACACGGCGACGAATGTAAGCCATAGTCTCCACAACCATTATATTCGAATTTTACCGATAACGCAAAATATAAAACAAAATATTGTTTATTTTATAGTAAAATAAACAGAATAAAGATGATTTTCACGTCACCGTACACTGGCGTATATATTTAAAAAATAAAATATTTAATTGCACTTGTGCGATTTAACAACTCTATAGAGATACACTGATTCCGTAGAACAATAGAAGCGACCGGTTGGCGGGTGAGTGTACCTACGCTGCGAGTTTATTACAAGTTAACTACCTATCGGTTTAAATGATTGCAGATACAATATTAGAATGATAACTTCATTTTTAATATACATATAAATGTATTAGAATACCAATCCATAGGTAATATTAGGTACGAATATGAGATATCCGCGGTTCGAAGGACCAAAAATGTTATGTAAAGGACTAAAGGTATTTGCTCATTGCTAATCACGATTGTGGACCCCTTTAATAATATAATGCATAAGGACAGTACCACTTACCGATAGGCAATGTCCGTTCACACGTGTACCCGGCCGGGCTTCGATGTCTTCACACGTCACTGTTTTTGGTTATAGATGAATTCACAAACCCACTTAAGCACAATGTTTGAGTTCCGTTGGCTATAATTTTAGCGCTTTTTACCTTGTAATCGATGCATGCGGTTTTGGATGCATGTCACTCGAAAGTTAGGTTAGAACTGAATGCACAGCCGTTAGGCGTGTCATTATAATGCAATCTTTTGCGAATTTGAGGACGGGTCGCGCCATCTAGCGGCTCGTAGTACAACTATATACAGTTACATTAAAAAAGAGGCCACAGTCGTGATCTATTTATTGAATCAAATACTGAACAATTACCTTCTATGAAAAACCAGTACCAAACATATCACGTAGGTAGTTCTTATTATCGCATTATTACAGCTATTGTGAGAAGGTTAGTACCTTCTCACAATAGCTGTAATAATGCGATATTAAGACTAGACTGACCTTAGTCCATTTGCCGTTCTGAGATGATCCAATTGTAACATGAAACTATCGTGTATCTATGTGTAGTGTAACTATGGTGGAACTATAATTAAAATTAGTGGTGTCTGTCTATGCAGTAGTGTAGTATCATGTCGTCTTGACAATAATTTACGGTTAAAATATTATTTTATATATCTTATTATTGCTCTACGTGATGTTATAAATCTAACACACGCGAGTAAATGAGGCTCACGCTCGTAGTGTTCGGTTCATATTCTAGTAACTTTTAATGTCCAGTACGTAGTACTATTAGTTATTCTGTGCCCTTAAGGTTGGCTTTCGTTGATCGCGGCCGATGGCTGACGGCAAGCCGCGCGCGGCCGGCGACAACTCGCTTCCGATGTCGGCGGCTAGACGCGCGCGGCTGTCAGTTAGGCCCTGTCACTGCAGTGCACGACAGTTCACGAATGAGCGAGATGCACATGAGAAAGCGAGAGAACTATGCTCACGCGCACGACTGGTCTCGACACGATCGCGCGCGGTTACGACAGACGTGGGCCGCGCGCGTCAGTCGCATCGCCCGCGATTATCGGATAACTAACTTTAGATAACTATGTTACCAGGGTGTAACCTGCTTCCACGTGGTGCCCTCTCTCCACCTGCTGGCCACGGGCAGTGCGGACGGCGTGGTGAGGCTATGGGAGACCACGCAAGTGGCCCCGTTCGCCAGCCTGGCGCCGCCCGGGCCGCCCGCTGCCGTGCTGGATGTGGCCGTGATCGCCGCGAGGGAGCTTGTGGCGGTCTACTGCGCCAACTGCGTGAGTCCAGCGGATACTATGACAATGTTTTTTTTAATACCATCGGAACCACATTTGCCCTGATATACGGGGTGTGGAATAGAAAAAAAGAAAGAATTACATTTATTGCCAAATATTTAAGAGTATATTTTTTTTACAAAAACATTATAATTAACGTAAATGTAAATACTTATTGACATAATCGAGTACCAATTATGCAGCGTTTTTCATAAATAATAAATAAATAAATTTATTTTGCAACTTACATTAATACAAGAGTGGTCGATGCTCTAAATCCCGCACTAGGATACCCCGTGTCGCGGGATTTAGGCTCTTCTATTTAGGGACAATTTTGATTTATGAAGGAAAAATAAATAAATAAACGTATACAATTTTAAATTAACATTAGATACTAAGACGTAAGCATTGAGTGAAAGTGTGTGTGTATGTGTGCGTATTGGTGTGGGGGTGTGGAAAGGTGAGGGTGTGTGTTTGTTTGTGTTTATTCATTGTACAATTTCCAACACTTTCTCAGTGCTGTCATAGTCCAAGGTTGCAACCCAGGTGGTTAGAGATTGTTTGCACCTATATCGTGTATGATTAACAAAAATAAGGGGTAATAAGGGGACATGGCCCCGACCGAAGGATTGCAAGGGGAGATATTGGCGATCGCAAATGAAGGTTACATCTTAGGCGTTACGCGGCATAAATGTCATATCGTAAAGTTATGGAGTAAAGAGGGCTATACCTATATTCAGGCTGACACGTTCGGGTCGGGTTGGCTTTAACTGTCATGACACGTTATGTAATACTGTTATATCCTAGCACACTCACGCTCGTCGTCGTACAACACTCATTATTTAATTTTCAATCAAAACATTTTATTTTTGTTTATTTCAATAAATGTATATGTCAGATCGGAGGGTAAGGGCATAGATGGCCCGCTATCATTCTCCGGGTTGTCCTCACCGTGTGGTTCTATTTTTGCTTTAAAAAAACAGCGAAATATAGTTTAATAACTATATTGACTCAATCAACTCATTTTAGTTTTATTTAACAGCGAATTAGTTACTGCCTAGTTACTCGACACTAACTAGCCACGGGTCAACCGTCTCAACAGCAACCACTAGTCACCGGTTAGACATTCAACAGTAACCGGCCATAGAGAGTCCCCTGATAGCGACCAGTTACGGTTAATTATTCGGAAATGCAATATTCTCTAATAAAATATCAAGTCCGACTGCCTCGTCGACGAGTCGTAAGAGAATGATGTCACCTAGGGTCGGGCGCCCGCTTTTATAGAGGCCAGGTAGTGGGGGGCGGCATGACGTGGTATCGGCTGTTGCTGCGTGTTTGCTTCGTCGCAAGCGCAGGTGGGCATTGCACATGCACTATGACGTCACTTGTTGGAGAATGATGACGAAGGGGGTGGGGGTCGCGATCCCTTGCCACTACGCTGCTATATAAACAGACCAGCACCAGTGCCGCCGTTCACTTTTGTTCGAGACACGGTCGGCGACGGTTGCGTTCCAGTTCACGTATTGTTATTTTGCTAATTTTGTAATTATATTTATTTGTGTAGCTAGGCGCGTTGTTTATTTTAAGGAATTTCGGTCTAGACTCGTAAGAAAATTGAACCGCTGTTGCCTAGTGCGGGAGTCCAACGTTTATTATTATTATGTTGTTACTTTTTTCAGGGTTTTATGGGGCCCGGTCCTTTGAAAGGCCTGCGTGGGGACACGGGTCCAACACGTAGAGGCCTTGTTACAGTATTTATTATTATAATGAAAAAATTTAAACCACTGATTTTCTCCCATTATATTTATTATATATTTAAATCAGACAGGGTCCATACAAATAAAGTTAGTATATTATATTACTTAAAGCTATGCTATGTTTAGCACAGTTTTATGTGATCATTAAAATAAAGTGATGTTATATTTTATTTATATTGATCAAACATAACGCCGCCGGCCTGAATGAGTCTGTAGCACGTCTAACATTATCCTCGTACTGGTTTCATATCCACTTATGTCCACTTATCTGGTTTTGATTTTGCTTCTGTGTGTTTCCGCGTCAGGATAATTGTGGAGGTGACAGATGAAATCAATGCCATTAAAGAACTTGCATCATCTGTTATAGTACGTTAGGGTGGAGTAAGTTCGGATGTGGGGTAAGATCTAAAGATCTATTAAATTAAATCTGGAGGTATTAATAGTGCTAACAACAAAGATGGCGACGCCATTTTCTTGCTCACGTCGCGAGCTGTGTTGCCAGCAGTAATTTGATTTAATCGATCTTATCCCACATCCGTACTCAACGCTTTTGTTCAACTACTTGTGTTCCCCGTGTTCCAGTGGCTGCACATCTGGGACCTGTACGAGGAGTGTCTCCTGCAGACCGTCAAGGTCAAGTTTCCTGTACTGGGTGTGCTCGGCAAGAGGGTAGAGTTCGGACCGTATTGCATTCATCCAGGTTAACGCAATTTTATCTTATGATGGGGGCCGGGAATAACCCCAGCGACATTTCGACCATTGAGGATCTTTTGTGCCTAGCCCATTTTACACACTGGTCATCTCAGTGTGCAGGTTTCCTCACGATGTTTTCCTTCACCGTTAGAGCAGGCGGTAAATGTACGTAAGTCTTCGAAAAATACGAAAAACTCATTGGTACATGGCACTGCACGGTTTCTCACCGTACAAAGCAATTAAGCATTGCTGCTTTGCAGTAAAAGGGTGTTACCACACCAGGCTGACCCTGCACCTTGCAAATACATACTTAGACTTAGGCCCGGACTACACGACGACGGTTCCTAGGCCGGTTCCAGTATCGGTCGGTTCAATGGAACCGGTCATATACCCGAAGCAACGCAACGCATGAGTTTGAATGCATTTGACTACACGGCCGGTATCGGTACGTGTAGTCCGAGACTTACTCCGCTGGCGCAGTGATCCGAAGCGGATCTTGTCCTCCGATACCAAGGAGCGCCACCGCGCTTTCTAGCAGCTCAGCTTCGAGCCAGTTGTCCACTCGAAGCTTCCGCTGATAAAGCTCCACTTCATCGCTCCAGGACACCCGGCCGGCTGCTGCCGACCGTCCAAGCGTCCCAAGCATGCTTCTTCAAAATAAATAATTAAAATGATTCAAATAGTTGTGATTGTGCACAATCTACATTCATAATTATAAGAATCTTCTTCATATTGTATAGCTAGTGAAAACCCAGTACAAAATTATCCTCTCTTCCAAGGTCCGTCCCGGAGGAAGTCCTCAGATGATGAGCCACCCCCCGCCGCCCTCTCACCCTCCCCGGGAGGCCCCTCCCGGCGCGGCTCCAGCGTGTACCGCGGCTCCACCGGGGGGCTCCTACTGCTGGAGGACGAGCCGGAAATGAGGGAGTCACAGAAACTGGAGGATGACTTGTGAGTTTTGTTGCCTGTCTGACCATTCTTAGATCAAATTGCAAGGGTTAATAAATGTCAGGGCAATGTATGACTGTGATGTGATCTTTTCAGCTTCGACACCAACAAGATCAGAAAATGATCTTGTATTGTATATTAGTATACTATGCAAGTATATTGTTATTTTAATATAGTTTTTTTAATATCTCAGTTTAGAGGCTTTAGTACACGACAAGGTGACCATGTCAGCCTCGCCAGGGTCACTAAGAGAAGGGAAGGGAAGCTGAAGTAATATGAGAGTCGGCCCTCACTTTGAGAGTCAGTTTAGCAAACAATATAGCGTTATTTACATATATAAATTTCACATATTATTAAGTAAGTTTCTTTGTGATTTTTTTGCCACTGCACCGCCATAACATATCTGCATGCCCAGAGGTCAGCTGGCAGAGAATGCCGCAAGGCATTAAGCTCACTTGTACACGAAAGTGTAAAAGAAAAAAAAAAGAAAACAAACTTGTAAATTAAACAATGTTAGGAGCGGTTAAAACCAGAACACGTGATCTTTAGTGGGACGTTCTCATCTGAAACCCTCGTTCGACAGCAGTCGTTAGGCCATAAGTGGGCCACTTGCTTGCTTGCTTATCGTATGGTTAGTGGGCAACCTATTTGTCAGAGTTGTTCAGGCCGCCCGTAGGCATCTGACATGGCTTAGCGACTGCTGTCGAACGACAACAACCGGGACCGACTGCTTAACGTGCTCTCCGAGACACCGAGCAGCTTAGATGAAAATGCCACTAGCGATCACCCATCCAGGTACCGACCGCGCCCAACGTCGCTTAACCTGCACGATCACTATCTGACCGTGCTCACAACTAGGCTACGAGCTCCTCAAGCCTGATCCACTAATCACACGACAAGAAGATTTTTTAAGATTATCGTAACGATTTCTTCCTGTGACAGAGTGTCAATCATGCAGTAATGTATTTTGATAGTGTTTATTTATATAATCTATTGATCAAAATATAAATAATACAATAGATTTTTTGCTGTTGAATAACTCTATATATTTACTGTGTATTAAGTAATAGTAACCTTTTTCATGTTTTTTCCCATCTGCTCGTACGAAGCGATTTGCTTCTTCGTTCATTATGCGAACGGCTAAGGAATTTTATTTATTTATTTATTTTATTTTATTTCAAAAAATTTCACAGTATAACAGTTATACTAAGGCACTGTGAAATTCAACAAAAATATATCTATAAATAATTACATACTAACTGTAGAGGGACGCACATCCATACTCTCACAGAACCTCAGACACTCATCACGCACACTCGCCCATCGACTTGCAAACACATCACAGTCTGGTGCTGACGCGAGAAGCGCGTTGAGATTCTGCAGAGCACGCACAAGAGGCGATTTACTGTAAGAAACAGTGCGAGCTGACGGCACTGCTAACAGACGGTTCCGACGAGACCGGAAATTAAACATTAACAAACAAATTGTACATATCGTGCCACTGTTCATGTAGTTTTTACTTTTCCTGTATTTGTGTACTATCAAATGTTTCTATCTAACTCTATGTAAGCGTTCTTTTCTCTGATCGACATCGTGCGGGTTCTTATTGTGGCTTGGATGAAAGAAATAATGGTTTCCTTCTCCAAGGGACGGGAGTTCGTTTCTTCATGATCAAAGGCTAAATAAAGCTTAAGTAATTAACCGCTCTGAAGTTTTTATTCTGGCAGGCCTCTTCCATACAACCTCATTTCTCTTCTCATCCTCCAAGCTTCTCCAAGTAGTTCACTGACCCTCGTAAATCACTATCTCCAGGGAATACATTCGCTACAACCGGCCCGAGCTGCTGCTGACCTGCTGCGACTACGTGTGCGTCGTCCCGCTGACTGCGGACCAGGAGTACACTGCCATACTGCAGCCGCCCTGGGACACGCGGCGCGCCAGGCGACCGTCCCTCTGGGACCTGCCTGATGACGTGTTCACTAGTATGGTTGACTGATGAGATCTATGAGGGAATCTGGTGTTCTGAGGACATCCGAGGAGCGTCTGTGGCCTAGTGGCGGGAGGTTGAGGAACCAATGATTTTTCCGGATTTTTTCGAAGACTTACGTACATTTACCGACTGCTCTAACGGTGAAGGACAACATCGTGAGGAAACCTGCATGTCTGAGGATTTAAAAAAATCCAAAGGCGTGTGAAATCCACCGCACAGCACTGGGCCCGCACGGTGGATCATGAGACCCCTACCCCGTTGTGCAAGGGGACGCCTGTGTCCCAACAGTGGGGACATTAATAGGCTGATGATAATGGTGAGGACATCGGCCTCGACGTATGATCTGTCTACTTGTCCCGATGATGCATCGAGGAGGACATTTGACGCATTTATCATCCTTCGGGGTTATTTTTTCTAAACACATTGCCAATATTCAATTAAGCTATAATGCCTGTGCTGGGCTGATATGGTCCAAAGGTGAATTCTATTGACGCTTGCGCTGCAGTCTCGTGCCCTATCCTGCCCTAGGACTTCGCTTATGGGAAGGACGAAGCAGAGGATGAGTGGTTGGTTTTCCTTTACCCCATTATTTTAAAAGTTTATTCAATCTATTCAATTCGAGGCCTACAGGCGGCCTGAACAACTCAGACAAATAGGTTGGCCACTAACCATATGATAAGCAAGGAAGCAATATATTTATTAATCGGATAACTTGATCTATTGTGTTAGTGTACTTAAAAACTATGTTAGTACGTAACATTTCGGCAAAAATTACGAGTTATTACACTTCGGTCAGATGCTAATCAAAGATAACATCATTCCTCATCAGCACCCGAACGTTTGTTTAAGGATAGGGGAATCGTATTTATTCGCTATCACATTCAGGAATGAATGAATGAATACTCTTTATTGCACAAAATTAGCGTGATACAATGCGTACAAAACGATTAATACAATCTAGGCGGTCTTATCGCTATAAGTGACCTCTTCCAGACAACCTTCTGGTGGAGTAATTTTGGTAGAAAAAGGTAGGTTGTGCACCGTTTACAATAATATATATAATATACACATACAAATAAATATATTTATATATACTTTACATGAAATATCTACAGGATGCTGTTGGAGCTGCTCCGAAGCCTGCAAAGCAGAGACGCAGTTCTTTTGTTTATAGACTTTATTTCCTGTTAATCATATCAACTATTGGTTCCATGTCCCGCGCAGGTCGCTCCCCGCCCCCCGCCAGCCCCCCGGCTCCCCCCGCGCCCGCGCCCCCGGCCGCCCCTCCCCCCGTGTCGCCGCACCTACTGTCCCCCTCGTCCGCCGAGCATCCACTACAAGACCTGGACTGTCTACTGGAAAGTGCCGGTAACTTCTCTAGAATAGACTATTGTAACAGCCCTTGTGCTCCATCTCGAGATTGAGGTAAAACGCGGGTTTAGAAAAATTGAAACTAATGAGCCTTCCGCTTCATATAGTCACATATCGCACTGGTGAGGGGTGCAATTTTCTATGGAATTAACCACATATAGAACGACTTCCTGGGCTTCCTGAACGTTTATTTATTATTATTATTATTGGATTAGCAGGCAGGCAGCTAATGCTGGTTAGCCTGTTTCTTCACATTTCGTAAGTGGCTGTCTAATCTGTTCTTAAACTGGTTTATAGTTTCAGCATTCACAACTTGCTCAGGTAGACCGTTCCACGGGATGACTACCTGGTTGAATAGGTGATGATGTTATGGGAGTGTGTTGGCCGTGTTCCGCACTAGTTGTGTGCAGTGTCTTCTTGAGTGCTCCTTCAAGTTCAATATAAAGAAATTCTTCATTTCATCTGTGTTATAGTGATTGTTTAGAATTTTGTAAGTCTCCATAAAGTCTGTATAATTTGCCCTCAGTACAATACAAATATAATATAATGCAATAAAAATGCAATAAAATTAAAACATGAAGGCAAATGGGTCCATGACTCAGCATAATGGCTGACGACGGGGTGTCGTCAGCCGCTGGTGTTCTGCCATGGCCCGACATAACACAACATTGAAACACACAAAATGACAAAATTATTATATGGGGACACCAGCGTCCCAGAATTGCCTTTAATGGTGTCGATGGTGAGTGGTCGCCGTAGGTCACACGCACACTGGAACACTCGGCCGTGTACGAGTTGCCACCTGCGCCCAAGTTTGGTGGTCCTCTCGTACAAGTGGCTTTTTGCCATTGTGCGAGTCTTCTAGTGTACTCGCATCACTCCCGCGCATGTACATAAGAGATATCTGCGTATTTGTTAAACAGCATCCAATGTACTTTAAGTAAGTAAGTAATACGTTTATTTCACGCACATCAATGACCGAAACAGTTATAATTATAATAAAATAATTATGTAGTCAAAGGTGAACATATCTAAATCATGTCTGATGGTCTGCTGTTGTTGTGAAAAGGACCTCAACTCAGCTTAAAACATTCCGATGTTCATGAAAGACAAACCAGACACAAAGACAGGCTATACCTTCCGAAATGTACCTTGGACATATATAAGAGAAATGTATGTTGTATGGCAATATACATTTATAATAAGTTACCATCTGAATTGAAAGCCATGACGTTCAATGAATTTAAGAGGAACATGTATATTTGGTTGATGAATGATTGCTTCTACAGTGTTAAGGAATCTCTTGAACACAAAGTTAGTACCTAATAATATTTGTGATCCTTGTAGGAGTTCTTGTAATCTAAAGCGTATTAGTTAGCTTCGTATCAATTTTTTTTTCTAATTTTATGTTATCATATAAATGTGCACACCACAATGTGGTAGGATATACTGGAACTACCTATGTAATTTTAAGATCCTTCATACGTATATTCTTGCAAATAAAAATTCATTTCATTTGATGTTAATTACGCTAATCTATGGGCATGATGGTGTCACTGCGTTCCTTATTTTACACTCTGGTGTGGTGTACAGGTGTACAGGTTTCGACGCAATGTTTTCCTTTACCGATTGTTGACAACAGCCAGTGCCCGAACAGTAATGAAACAATTGATTTCACCAAATTAACAAACTTTTATTAACGCGCACTATACATGAACATTTAAAATCGAGTTAAGTGTTCATGTATAGCGCGTTTAGCGTTTATTAGCGTGTTTGTGTTAACACAAACACTCACTGATTTCTACATTATAGCACTTTGAGTATTTAAACACGACCCAACTTAGATATATTTAGGATAATATATAACAGAGTAACGACCTCTCAGAACACCGATAAACAACTGGTCCGTGTTTTTTTTTTTTTTTTCGTACTGATAATTGCTGTTGGTCCTAATGACCTTTACAGCTTCACCGGGTTTTTGGGGCGAGCGTTAAATGCGCTCCAGCCTAGAGGAGGACTTAAAAACTACTAAGAAGCGACTGCCTAAGGGCACCCAGGTGGGTACGGACCTCGGCTTAGGACGTCGCTGGGGACGGAGGGGTCGGGGAGAAGCGGCCTGGAATACGCCGATAGCGCGTGAAAGCGCCAGAAGCGGGTCGGCGCGCCGGCGCGGGCGGTATGAAGGTACTGTGTGTGAACTACTATCGGGTGGCGGAGTGGCTTCCGCGATGGAGATCGTGATGGCGTCGTCGGGGTCGTCTAGGACGTGTCTAGGCCGACGTCGTCGACGGGATGTCGGTAAACCGTTAGTCGAATAAGCGGCGGCGCTTACTACTAGAGGGTTTGGGTGGTGGGGAGCTTGCTCGAAGAAGCGTCGAGACGCTAACTTCATGTATTGAGCGATCGTGGGGAGTTCCAAATCGTGGTGGAGGTCTACGTTACGTAGGTACCATGGAGCACCGGTTGCTCTACGCATGAACCTATTTTGGATAACCTGAAGGCGGCGAATGTGGCAAGAGTGCGCGAATGTCACGCTTGCGTACGTGAGGATTGGACGGATGCAAGTTTTGTAAATTGTCAACTTATTTCTAAGTGACATTTTACTCCCCTTGCCTAGCATCGGGTGTAACCGGCCGAGAATGAATGCTGCGCGGTCGCGGACTACTGCGCGGTCGCGGAACTGGCCCGTGATTCACGATCTCATTCTTATATAGCATTTCAAGCACCCCCTCCCACCACCACGCTGCTAGGCTTCAGTATTCCAAAATAAATACTTAATTATTATTTTATTATCTCAAACGATATGTTTTGAATCTAAACACACTTTTTAAATATTGTATACATTTTGATAGTCATTAATTATCATATTTTGAACTAGTCACTTATTTAATATCTTGTATGACTAACAAGACGTTGTTTTTGTAAAAGTAGATCAAATACATTACTATTATATTATTTCTGCGCAAATTAAGTTACAAAAATGTTGTTAACAATTAATATATCTCACACGATACAGCAGTCGGTACATTTACTCGTGTAAGTATTGGAAGAAACTGACTGAAAGCTCATTGGTAAATAACATTGGTTTCTAAACCAGACCCCCCGCATTTCTCTTTATTATTATTTTTATTTTTTTATTTACTTCTAAACCCGCATTTGACCTCGATCTCGCCTGATGGTAAGCGACGATGAGGTCGACAATGGTGCATGCGGGTCCAGTAAATGCCTATTCACTCTGGCCTTGAAGACCCCAAGGTTGTAGGTTTCGGGAAATACAGACGCCAGCAGGCTGTTCCATTCCTTAGCCGTTCGCATAATGAACGAAGAAGCAAATCGCTTCGTACGAGCAGAAGGGATATCAACAACATAAGGATGGAACCCGGCCCCGCGCCTGGTAGTCCGAAGGCGGAACGGAGATGCTGGAATTAGGTCGTGCAATTCCGATGCGCACTCTCCGAAATGTATCCTATAAAATACCGATAGACAGACAACCTTGCGCCGATGTTCCAGACTTTGCAGTACCTACCAGCGATTATCTCATAATAAGTATAATCTTGTAAACGCTCATGCTACTCGTGTTATGTCAATTGGCAGGTCTCCAAGGAATCTTAGAAAAGGACTTCGTTCAAATGTCCGGACTGAAACACGACTTGAACAGGAAACTAGCTGATCTGGCCGCCAACAAGGAAGCAGTGAGTTGCTTGCGTGTGCATTGATAACAATGAACTGACGAAGTCTCGAAGAACGTAGTTTAGGTCAACTATCGAAAATAAAGTTTTTTTTAAATTATTTAAGGAAAACAAACAGCTAAAGTAGTACATAATAATAGACAATATAGATAACACAAAAGCCAGTGAAGTTTTCACTGAAAGTACTAAAAAATAGTTAATAATGTGATATCACTCGCGTAAATACTATTTTAATTTACGGATTAATAACCACATCAAAGCCACTTAAGATTTGAGATCTTTCGGCAGACAGCGTAGAAGTAGGAGAGCTACAAGACCTGAACTACGTAGATTCATAGAACTGATCAGGGTGCCTGGCGACCCAGCAGACGTCCCTCTAAAAAGTCATAGTCAACACGCTCCTCCTCCTCTACTGTGATCTTATTTCCCAGATGCTGTCGTCAGTGAGTATGGGAGCTCCTTACCTGGCCCTGAGGATGAGCGAGCTGGCTCCGCTCGCGCCTGTCGACGACATGGCGGACGCGTACCGGAGGGTCAAGAAGTAAGCCTTCAACTTTAATAATGTAACAAATGTTAAGGTAAAAAATCGATTAGGCCATTTGCACACAGTCGCGCGGAGACGCGATCGTGTTAGTAATACTGGATTGTATGACCGCGCTCGCTTTACACACTGAAATCGCATCCATAATATTCGGTCTCATAGAGGAGTGCCTCTCACTCTTTCTCTCTCCTTCTCTCTCTCTCTCTCTCTCTCTCTCTCTCTCTCTCTCTCTCTCTCTCTCTCTCTCTCTCTCTCTCTCTCTATCTCCGCTTAAACACGTGGTGAACCGCGTCAAAATCCGCCTTACCGCCTCCGCCCACCGCGGCGGAGCGTGAAGTAGCGTGCGAATCGCCTTAGTTGCTAGTGTGCTCGATGGCCAGCACATAATTCATTCATTCATAATTGTCCATGATGGCCCATGCTCCATCATGCGCCACTCTAAGCCATCAAAAAGTAGGCATAAAGTACATTCCGTAGGCAGAGACTAAGAATTTCCACTTGCAATGATCCTGACATACCGTTCTTGCTTCTACACTCATCAAATGCTTTCAACATTCCTTCTCTCACATGCAGCGTTGTAAGATGGCTCGGGGCTCTCCTCAGTCCCTTTGCACTCCCGTGTGGACCTAGCTACTACTAGTCTTTAAAACGAGAAACACGTTGCACTACGCCTCAGGCTGTTTCCCGGCCCCAGCGTGTCGGGCACGCCGGCCGGCAGCGAGGCCTCCACGCCCCGCACACGACGCTCCCGCTCGCAGGGCTCCGTCAGCGCCGCCGGAGCTGCTCTCAACTATAAGCTCGCGCTATAAACGTAACCTCTAAGGCCTTATATCTAGCCGTATTAACCGTGTGGATTTCGGTAGCTAATTTGAACATCCTATCGTACAGTCGACCACAGGTCGACCTACCCAAAATGACAAAATTTGAGTATCTGAAATGTTTTATATTGCGCAGGCATAAGGTTGAGATTTAATCGAAGGTTTATGACAGATGGTATAATATAGCTTGTATGTACGAGTGATTATTGGAAAAAGGGCAACCAAACGGCGCTAGAGAGCGTCGGTGGCCTAGTGGCGTGAAAACATTGTGAGGAAACCTGCATGTCAGAGGAAATGAAAAAAATCCAAAGGGCGTGGAAATCCACCGCACAGCACTGGGCCCGCTCGGTGGATCATGGCCCGTACCTTCTTGTGCGAGGGGAGGCCTGCTGGCCTGCGCCCCAACAGTGGGGACATTAATAGGCTGATGATGATGATGATGAAACGGCGCTAGTAGTCTGATTTCTGTGGCCAAAACCGAGCATTGGCGGCCCTGAGGTCTGACAGCGTTTAGAAACGGTGCTGTTTTAAAACTAAGGTGACCACTTACTATCAGGTCGACCAGCAGCTCTTGACTTATTTATAATAAGTAGGTATTTGTTAAGCTGTTTTATATTTAATTTGTGTTTTAACAGAGTGGAATATGCAGCGCCCAGACAAACCAGCTTTTTGGTTTCAGGGCGCGAACATTTATAAATACTGTAACTTTGTATGTACCAAAATAAAAATAAAACTACCGACAGGTTGTTAGTGTAAACAAACAAATCAAAAGTTACATAAGTTAGTTTTTTACAATCATACCCACATTCAAACGAAATAAATATCTGTTTTACACAATACTTGACCTTTTGATAAGTTAATTACACATTAAGTTAAACTACTGATAATAACAACATACGTTTTATATGATTACACTTTAATAATACGCTGTTTCACGGGTTGTTATTGTATTTTATTAATTACGACCGGTTTCGTTTACACATCTTCAGGTATTTGTTTATAATTATTTTCTTAACTCTATGTAGGTAGATAAATATTAACATACGTTTACACAATACGAGTGTGGTGTCTCCCCTCAAACTATGGAGCACTTGCTCTGTTGTCCCGTGCGTCCGACCACCTGCACGCGGGAGGACCTTTTCGAGGCCAACCAGAGGGCTATCGATGTGGCTGCCTTCTGGTCGGGAAAAATTTAATTCGGATCATCAACACGAAAGAAGAAGAAGAACATACGTTTTATTTATTTCATAATTAAATTGACACTTTCGTTTCTAAGGGGTGGGTAGGGTCATACCCCATAAGCCACTGTGATCTATAAGATCTATTATAGCTTCCCTTTTAAAAAAAAATCTCAGTTCAGAGGCTTTAGTACACGACAAGGTGACCATGTCAGCCTCGTTAGGGTCACTGAGAAAAGGGAAGGGAAGCTCAAGTATTATTAGAGTCACCCCTTACTCTGAGAGCCAACTTAGCAAACAACAGTAAGTGTTTCATATTATCAGATAAGGGCTGACTCAAAATAACATTGAGTCTCCCATTCTGGAGCCTATTGAGGACAAATTTCTTCCTTTCAAGTTTCACCAGGTCCTCACTCCATTAGGAGGTGAGTGAGGTCTTCTATTTGATGCAGCTCTTCCCACCAAATACAAAAACTTATTTAATGGAATGTGACCCGAGCGTAACCTAAAGCCAAGACAAGTAGCTCCCCACCGAGGCTGACACAGTCACACCATGGAGCCCAGGGTGTTGCCGCTTGCTAGTTAGTGGCCTTTGGAGATTGAGTTTTAAAATCCTCAAGAGTCATTATATGACCTCCTGATGAATGGCTCCTGCTGTGAATTAGAGCTTAACACACAGAGGATATGTATTGTATAGGCGTTTCCTCGTCAGCAGAATCTGCAGGTGGATGTGTTCTACTAAGGTGTTTATTTAGCCTGCAGGAGTTATAAAATACAATCGAGGTTATGATCTTTCTTTCAGGCGGGAAACGGGCCACCTGATTTTAAGTGGTCACCGTCGTCGCCCATAGACACCTCACCTCACTGTATTATTATTAGAGGATTTTTGATGCGCTACTAACCTTGAGGACAGATGGAATGCCTCGTGTGCCGGAAATCTTACTCTTCCAACCGAAACACAGACATGCAAGTATTGCTGCTTTGCGGCAGGTCGTCGGTGGTCTAGTGGCTTGGACGCCGGACTCCCATGCGGGAGGTCCGGGTTCGAAACCATGCAATGCCATGTACCAATGGGTTTTACGGATTTTTTCGAAGACTTACGTACATTTACCGACTGTTCTAACGGTGAAGGAAAACATCGTGAGGAAACCTGCATGTCTGAGGAAATTAAAAGTTTCCGAAGGCGTGTGAAATCTACATCATCATTGGGCACGCTCGGTGGATCATGGCCCGTACCCCATTGTGCAAGGGGAGACCTGTGCCCCTACAGTGGAGACATTAATAGTCGTAGTAGATTTCTGTGGTCAAAACCAAGCATTGGCGGCCGTGAGGTCCGACAGCGTTTAGAACGGTGCGTTTAGGTGCCGTTTTTAAACGAAGGCGACCACTTACAATCAGGTCGATTGATATCCCCATTAATATAGGCTGATGATGATGAACCAACCCAGGAGATCCTTCACAGCAGGATCTACCACTTGTAGAATCAATGTCGCATCCTCGAACGAAAGCTCAAAACCTCGACAGTGACCAGTTAAGCCTCGTATGACTTTCGTTTCTGATTGATGATAATCCCTCACGGTCAATGCCAGCACGTCAATCTATTCTACTCTAACGAGATAAAAACGGGCTGTTTTTTTACCAACAGTTGGCTGTTATCAGCTGATGATAAGTGAATGACGTCATAATGTGAGGAATAACCGAATTTGGCTTTAGTGAATTTCACAGACGTGACATGAGCGGACTCTTATGCTAATAAACTAGTATTTTTTAACAAAGAAGATTTTAAAACCGTAAAACTCGATAAAAAAGCGTGAAGGCAGATAGTAAATTTAATATTGTTACAAACGGGTTAATAACTTAAAAGTATTCGTTTTAAAGTTGTTTAGTTAACTTATTACTATACTATTAAAAATATATAATATAAATATAATACTAAAAAATATATAAATATACTATAACTATTAAAATAATAAAGTAAAGTAAAATACACTTTTTTGCACAAATAGAAAAATAATAATAATTAATATAATAAATAATTATTTTTTATTTAGAATTCGTTTATTTACAACTAATAATAAAATTAACCATTACAATAATTGAAAAATATAATTTGTTAATACTTTAATAAAATCAAACCCAACGATGATCGTAACGATAAAGTTCAGTAGACTGAACAAGACGCTTATCAAAAAGCTCTCCGATGTCCGTCCGGCGTTCAATACAGTAAGACATTTGTCGCAAACTGATCAGGAAGATATCTTCAAGTGCTACAGTGAACACCCCGACCACTTCAGTGAGAGACACCAGCCGCTGACCGCTCCTGACTACGGCAGGTTCATCAGTGAGCGGTCAGCGAAGAGGGAGGCCGGGCTTACCAGACAAATCAGTGAGTTCTTTTCAATCTCCCTTGTTGTTTCTAATGTTAAGACTTCCCAGAGTCTCGTGTGATATATGTCTAAGGCTATGATGACGTAGAGAGGAATCTTCTTCTAAGTCGTTTACCTCATTGCTGGGGGTCGTGATCATTCATTTCAAAATTAAAGAAATGGTTAATCCAGAAGGCCTTTTACTCTGTAAAGAAGTTCCTCGAGGAACGAAGTGACATCTGATTGTTTAATTTATTATTCGACACTGCTTACTTTAATGAAGGATTTTTATTTTATATTAAATTGACTTTGTATGTAATGATTGATTATTGAATTGATTTTTAATTTAATTTAATTAAATTTAATGTGTGAAATTGAAATTGTAAATGTTGATGCTGATTAATACAAAATAAATAAATGATAAGCAATTAATAACATAGAACGACTCTCGTGGCAGATTCTTGTGGTTTGCCATTGCCTTCCCCATTTCACACTCTGGTCATCTCAGTGTGCAGGTTTCCTCGCGATGTTTTCCTTCACCTTCAGAGCAGTCGGTTAATGTACATAAGTCTTTCGAAAAAACCGAAATCATCATTGGTACCTATGATGAAGGTGGTACCTCTGTCTACTCTGTCCCTCGGGGTTAAGGACGTGAGAGTTATGCTACGTATTCAGAGGCTTATCCCGTAGAATTCAGTTTGACAGTCAGTAAACCAAAATTTTGACAACGGGTCTCGAAAACCACGGGTTGTCTTGTAGTAGTCTGACTGTAACAGAATTTCAGGCTGTAGGTTGGGGGCGGAGCAGAGCACACAGTGAATGGGGGATTGGATAAGCAAGTTTTCAAATTATTAACAATTAGTAATTTTATTTTTTCACAATACCTACACATTTTGTAGGGAAAAGTATGGGAAAAGTTTTTTGCGATTTCTGACTTTTCTAGTACTCTAACCTCAGTAGGTCCCATAGAGTCTTTTCATCCTTATAAGAAACAGTATCGATGGACACCATAAAAAGAAAATGTGAGAACTGCCCATTTTCTCACTTACTATACCATTTTTTCAAAATCTATGAATGCAGTTGTAGATGACTCCAAAAGTTAGGGTAGTTCTCCTTTCGTTCGTTTCGTTACCACTTAAAATAGACTCATGAAAGTGCGAAACAAGGAAGCAAGGACGATGCATCTTAAAAAACTGCCGACTGACTACCGAAGAACGGCGGAGATGTCTGGTAGACGGTTTCGTGGTGGTTTCCGTACGAGCTCGGCAAAAATACCACACAACTCCGTAGGCAATCGGAAAACGAATGAATCTATCGTTCCCTTTAACACAGGTAGGAGCTGCGGAATTATGACATGCCTCTCAAAAACTTCCGAAGATGATCATAAATGTGTGCTAAATGGTTTTGTGATGGTTTCCGTATGCTGGACGGTAAGACGAAGCGACAAGAAAGGCAAGCGTTGAATACCCAGAACGAGTATGTCTCGGAATTCGTTTTTCGAAATAGATTTCGTAATTGTCAAAAAAATCGGAATAAGCCCTCTGTACGCCAAAAAATTGTTGAGTTCATTTGAATGAATGAATTATTTGTTTGCCAGAAATATGGTACATTGGATGACAAATCTTAAATTTCTTTTATTGACAAAAATTTGCAAATGCACAACATACGAGCATATGTGTATGTGCTGCTGAAAGTTTCTTGCGCCGCTTCTTTCCTTTCAGCTACAGCACCTTGCGAAGCGGTGGTAGAGAGAAATATGACGTTGTTAAAATGTACTATAAGGTACTTACAATAAAAAGCATTTTGATTTTGGTACTATAACTAGGTTTAACCATCGTCACATGATCTGATGCATTATCGCGATATATTTCGTATATTCTTTGTTTTGACAACAATGAGGAAAATTAAATATTTATATTGAACCGGTTCCTTATCAGTTAGGCCCGGACTACACGATGACGGTTACTAGGCCGGCTCCAGTTTCTGTCAGTTCCATGGAACCGGTGCTTCATATAAACTCAAGCAAAAATGCGCTGTCGACTAGACATACAAGGGTTCCACTTGGATCCGACCAGCGCAGTTCTTCTGCTGCACGAGTTTGAATGCAGTCGACTTCACGGCCGGTACCGGTGCCTGAGGCCCAATTCGCCTAAATTACAACGTTTGTAGTTCTATTTCTATCCAATTTCAATTTAGTTTTCATTCCATTTGGACACCAAATCGCATTCTGCTGACACATAACTCTACCACTACCACCTTCCGATTTACTATCGATCGGGCAAAAGTACCTCGGGAGGAACTTATGTTCGATCGTTATATTTGACAGTTGAAGCGTTTTGTTACCGTTCAACTGCGATTCAGTATAAACTAAACGTTTTATTAGAATGCACAAATACGTTACTGTTCGATCGATCGTTGACTCGATCGGAACTTAACTGAAATGTGATCGTTAGTGGATAGTAGCATACGAAGCACGATGCAGTTTAGATTCTATTTAGTTACGTTGTATTTAGTGGAATCGATCTCCTGCACCGAGCCGTCGCCGTGCAGTCCGCGCCTTTGACTTTAATAAACCTGTTGAATCAGACATGTTTACATTTATTAAAACTTTAATCACTTGTTAAATAACTTTTACTTCACTTCGCAAAACACTGACGTCACACCCTTTATCTTAATTTGTGACATCAACAACAGATCAGTCAGCTTTTCAGTTCTATTTGCATATTGTCGGAATTGTTCAGGCCGCTCGTAGGCCTCCGGTATGGCCTAAGGAGTGCTGTCAAACGACAGTTAGCCGGGCTCTGAGGTACGAATATTTACACTGTAAAAACTGAAAGAAAAGTAACCGTTAATATGAAGACGGTGACGGAGAAATAGTTAAGAAACAATTTTTGCAAAGATATTTCATACAAGTAACTTCTACTTAGCCGTATTCCTTACTGATATGAGTCGATCACGACTGGTCACATGATCGCACTGATTGATTGATGACCACATTCTATGGAATGTTTTTTTTTTTTGAAAATTGAAAAATTAAAAAAAAAAATCGTTTACAAAATATTAATTAACATTTCACATTAAACTATAACCTCCACACTAGGTTTTGCCTGTGTCGTGGAGATTATATACACACACTGACCACTTAACAATGTATCAATTTAACATTCACATTCCAGAATTAGAATTTAAAATTACAATTAACCACATAGAACGACTTTCTTGGTAGATTTAATAAGTTTAGTCGGTAAATGTACGTAAGTCTTCGAAAAAACAGAAACTCATTGGTATTGGTACACGACTTACTTGGTTTCGTACCCGCATCTCGCATGGAGTCCGGCATCCTAACCACTGCTTCACCGACGCTCTAACTGGAGAAAAACTTAACTTTCAGAACACAATGCATATTATGATGTTAGCGTTGTTATTCGTTTGCAGCGTCCCTCTCATACAAGGTGGGGAAGCAGATGATCTCTCTGGCAGAGGGGATGCCCAACGAAGACGTGTTTCCCTTCAATCGACTGAAGATGGAGCTCAAGGGTGGCGGCAGCCTGGAGATGGAGGGGAAGGAACTGGCTGCGGCGCTGCAGTATGTGCCTTCGCAAGGGTAAGTTATTTTTTGACAGAGTGCTCTCTACAGAGCAGACGCCCCAACGGCGGGCATGCGTGAAACTACGAATGACTGTAGAGGAACCAATATAGGCGTGCCAAGATAGAGATTCGTGGCGATCCGTTCTCTCTGTCTACTCCGCAAGGGACATAGTGTGATGTATGTATGTACGCGACAACCATTACCATAAAAGTCAGGGTTTGAGAGCCAATTTAGGAAAGATCAGTAAGTTTTTCATTTTTTTTTATACAATGGCTACGATAAACAGACAGGCGGGCCACCTGATGGTAAGTAGTCACCGCCGCCTAGAGACACGTGCAGTACCAGGGGTATTGCTTGTGTGTTGCCGGCCGTGAGTTATTTTGGAGCAATTTGAAGCCAAATATTTCTCCCTCAAGGGTTATATGCTCTAAGCTTATTACTTATTAAATTCTGTTTCATTTTGATCGCACGAGATGCTCGATTATTTTATTGAATGAGGAGTTCAGACAAGCAAACAGGCAACCTGATGGTAAGTAGTCCCCATTTCCCACGAGCATTTCATCTCACTGTTTTAGAGGGTTTTCGATGCGCCGCTAGCCTTGAGAACAAGACTGTATATAAGGTCCTTTTTTAGTAGCAAATATTTGGAGGAGGGTGTGTGCTGGTCATTTGTAAAGTAAAATTTTCCATACTAAAGAAAAATAAACCCCATTATTTCGCGCCTTGCTGGCATAAACTCATCCATGTTTCATTCATACTTCTTATGATTCTGACATGACATGATGTTACCCTGGAAATATTTATATGTCAACCTCTTGATGATAAAATCTGAAACAAATATCCAATTAGATACTGTTATTTGTACTGTATACTTCAGTATAATCAATACTGAGCAATAATGTTATAATCTTATAAGTTTGTATGTTTAATTTAATATGACATACGTTTAGCATTAATAGAGTAAAGTAGCACTCAGAATTACTCAGAGATCAAACTTTCGTGGAAACAGCTCTGGCGTACCACAAGGTAGTATTTTAGGACCCCTGCTATTTCTACTGTACATAAATGATCTCCCAGAAGTAATTGATCATCAATGCATTCTATTTGCTGACGACACAACTCTAATAGTAAAATGTGATCAAAAAGAAACTTTTGAATCAAAAATAAACGAATCGTTAGATAAGATTGTAAAATGGATGGATAACAACAATCTACACTTAAACATTAATAAATCGAAAGCCATGCAATTTTATTCATATAACGCGAGACCCTTGCAGCTGCATGTGAGTTATGACGGCAGAAGAGTAGAGGAAGTAAATTCCACTACATTTTTAGGTTTTGTTATTGATACACATTGTAACTGGAAGGCCCATGTTGAGCATATTTGCGGTAAATTGGATCGTTTTGTATTTGCGCTAAGACGCCTAAGACAGACAGTGTCGCAACAGGCTGCAATTACCGCTTATCATGGATATGTCTCTTCTGTGCTCAGTTATGGTTTGATTTTGTGGGGTAACTCAGTAAACGTAGACAGAGTGTTCCTCATACAAAAAAAGTGTATACGAGTAATATGTGATGCATGGTTCTTAGATAGTTGTAAACCTCTTTTTAAGAAACTAAATATATTGCCACTCCCATGCATGTACATAAGAGATATCTGCGTGTTTGTTAAACAGCATCCAATGTACTTTAAAAAACATTCAGATGTTCATGAAAGACAAACGAGACACAAAGACAGGCTATACCTTCCGAAATGTACCTTGGACATATATAAGAAAAATGTATGTTGTATGGCAATATACATTTATAATAAGTCACCATCTGAATTGAAAGCCATGCCGTTACATGAATTTAAGAGGAACATGTATATTTGGTTGATGAATAATTGCTTCTACAGTGTTAAGGAATTTTTTGAACACAAAGTTAGTGCTTAATAATAATATTTGATATAAATAATTTGACATTTAAATTAAATTGACATGTAATCACTATATTAATATTTCTTGTAAATAGTTCTCGTAATCTAAAGCGTATTAGTTAGCTTCGTAACAATTTATTTTTAAATTTTTAATTTTATGTTATCTATTATATAAATTTGCACACCACAATGTGGTAGGATATACTGGAACTACCTGTGTAATTTTAAGATCCTTCATAACGTATATTCTTGCAAATAAAAATTCATTTCATTTCATTTCATTTCATAGCTGTTGGTGTCTGTTATTGTATCTGCATACATACACACACATAAACATTGCACGGATGGATAGGGACCGGTGGACCAGAAGAACGCTGGAGTGGAGACCACGGCAAAACACGCGGGGACAAGGTCGCCCACCTATGAGATGGGTGGACGACATTCGGGGAATAGCGGGCCACAACTGGATGCGCACCGCTTGCGACCGTCGGAAGTGGAAGAAGTTGGAGAAGGCCTATGTCCGAAGGCGGACCACGAGTGGCTGAGAGAGATAGATAGACAACAACATCTGTTATTGTATCTACTTGGACATTTGTTTCAGATTTTATCATCCATTTATCTTGAGATATAAATATCTTCTCTGTAATCAATGCAAAGTGTAGATATTTATCAGTGATAGTGTTTTATGATTTGCAATTGTATTGTATTGTATTTATCTTATAGTAACTGAAACCGTTACAAGATACGTCATAAACAGCAGTATTAAATATACTCTAACAATAATATAAATTCAAACTATATAAAATCAAAAGTTTTAGTTATATATATAGGGTTGCCACCTATTTTTGGGACGAATAGAGTATTTTTTCATTTCGGTAGAACAAAAATAAAGTACACAGCATAAAAAAGAGTACATATTAATTTTTACTTATTTATCTTTAACAAATATTTGTCTTTCTTGAAGATAGTTACAGCCTCTTTGCAATCAAAATTTTTAATAAAAATATATGATCAGCTCGTTTTTATTTTAGTTTAGGGTAACTTTGTTCCTTTCGTCTCTCCACTTTACATTCATAAGGGAGAAAACTCTCTCAGTGAACGCTGTAGGCAGGCACAGACAAAATATATGAAATGAATTTGTATATATTTGGAAAATCTTCACAGTTTTATGGCTTTGGATACCAATTTATTGAGTCTCTTATGAGTAACAAGCCAGTAACAGTCAGAGTTACGTAAATAGAGTATTTTAGCGTACTTTATTGGTGTCGTAGATTATAAAGTACACCTACACGAAAAAGAGGACAATACTCTATTTTAGAGTACGGGTGGCAACCCTAGATATAAGTGTCTGACAAAAATAAAACATAAATAGTTAGGTACAGTCTTGTACACCGTCAGAGAATGGAAATAAAAAATAATAATAAATTACAATAGGTATAAGTATAGAATTTCTATGGTTAGTAAGGAATAATGTGTCAGAGAAAATGAGTGTGCTTTAATTTTGTGGACATGAATTCGTTCAAGCTATAATATGCGTTTCCCTGAAAGTACTTTTTTAAAACAACCTTAAATTCTTTAGTGGAGTGTTTAGTGATCTCTGTTGGAAGTTTATTATACATTTTCATTATTATTTGCAAACCTTGCTTTAGGGTTTTGGTCAGACGCACTTTAGGAATGTTCAGTCTTTCTCTATTTCGTGTGTAATACGCATGACTCTCTGGATATTTAGCTAGATGAGCTGCTTTTTCGTGAATTTCTAATAAACTTTTATAAATATAATATGTAGAGATATAAGTCATTATATTTTTTTCTGATGATATGGTCTACACGGATGACGTATTAAATGCGACACCATCTATTACAGAAGCTCCGATATAAGGTCAAACTACGCGTTTACTAAAAAAAAGATAGTGGGAGTACGAGTAATGGTGGGATGTAGGTGGGACCACGAGTCACACACCAGCTTAGCTTGTCAATACAGATACAAATATTCTTTATTGCACACAGGACAAAAATACAGGACAGAAGAAAAGATACAATCATTTCTTCTGTCTGTATTTTTACAGGACAATACCTGTCCTGTATTTTTACAATACAATTGGCGGCCTTACAGCTTAAAGAATATACCTACATAATTTTATTTCGTAAAATGAGTAAAGATATACTATTTAGACATGGGATTCTTACCAGGGTTATTCCGACGCAGCGTTGGTTCTCGTGCTTTGTGGCAGAAATAGATAAAAGAGTGGTACGATCTAACTTAATATCTGACCAGAGTTGGAGCGCTACGAACGTTTCGTTTTCTCAAAAACGAATAACGCCTAAGGAATGGAACAACCTGCCGGCCATCTGGGATCTTCAAGGCGAGAGTGAATAGGTATACTGGGTCCGCGTACTCCGTCGTCAACCTCGTAGTCACTGACCATCAGGTGTGATTGCTGTACCACACAAGGCTAACTCTGCACAGAGTCAAACCAAGTTCAAGTCCTTCAATACAACAACGAAATACAAAATTCAACATTATTTTATTGTATGTTTTATATTTTAACTTTAATTCTTGCATATGGGTACCTTGCTTGAAATAAAGATTTCATTATTATTATTATATATTATAATACGACAGCAGTTCATCCCATGACCGTTCCGCGCAGGCTCCCAGCCCTGCTGGCGTCCCTCCGCGAGTTCCAGCAGACGCTGCATCGCCCGCCCGCGCTCCCCGCCGGCCGTGACGTAATCGCCACCAACGGCGCGCAGCACGCCATCTACCAGTGCTGCGAGCTGCTCGTGTCCCCAGGCGACCCTGTCATCGTGGCGCAGTACGCGTACACCGGCGTGCATAGTGTGGTCAGTGTTGCATTAGGTCCTTACATATGAAATTGGCGTTTTGTCGTACTGGCCACTTTGATCTGAAATATCTCCTCTTTGGTTAAGAATTCCAAATTCAAATTTATAAATCCATGTAGCTGGTACATTTGAGTTTCTAAAACAGTCATTCATTTGTTTTTTCCTGACTAGTTTTTTCTCTGGCGTCGCTCATATCGCGCAATGGAAAACATGAAATATCGCTATATTTACGAGTACGAGTTCTACCGTGGCACCAGTGCAGCAGAAACAGCTCGAAGGATTAATGATGTGTATTGATTCTCGCCCCCATGGTTTTTTTAGTAAAGGGATCGATGAACTACCTATGAGATGGCAAAAGTGCATAGATAACAATGGTGCATACTTTGATTAATTAAATATATATTACAACAAAAAAATCGAATTTATATTCCTCCCATACAAAACGCCAGTTTCATATGTAAGGACCTAATATTATCAAAAACTACCGATTTTTGCGGGAATGCGTACGGACGCGTATAGTCCGAGGTTTAGCGTGCGTTGGATGTGAGTTAACCTTCGGATGGTTTAGGACACATCCGTCAGATTCCTTTTTCGTCAGGTCATTTCTTTTTTCCGTATAGGTCAGAATTCTGATGGGGTAAGGTAGTGCAAATCAACACCTGCCGAATCAAACGGTATTTCTTAATAATGCTGGCGAAACAGCTTGCGACGCGACCGAGAATATGGCACCCCGAGCTGTGTTGCCAGCACTATTAATACCGCTAGATTCGGCAGTAATTTGAAATAGAAATAGAAACTCATTTATTAATAGACTTATTATAGGCTTATGCTACACCATACGAATGCATTTTTAAAATGATATGGCTTAATGTAGTAAACATATGATCTTTTAATAGAGCCAAGTTCAGCTGATCATTCAAGTTCATTTGTACTTGCTCCACATGCGAACTTGCCTTGGTTATTAAGCTAGCTAAAAAATACTACTTACTCTAGAGTAGGACAATTTTATGAGATTTTTAAATACATTTTTGTTCTACTAACTATACAATTATACATATTACATTAGCGTCGGTGGCCTAGTGGCTAGGACACCGGACTGTCATGCGGGAGGTCCGGGTTAGAAACCGTGCAGTGCCATGTACCAATGAGTTTTTCGTATTTTTCGAAGACTTGCGTACATTTACCGACTGCTCTAACGGTGAAGGAAAATATCGTGAGGAAACCTACACACTGAGATGACCGGTGTGTAAAATGGGGTAGGCACAAAAGATCCTCAAGGGTCGAAGTGTCGCTGGGGTTATTCCCGGCCCCCTATCATAAGGTAAGATAAGATACATATTACATAAATAAGTAAAGAAGAAAAATTCATGCACTGCACGGTTTCGAACCTTGACCTTCCGCATGGGAGCCCGGTATCCAAGCCACTGTTCTACCGACGCTCTTGTGAGAAAGGTTAACTCGTATTGCAGAATACCAAAAACTTTGTCGGTCCATCTAGACACGGATTTATTTAGGATATTATCATAAACACTTCTAACTTACACTATTCCTTTGCAGTTGAAACCTTACGACCCAGAAATCCTGGGTATCCCAGAAGACTCTGACGGAATAATCCCGGAGACCTTAGAACAAGTCCTCGAGGAACGACTGGCCCGCGGGCTCAAGATGCCCAAGATGATGTACGTCATCCCCACAGGGAACAACCCTACTGGCTCCGTGCTCACTGAGGATAGGAAGAGGCGGATATACGAGATGGCGTGTCGATATGACTTCATCATCTGTGAGGATGAGCCCTACATGTTCCTCAACTATAACGATGTAAGTTCCATTTGATTTTTTTTAAATATTAATGCATTTTTAAGGTTAGTGCATTGGTTTATGAATGAGGAAATGACTTTTAAATCTAACATGGAATAAATATTGTGTCCATTTGTGGACTACGGAGAACGGATAGTTGCGTACCTTGGTTTAAGACATTGAAAGTGCTGACGTTTCCTTCGCTGTATATATACGGAATAGCAGTGTTTGTATTTACCAATCCACGTCTATTTGTAAAGAGGTCTGACGGTCACGATAGAAATGTGCGCAACACAGAGCGGCTGTGTCCCGCGGAGTCCGGAACGGCGCTCGAACACAAAAGTGTAGTTTGCAGGGCTCCTAAGATTTACAATAAATTGACAAAATGCATGGTAGAATTAAGCCTGTTTGAATTTAAAAATAAAACTTTATACATTTCTCCTCGACCAATGTTATTACAGATTGAGCGACTTCCTCGGTGATAAGCTGTGACATCATCATAACTTAATTAAAATTGACATTCATATTATAATTAATTTGATAATTTATTGATGATAATTCGTGATTGTTTGATTTATTAATTGAACAAATGATTTGTACGCTTTCGGGCAGAATATGGTGATACTGAAACACAATGTAACATCTGCATTACACATATTTACAAATAAATGATGTTTCTATTATTTTTCTGCGAAAGCATGACTCCTCAGAATGCATCAGTTTGCCGACAGATGTCGCTGTTTTTCTATGCAAATATAGAACGCGCTATCAAAATTTTCAATGGGCCTTCGCTTATATACGAATTCTAAATATCCTTTGGTGGACCAGCACCACTAGTCACCAGGTTCAATACCCCGCCTGGTGGAAGGTTCCCTTTTCCCTCTTCACACCAACTGACGTAATGTCATCCTATCTCCACTCTTGTGCATTCTTTATGCGTTTTAGATTACTAGACCCCACCTGTTTGTTTCAAATCTTTCACGCAATCTCCCAAGAATCCACAGGAGTTTTTTCTTTAACAGACATAATATAAAAATAAGAAACAACTAGTTTAATAAACTATATAAACCAAAGATAGTTACAGGTATTTGAGAAAGCGGATATTATGAACCTGAAGGAGAAACATGTAACTGAAATCCTCCATATTTGTTAACGCACCATTGACCAGGATACTTGTCATTCCAGAGTCAAGTCCCCTCGTTCCTGTCGATGGACTCGTGCGGGCGCGTGGTCCGCATGGACTCCCTGTCGAAGGTGGTGAGCTCGGGGCTGCGCGCGGGCTGGGTGACCGCGCCCGCGCCGCTGTTGGCCCGCCTCGAGCTGCACGCGCAGGCCGAGTTGTTGCACAGCTGCACGCTGGCGCAGGTCAGTGCCTCGATCACTAATCACGATCTTGATGCTATCAAAATTGTAAACAGTTGTTTACAATTTTGATCGCATCAAGATCGTTGCAGTTGCAACGCACTCTGTTGGAGTAAGTTCGGATGTGGGGTAAGATTGTTGAAATCAAATTACTGCGAGCGAGAAAATGGCGTCGCGAGTTTTTTTTGCTATTAAAATCACCGGAATCGCAACTGCCCCCTGATGCGGTTACAGTGCTGGTGCTGCCCTATAATGTTCTTCCTCTCTCTTTGCCAACAGTCTTTCGATTCACTCATGCTCGTTGTTAAGGTCGCTTGCTCTGTCAACTCAAATTTAATTATTTTTTTGGTGTTATTAATTACAATGCAACAATACAATACGATAATCTTTATTTTCAGGCTGCATAAGCCCGTAGATAAATACCTTACAGACTAACATACAAAAGTAGCATAAAAATATAATATTAAAAAATAAATTCATTTTGCGGCATTGGATGACGATGGCAGATTTTTCGTCATCGTTTCTCTATGTTATTTAGGGTGTGTATAGCTAACACTAGGCTCTAGGTTTTTGTGAATAAAACGATTACGTCTGTGACAACCAAGAGCTATATTTTGACTGACTTCCATAAAATGACGGTGACACGGACGCAGCCGTGTCAGAGGTTTTTATTATCTACCCGCTTAATACTAACACTCTGTAACGACGAAAAACCACCCCTTCTCTCCGCACTGAGGAAGGTTTTTTGGCGCTATGCGGAAACGCAAATCCTGTACGAGTTGAAATTAGTTGGCCTACTGGACTCCAACTGCTTCCAACTGACCAAAAATTGGGGTTTCCGAATCCTCGATACGGCCCTGGGTCATCGTTAAACAGTGGCGCTTCAAGTCTTCCATCGTCGTCTTCACGTCTAAACGAGGCACATCATTTGTAAGAAAATTCGTACAACGCCAAACTTTGTATCAATGCTTGATCTACGAAACTGATAAGGGAATCCATGTAAGATAAGGTCAATACCCTCAACAAACTGCGTCGTACAACGCTCAATGCGATGCATGTACAGAACACAAACATTCATTCTTTATAAACAGAAAGTGATTCTCAGATAACATCCATCAAAATGTACGTAAACTAAAACAAACATTTGTGGTAGAACAGATAAGGAATCGCGATGAACGACCGCTTCATTGATAAAGATAATACATTTCTCAAATGCTGACATACTCAGGTACCAAATATGCAGCGCTGTTTTTCATTTCCCCCCTTATCCCAAGATGTTAGTGGCAGCGATAATGAGTGAGTGAGTGTAGTATGTGTCATGTTATGTTGGTCCTTGGGGTGGGATGATGCGATAAAATACATATTTTGTTTGCTGAATCGTGTAGGTATATTCTAAATAATAAATTATGTTGGAAATTAGAGCAGTATTTTTTATTGATGATAGAATTAAAAGCGGAGCAGGCCGACGCGGTTGAAAAATTGAAATGAAATCGTTTATACTGTAAACACAGCAGCAGAATACAGCAAGTACACAATACAAAACTATACAAAGATATAATACATGCAGCACAAAACATCCGGTGTGGTACAGTGCCGAAAAGGGTACACCAGCTCAGCATAATGCTGAGGTAAGCCACAGCGCTGATTTTCAGCTGGCCCTTTTGGGTTCACATTTTCTTTCGAATCCCTCCGAGGCTCTGTAAATACGTTAAACCGCTGGTTTTGGCGGTAGATTATGTCAGAGATCTAAGGGACGGTCTAAATATCTTTGACAACAAGCTGGCCACTGATCACATGACAAGAAGAAGATAACATTATAGACACGTGATTCTTACCACAGTTTGGGGTTGTTTTAAGCTCCCGATATTTCGGCACAGTTGCTACTGACAAACTATACTAGTAACAAAACGAAGAAGCTAGTTCGGTCACACTAAAATCATATAACCGAATACGAACTTACCCCAATGGACTATAGAATATTATTCTATACTATATAGTCTATTGGGGTAAGTACAGATGTGGGTATGATCGTTGAAATCAAATTACGCCAACGCACTCTAAGTCTCGGATTACACGCGTCAAGTTCTAGCCACGGTTCAGTTCGCTTTCGCTCTATACAATCACGAAGCGCTGATTTCGTGCTGAGGGTGGAAAGCATGTAATTGGTTGCAGCGAACCGAACCGGCGATGGAACTGTTTAGGTTAGGTCTTTGGGCTCCTGTTTCCGCGTGTATGCGTGTGTCTGGAACTGGACGCGTGTAATCCGACGCTAAAAAAGGTATTTCCTTCCGCAGGCCATTCTCCTCCAACTTCTGTCTAACCGCGCGGCGCTCGCCTCCCACCTGCGGTCCGCGCGTGCGCAGTACCGCGTGCGGCGCGACGCGCTGCACGCCGCGCTGACTCACGCGCAGCTCGGCCACTTGGCGGAGTGGACCGAGCCCGGCGCCGGACTGTTCGTGTGGATGCGTGTGCGGGGAGTCGACGACGTGTATAACATGGTGAGTTACCGAGTGCGCCGGGGTAAGTTCGGGTGTGAGGTAAGATCGTTGAGATCAAATTACTGCCGAATCTAGCTAAGTATGTATAATAGTACTGGTAAAACAGCTCGCGACGTCAGTTTCTCGCTCGCGGTGCTGGCTGTATTGCAGCAGCACAGGCCCAGCACTGTTAACACCTCTGGATTCGGCACTAATTTGATTTCAACGATCTTACCCCATATCCGAATCCGAATTTACAATGAACTCTATAGAAAGAGACTAGACTAATTTTAAACTAACGAAACTTGTATTCATGACTATTTTCAATCGTGAAGGGGAATAGAATTGACAAAGCAGATTTATTTTTCATTCACAACTTAAAATTACTAGGTAATACAATTTATACCCTATCTTGACCAGGAAAACAAAAACATTACCATTGGTTTTTATAGTCTGTGTTATGGAGTTGGCTATGAAAAAAAAAGGTTCAATGTATAGGCAATATGGCGAGGGTTCTTATTTTCAGGGTATACAAAAGTGATGTAATGCAGGATCGGGCTTCGATGAAAAGCAATGTCTATACAAGTATTTATTATATTACAGACGCACACGAAACAACCGCCATACTTTGTGACGTAATAAGGAGAGAAAGAGTTAGACAAATTAACTACTTATGTTTGTTGCATTACCTACCACAGACAACAAAAAGAAAAAGTAGACATTTATTACTAGACTACATGCACCGGTTCCAGCGCCGGTTCGGTTTGCGGCAGCCAATCACGAGGCGCTGACTTGCAGTGTGATTGGCCTGCTGGAACCGGCGCATGTAGTCCAGGTCTTATTTATTCGTGACAGGTATTCAAGACGGCGTTCGAGCGCGGCCTCATGCTAATCCCGGGACAGGCGTTCCAGTACGACACGAGCTCCCCCAGCGTCCACCTGCGGCTCACCTTCAGCAAGATACCTATGGAGCACATCCCCGTGGCCGCGACCACCCTCGCGGACGTCATACGATACGAGCAGAACCGCGCGCTTGCTATGGGACAACAGAGTTTTGCTACTCGGCAATAGATGGCGCTGTGTAATGTGAATTTTGTAAATTTTTCATATTTATTTTGTAACAGTATATTTTTAAGTTTGTATATCAATTTTTACTGTTAGATATTTTTAAAAGAACCTAATAAATAAGAAAATAATTAAGATCCTATGGAGCAAATATCGAAAGTCGTCGCACGCACTCTCGCGGACGTCATCCCGTACGAGCAGAATTGCACGGCTGCTACGGTAGAATATAGTTTCGCTATTTAACAATAGATGGCGCTGATTGTAAGCAATTTTGTAACAGTTCGTATATCCATTAATTTTAGTGTTAGCAGTGGTTTGTGTTAGATATTATGAAAACCACGACAAATCAGAACTGTTTTATACAGTACGTCCAGGGCCGCGCGCTCGCTAAAGGACTATACAATAGCGTCTTAATTATATACCGTTAAACTGCTCAGCAGTGTATCGGCGGACATGTTGCTCCCTTATTTTATTATAAATAATCATTATATTTGTATACTTTTTGCGCCTTTTTATACTTACTTACATACTTAATAGATGGTTACATAACCTACATCACTAATAAAAACACCTTATTACCCACCGTCAAACTACAAAGTAGTTGCGTCTCGGAAATGAGGTACCATGGCAAAAAAAAACACATATACTACTGAGAAGTATATGGCGCTGTTCATAAAAGTTTCGCTATTCAACAATAGATTGTGAGAGTGATATAAATTTGTTTCTGATACTCTGACAAGAATTAAAACCCCTGTTATTTTAATTATGTAAATTTATGTATATGTCTACCCCCTCGGGGATTACGGAGTTATGCTATGTATCTGTATTTTTAAGTTCATGTATTTTAAAAACGATTAGAACATTATAAGGTTTATAAATAATCGGTTAACGTAGTGTCGCTACTCAGCCTTAGATAGCGCTGATTGTTACAGTGATATAACTTATAAATAATTTGCTTAGTTTTTTTCTAGTTCACTTTATTTAAATTAGGACATGTTTATAACATGTTGTTGTTTTTAAGTTCATGTATTTATTAAACTAAAACGGTTAGAACATAAACTGTAAAAGGTTCATGTAAATTCTAAGCTATAAAGTTGGTACAGCTAGGCAACAATAGATGGCGTAGTAGTGTACTTGTAAATATTTTTTTAAGAAATACTATATATACATCTGGGTGCAATTATACTTCTTATAGAGCCGGCTCTGCGGCCGCCGTTGCAGAAACCCTCAAACGGCGCAAATATACCAATCTGGATCATCATCATCATCATCAGCAGCCTACTCTAGTCCACTGCTGGACATAGGCCTCTCCCAGGGCGCGCCATTGAGCCCGATCTTCGGCTCTTCTCATCCAGTCGCTGCCAGCCACCTTGCGCAGATCGTCGCTCCATCTAGCAGGGGGGCGTCCCACACTACGTTTGCCCAAACGCGGTCTCCACTCCAGAACTCGTCTACCCCAGCGGTATCTGGATGAGACATACATATTTAAGCCGTTTGGGGTTGAAACATTGGGACCCTGGGGCCCGGGAGCGCACCGCGTCTTCAAGGACCTCGCAAAGCGCCTGGTCGACGCGTCAAAAGACCCAAGATGTGGCTCCTATTTGGCCCAGCGGATTAGCTTAGCTATCCAACGGGGCAACGCAGCCAGTCTCTTGGGTACACTGCCGGATGTGGGGGACTTAACCCAAATTTTTTATCTTTAGCTTTCTTAGCCTTAGTTTAGTTTTAGCTTTAGTGATATTTTAGTGTTATATTATATTATATTTTCTATTTGTGCATAATAAAATAAATGTGAAACAAAAAAATAATATTGTTAATGTTTGTACAATATGTTTGTAAAGCGTATTTCTATCTAGCCGAAAATTGGCCACTTTAGGTAGACTAGTAAGTACTAGTCCGACATACTATTTAGATTTTCATGTGGGAACTGCATACATATTTGTGTGTGGCAGGCAGTTAGGAAATCTATTTCTTAACGCCATTGAACAATACTAGTACCTAGACATTTTATTTTTTATATATTTTTTTATTCATAAAGTCAAACCACTCCAAATAAGAATTGCATCAGTGTGAAGTACGTATTTCTGAAGTAAGTATGTACTTATAAATTCTGAGAATGTGTATTCGAGGTTATTCTCGTTTTCCTCATGAACCCGATCCACTCGCCATTATAAGCCAGCTGATGCGAGCGTCAGGTAATGAAGAGATCCTTCACCCACCTGGTGTCGGTGGAAATAGAATAGCAGAGAGGAGCGCGTCCTGCCCCTAAGTGACTGGTGAGCGAATGACAGGGCTTCTTCCAACGAGGACAGGGTAGGACGGCCGACAGAGACTCTTGGCTTTCTTCAGGGAAGTTATGGTAAAATTTGTCATTGTTGAGACGTAAAAACCCTGCCTGAAAAGATTTGAAAGAGGAAACCGACTCTGAGGTCATCTTATCATTAAAATGTTGTATTGTATATTTTCTATGTATCAAATTCCTCAACTAAACTAACTTCTCGAAAGCTGAGTAATAGTTATTTCAGTTTATATGGGATTTTGACTAGTCTGAGTTTCTGAACACGCTCTTTAATATTTAAAAAAATGTTTATTGTTTATTTGAGATTGTTTATTTAATGTCTGTCTGTCATCGTGTTCTGACTAACCTATGTGCATTTTTCGAAGAAATATGCATATACTGCTGATTATGGAGGAAATTATCTCAAAGAAACCTTTATTTGCTTGAGAAAAGATTTCTGAAGGCTTATGCAATCCACCAGTCAGCAGATGGTCCATCAGAAGCATTGGGCCTGCACGATGGATCAAACCCTATACCTTATGCAAGGATGCCTGTGCCCCAATAGTGGGGACGATATTAGGCCAATAATACCGTCTCTACATATAGCTATATGTATTGGTGTTGTAACCACAGAAATCAGACTTGTAGCGCCTTTTCGTACCTACAATATTTTATATTTCTAGGCCCCAGTGCTCTGTGCGCAGTTTGGGTTTGTAAAGCAGCGCCTGTCTGTACTGTAGTCACATTTGTAATTAAGCTCTCCGACCGGAAAATGTATGTGTCTGTCTCCTACGGTGCTCTGTGCAGAGTTCCTCATTACGAGCGTAAAGAGTTGTTTTATTCGCTTCCCAGTTAGCACTCCATTTCCCATTTGTTCCTCTCATCATCGCCTCGCACGCGAAACACCACCCTAACTCCTCCTCGTAAACACCTTTTTTACTTTCCCGAGAGTTGAGGACCAAATCGGCCACCTTATCTTAGGTAATGAAGACGGAATTTGAACTTAAAACGATTGGTTTAACGTTCAAAGTGCGATGGAAATGTTCGGTAAGTAAATAGTAGCAAATGAAGGAAATAAGCAGTTTTAATTGGCGTGCGATTAGTCGCGCGATTGCGCTGCGACTGCGACTGGAACTGTTTTGTGGAGATTGGCGCGTAATCCAGTTTGTGTTTCATTGGATGAGCTTTAGAGATGAAGTGACTGCTTTTAGGTTTAAGTTGGTAATTAGCTGTGTCTGATGAGGGAAGGAAACACTGCAGTCAGTTCGCGAACAGTGGTCGTTTTAGTGGTCACAGAGCGTAAGCAAAATAAAATATTACATTAATTGACGATATCGACCACTTCCAAAAAGGATGGTATAAGGACGCCGAGGATAGGGAAAAATGGAAAGGAGGAGGGGAGGCCTTTGCCCAGCAGTGGGACAGTCTGTAGGCTATTATAAAAAATAAAATAAAAATGACCAACTGCATTTTTTTAAAGCTTCATTTTAGAAACTATAGACTTTGTCATTTTAGTTTCTATGGAGATATGGTTTATAATTTTGGTTTCTAAAGCATATTTCTGTTTCGTTTGAAACAGGACACTTTTATTTTTTTCTCCGTACCATTTTGTATGAACACTGATTTCAGGTGAATTTTCACTTATAATTTGTTTTGTTGAAAACTAAGCAGTTTTTACTTTTAATGTATTTTGTTACATGCATCAAAACACGTAGGTAACATTTTTTATTTTTTCACCGGCATTTTTTTTCCATACTTGCTCCGCGGTGTACTTACGCCAAATTAAAAAATAACACTTCTTTATTTATAACTAACAGAAATTAGATGAAATCATATTAATTTAATTATGTACCTAATCAAATCGAATAATGTATATGTCATATGTCGTCGTATTCGTATCGCGCTTTTAGGCTAAGTAGGTAGGTACTCGTATATCCCTACGACATTAAAAAATAAATAATTCGCGGTAATGGTAGGTATGTATACGAGTAATTACTAAAACAAATACCTAGCAATTTTTACTGATAGGTACTATTTTGACAAATCCCTGAATCTTTATTTTCTAAACCCATAACATTACCGACTACAAGAATAAGAAATTATAATTACTTATTCTTGTCGTTTATTAATTACATAATATAATTGTACAAACTACAAGTTTAATGTAATATCAGCAAGTCCACAACGCAATAGCTAATTAACAACCCGTGCACACGCGCGGTTATTAATCGCCGCATTAAACAAAGCTCCGCGCGAACCGCACGCGTGTGACGCATAACGTAACGCGCCGTGGCACGACACCCGCCAATTAGACGACAGTCCCGCCTAGGTAACAATTAGTGGACCTAATTGGACTTGTGTGCGACTGATTTAAATCTATATCGACTTAATGGTAGCAAAGTATGGCAAAGTGGGTTAAGTCATCTTTTTTTAAAATTAAAAAATATCGGTAATGATTTGTTTAAACAAGGCGTAATTTTTATTTGGAATTTACTTCAAATTTAAAGAAAATGTTACAAACATCAGAAATAAATGATACAAAGAAAACACCACCGCTGGGACTTGAACACACACCTTATCCTACATCTTACTTACTTCCTTTGTACTTTACCAATATTCATCAATAACCACTCCAACTGGGCTAAAATGCTTGTACTAGGATAGATATCCTACTTTTGATGTCAAATAGACATGACATATAACTTGCTCTGCTGAAGGAGCACATGCGTTCCTCATTACTCAGTCACTTAGGGAGGGTTATTTACCGCATGGGCGTCGAGACACCGCACTAGAAGGCGCGCGGGCCGCTAATGCGCGTCTCTCGTGCGAGGCGCGCTTTGTCCGCGTTCGCGGGTAATTACCGCGTTTAACTGCGTTTATTAATCTGTGGTTTAACCGCCCACCTACTTTTCATCCAGGTGACTGTTGCTTTATTTTTGATTTTAGTTTCTGTAATGTAATTAATGCGTGCTACTAATAATGTAGTTGTGTCATGAAAGAAGGATAATCGTCTTCCAAAGAGCTTGAAGTGATATTAATTCTTTAATTTACTTAATAAGTAAGGATTTACCTACAGTCCGTGAACTCTTATAATGGGATTCTGACGTCGGGTAAAATCGGTGTCTGTCTTATTACCGTCTTAGTATATTCGTGTATCGCTGTCAATAATTTTAAATTTTGTAACCTATTAAAATATTATACCGGCATAGAAATAAGAATACAATATCCTTCCGGTGGTCGGTCTCCAGGACTACGACATTACAATTATAACCGTGATTACTGCAAGCCTTCGGTTGATTTGTTAGCCGCCAGCGCGTCGTCGTGTGCACACGAGCGGTTATTTACCGCTAAACTGATTAATTACCGAAGCTAATCGCCGGTCTGCGTTCTAATATTACGTAATTAATCTGTGACGTCATTGTGATTTAACTTGCCCTTTACGTTGTTAATTATCTAAATCTTAATTGCCAGATAAAAATTATTTATTTACTAACTTAAGAATTCGGTTAAACTGACCACTTTTGACAGTTTAATTTCTACTTCTTATTTGTTGTACCACAATGTTTCAAGTTTTCTTCATAACAATAATTCTACTGCCCACTTTTTTGATAAATGCTTTAATTCAGGAGAAATGATTTTTTTCGAGAGTGGCGCTAGTTTTGCTACGGGTAGCCTCTTAACCTTGGATGACAGAAGAAACTCGTAGTCGTCCTCCTCCTTGGGGCGGGCGTCGTTCCTACATGCTCTTAACGATTTAGGCATGACGAAAATATTTTATCACATTAATTTAGATAACTAAAAACTTACAATAGGCTCTAAATGTATACTTTCAATTTACGAAATTGTGCAACACGCCAACTATAGTAGGTCACACCACCTTGTGTTGGTAAAATTTTGCCCGCGAAAGTCCACGATTAAAATAATATTACAGCGTGTCAGTATAATCTAATCACGCCCAACGAACATACTTTGTACAACATTAACCGCATTTAAAAGTTACATTGGCATAATTCAGCGCGCGGCTCGGGTTGGAATATGAAAACGCGACAAGTTTATGATATTTATGAGCGCTCGGTGCCCGCGAGCGCGAGATAGCCGCCCGTGAGTGATGGCCCGCTAAAGGGAGGGATTCACTTATGCAAGAGAGCAACATTTTAAGAAATGTTTTGACAATAAATACCTGGATCTAATTATAATAATGAAAACAAATTAACACTGAGAAAAATGTTTCTTTATACGTAGTAACATAAGCTGGTATCGTGACAACAGTTTCCGCAAAACTGTTACCAAAGCTACATTTATTTATTTATTTTTATTTCAATAAATTTCACAACATAACAGTGATACCAAGGCACTGTGCAATTTACATGTAGTAAACTAATTTTTTAAATTTCAAATTAACTTTGATAATGACTTAACAATTTTTTTTAACTTCTGTGGTAACCGAAAGTAGTTTGGGTAGTTATTTCCTTTTGTCAGTATACCATGACAAATTGATTTGAAAATTATTTTCTGAATTTGGTACCTTTAAGTCTTTCAATGGAGTATTTTAGAGATCTGTCGCCAAATATGCATGCCTCGGCGGATGTACCAGTATGCGTATAAATAAACCTTTCGTTTGCCCATTCACACTATTCCAATTTCCTACATTTTCGCAATTTTTATTACTGTGACACAAACATAACATTTTACTTCACAATTTTATAAGCTGGCTCCATGTGGCATGAGACTTTCACACAACTATGCCACTCGCGAGTCATAATCGCTCATGAATTTTAATTTCTCAATTCGTTCAGTTCTGTTTGTTTGTGATGTTAACTGTGTTTGTGTTATACGAGTATGGTTCTTGTACAGACGTAGAGCTCCAAGTTATTTTGTTGACTGTGAAAGTAGCTAATAAGTTGCGGTCATTATTATTTAAACCACAGATATAAAATTTCAGTTCAGCCAATTATTATTTATGTTTACTTGTAATAATTAAAATCTACTTTAACTGCACGACAAACACGTCGTCTAGGTCCCCGGATTGTGGCATAGTACCCAGGGCGCTGGCTGCGTTTCCTCGCTGTATGGCAACACTGAGTCTCTGAGCGATATACAGATAAAATAAATTTAAAAAGCTTGTAATAAAGAAATATTCGAAATATTTGTCAGAATACACCTTCATGGTAATTTCTGAAAATGATTTCGAATTATAATAGAAGTAGTACCTAACCATACATTTTAATAATAATCGTATGTTAATATTATTAAATTTTCAGTAAATTCAATCTTATAATTTGTATGGATTAATTTTGTAGTTTACTATTGTCGCTGAATGTCGATGCGTCAATTCTTCTCTTACAAAAATGACTATAAAGTAACCACAGTCTAAAACGGAAAACTATGCTACACTGATTAAGATAAGACAAATAAGTAAGTAAGTAAGTAAGTAACACGTTTATTTCACACACAGCAATGACCGAAACAGTTATAATTATAATAAAATAATTATGTAGTCAAAGGTGAACATATCTGAATCATGTCTGATGGTCTGCTGTTGTTGTGAAAAGGGGTCTCAACTCAGCTTATTGCTGCAGACAAGAATGCCTACAGCGCTGGTATTCTGTTGGACCATGACCGATGACCATACCACAACCTGTCCAAGAGGACAAAGATACGACGAATATATATCCGCATCAAATGTAATTAACTGTTTACCTTCATATGAACAACTTTCATACGAGTAATTTGATTTGGTTTTGTTTTCAATTTACCATTGTTATCGAATTTGTCCTCACTGCTCCCCGTGCAGTTTGTCCGGGGTATGTGGGAGAACAGGGGGTGTATGGGGGGATGTACAGTACAGGCAGTAGAGTACAATAACATGTAAATGTGTTTAATCGAGTGCGGCGGCGCGGAGCGTTCATTTTGTTAGCGCGGGCTGCATGGCGCGGGACAAAGTATTCTATCAGTAAATTATAAACGCTTTCTTGGTAATTATATTCTTTTCTAGGTAAATTAGTATTTTCTTTTAAAGGTAATTTGCTGAGAGGGAAGTGGGAGAATCCAATTTGAAATAGTAATAAGGCAATTTGAATAGTTTACTATTTCTTAAAATACTACAAATCTATAAAATAGCATCATAGAGTCTATCTGTTTTCACTATTTAGTTTTGCCTTTTTGTCGATTATGACTTCGAAATTTTCTTTTATCTAAAAATATAATTTCGACTTGCTTCACTAAAATAGTTAATATTATCTCTACAGTTTGGTAAAGTTTAGGCTTCCTACCGCTGAAGGTAATTTTGAAACAGTCTCGTAGTTTCCGAGATTACTTCGATCGGACATGTAGACCATAAACGAGAATATTTACTAACATAAAATATTCCTGGAGATCATTCGCGAAGCAGTGGATTAAAACCTCTAATTGTTAATCATTCTGTAATGTTACAAACTTTAATAATCATGTTACGAAAACTCTTTTACCAAAAGGAAAATGCAATTAATTCTCCACCGCCATATAACCCGAGCGCCTGGGACGGAGCGACGCGCAAATACACTCGCGCGGGAAAAACAATAATTGAGCGCCGCGCAGTTTATTAAACGCCCGTGTGACGCCCCCCTTACCGACCTCCCTCGCCCTCTACGGGGCTACGAGGTGCTACGCGTGGGGCTACGGACTACGACGCGTAGCGGGAGGGCGATTTCGCAACGAATCATCATCTTTTGTGGGGGAGCGGGAGGGAGGGAGGGTTTTATGGGAAATGCTTTCTACTTTGTTTTATTTTGTTCTTTAATTAAATACCTTTCCCTTTTTCCTTCTTTTCGCTCATAGTTGGGAAGTTACCGACCCGGAACACCCCCCGGATAGTACCAGCCATGATCTGGCCTAGGGCATATTATATAACCCCCACGGGGATTATGGACGTGAGATACAAGTATATGTATGTATCTATCTTATCTATTTTATCAGACTTGCAGGTTTCCTTGTGATGTCTTCCTTCATCGATATATCTGTCAATGATTATGGGTTTATGTGTAAGTAATTTAAAATTATTGCACCAGAGTATTTTTTATCTCTTAAAGATGTCTCAGACAACCTTTTACTTTAAATGATCTCAGAGGTTCTCACTGTTAATCTCTTAATTAAATTTAAGTGAAATAAAGGGAAGATTGAACAAAATAAAGGGAAGATTGAACAAAACTCTCGTTATGAAAGAACACATTTATTTATCTCTCGCCTTACGTAATATGTCAGTTATTGCAGTTCATGAGTTATAAAGTGGCCACGACACAAACATACACGCCAAACACTTTAGGAGACTCGAAAAAACAAAAATCGACGATTTTTTTGTCAAAATTTAAAAAATGTGGTACTAACGTTGTTCAGATATCAATTCTGATTCACTCTGCAAGTAATCAGAAGTATTTTGTTTTATTACGGGACTTTTGACTCGAATTTGTTTATTAAGTACATAAATTTTCTAACATGCATGTGATTTTGACATGAACATGTGTGGTGGCCTCCCTAGAACATGGAACAGTGCTGGCCTGAGCTCACGGTTGTTCCTCTTATACTTAATTATTCAGACACTACTTCACACTATTGTAGGTACCTATATACACTCATATATAAATACTATGCACTATAACTATATGTATGTACATCACAGAACACTGGGAGTGGGGGCGTACACCTCGTACACTCGAAACTTATAATAAATACTTAGTTAAAATAATCGACAGTTGCATGAAGCTCCATTAAAATATACTATCGTCTCTTTCTGTCTTTTTAGGACAGGAATTTAAGGAGTTTCAGGCGACTGGCCATAAGTAAGACAATCTGTAAAGATAGAAATGATTATAGTCAAGTGAGAATAAAACATAATTATTAATTGTAATCAAGAATATAATTATAGTAAATCGTTACTTAAATAATATTATTATATTTATTTACACATAATCATTATTTACACTGATCTATAAATGGGTTTAGTGAGTAACCAAATAAGTACCATTTACTACGGAATTTCATTAAAATAATCAAAAAAGTTACAAAAGGTAAACGAAAACTTATCATTTTTTAAATTGATTATCATTTTAATAATCAGCGACACAAAATTAATTTGTATAATATTTGAATCTCACTAATTTAAATCTACGATAAAATATTTAGTGTACAATGGGTTACATACAATATTTACAAATTAATGTATCACTAGGGCCGTATACTTTAGTACCTATGTTCTTTTTATCAATAAGTGTCTTTTAAAATCAAACCACTAATTAATGATTTAATTTAAATATTTTTAAACGAATTTATGTACAAAAAACACGCACTAAATTAATTTATCAGCATTTAAATCAATCAAATAGTTCACTAATTAATTAAAGTTGATTCATCACTTTTAAAAGAGACATAACTCATTCCAACTTTGGTAAAATCATTAAACATTCTGTCAGTTTGACTACAATTTTAGTGCAAAACAAATTGATTTATATAATTTATAGTGTAAAGGAAAAAAAATGAATTCTGGGTCCTGAAACTTCCATTATACTAGTGGAACAACAATCGACAAGCTTTTTATCACGATATCACCGGATGCCATGCGTGGCGTGACATTAGCCGAGTTCATGTAAAGGTAGAAATAAGTAGTCAAAAATAAAAATTGTGGATTCAAACATACCAACCCTTATTTTGTGATCTATGGTTGACCAATAAACAAATTGATATTGAAAACTTGAAATCGTTTTTTACGAGTGCATTGATTGTTATATAAACTTATATATAATAAAAATAACCTACTGTGTTCATTACAAGGTGGCTAAATTAGAATACCATCAAAAACATAATTCTAATATCTATAACCAGTTGATTAAAACGAGTTAAGATTTCAAGACCGCAGCCGAAATTCAAAACTATTACCACCTTACAAAAGAAACCTATTCCAAATATACAATGTATGTACAGTACAGTAGAGCACAGAGGAAGACACATCCAGCTACACTCTGTGGAACCCTGTCGCAATGAGGTTTTGATAAGACTCCTTGAGCGTCGGTGGCGTCGTGGCTAGGACATCGGACTCCCATGCGGACCTCCCTCGCATAGGAGTCCGATGTCCTAGCCACGACGCCACCGACGCACCGGGTTCGAAACCATGCACTGCCATGTGTGCACTGCCATGTACCAATGAGTTTTTCAATTTTTTTCAAAAGTATTAGGTACGTACAATTACCGAGTGCTCCGACGGTGAAGGAAAACATCGTGAGGAAACCTGTGCACTGAGATAACCAGTGTGTGAAATGACAAAGGCAATGGCAAACCACCCCATTAAATCTGAAGATTAATTCCTTAGAATGATCACCACCCTCAGCAATGAGGAACATGACTTAGAAGAAGACTCCTAAAGGGTATAAGCCTGATGTGTCGACTGCACAGCAGCCTCCCATTACACCATCTGCAGTCCCTTGGAGAGACTCTCGACGTGTTCCTTGGCCTTCATTCTCAGCGCGGCGATGGATGACGAACGCGGGTCGGGCGGCGCGGGCGCGGGGGGTGGCGGCGCGGGCGCGGGGGCCGGCGGCGTCAGGTACGACGGGTAGCCGGAGGGGGGGTGGCTCAGGAAACCTGCGGGGAGAGGGGGTAGAACGTGAGGATGTTACACGAGTTTACTCAAGCGACAATGGCTCAAAGACTGCGGCGCAAACGCTGTCGGGTCGAATCCACTGTTGGACCATTGTGGTGGAGAAATTTTGTTTATTATTATAAAATAAAAGATGGTGGTTACAGTTGGTGCCGTGACCAACATTGGAGCTTAATATATAACACACACATTGAGTCCGCGTTAGTCCCCGCACTGTCCGCGTACAGATAGTTCGCAGCGGACAGTCCGTCGTCTGCGTTCAGCCTAAACAGTGGAGGTAGCGTCTCACCAGGCAGCGCCGTGAGCAGCGGCGGCGCCAACCACGGGTCGACGGGCAGGCCGAGCCCGCCGAGCCGCGGCAGGCCGGCGCCGCACCCGTACTCCGACAGGCCGAGCCTAGCCGCCTCCATCTTCTCCTGGCGCCGCCACTTGGCGCGCCGGTTCTGGAACCACACCTGGAACAGATGGAGATGGAATTAGAAGAGCCGGTTAATATCGTAAATTTCGCTGTCAACTTCATCGCCGTAAAAGTTCTCAGCGACAGATAAACTGTTATTAAGTTTTCGTTTGCAGAACTAATAATTTAATCCTAAATATACGAGTATGTGTACAGTCATGGATGAAAAAAAATTGTTTGTTCATTCATGTGTACTGTGGACAACTTAGTAGGTAGTATCTTTGTTACCATTACATGCTATAGAAACGTCATCTGAATGCGCATAACACATTCATACAAGGATCGTAACAGGGTTCCATAGAGTATACGAGTAGCTTGACGTGTCTATCACTGGACCCACATGTAAATGTTCAATAAACAGAAACCTTGTGGTGCCGGCCCGGTATTCTTTAGAATACCACCCCAACTCTTCCCGTGGGCGTCGTACGAGACGAATGGATCTTAGTGGATTCTATTGTACACCTAGTAGACGGCGGTAGGCTCGCCACCAACACGTTTGTCCACCAAATCTTACGACGACTAGCGTGAACGACCTGTGATTGAAGCTGGTTCCTCTGGGTAGACCTCGGGGAGTTTATGTGTTATCTATGTGAACTGAAGAACATTTTCTTGCTGAAAAACTGTTTTAAATCGCCTAATGTTTAGGCTGATGGCCTGTGTTGCCAATGCCTTGTTAAAGTAAAAAACAAAAAAAAGTCCCTGAGCTGACAGGTGACGATTCTACAAGCAATATGTTAGATATCAAATCGAAGTAAAACTTAAATTAAATCACAATAATCGCAGACAACGGAACGAAGTTTAAACTTAAATGCCTGAGAACAGTTAACCAAAGTGGAACTAAAACAATATTCCGACTGTAACTGTAACAAGGCAGCGTCACGCAATTCACAGAACACGAATTAATGAAGTGACAGATAATTTCAGCGAGTTTCTGTAATTGATGCGCCACCATTAGGGCGTAGGGTTTACAAGCTCTAACCGTGAGTTGTCACGATGAGGGACACACGGGGCGCGCCAGCCGCGGGCAGCCGCGCGAGGCAGGTGCGAGTACACCGCGCAAAATATATGAAATAAAAGATAGGTGGTTTCTGAGATACTGGTATATTATTACCGTGAAATCTACTGAAACTACTGTTCTAAATTTTTGTAGCCTATCTAAATCGTAAAATATAAAAAATACGTATTTTGATACATACCTACGATTTAAAATGCCCAGGAAGGCGATTCTCGCAGGTGGAATTAAACCGTCGCTGGAACCGTCGTCGTGTAGTCCTAGCCTAAGTGTCGCGACCCGCCGCGACTGTCGCGTTCAGTGTGGTGAACGCTCCAAAGTTTCCTCACGGACGATAAATCAGAAAGCGGCCCCGCAGACACAACAAAACTACCGGCGGTAGTGTGGAGCGACACGAACCCAATCACATGAACGTGTGCCATCATTGTGCCATCCACCCTACGGGCACCCCGCTGCCACAGGTGAACAAGTGGAGACAATACACAGTGAGCCGACACAGTGGATGTAGAGGAATGTCATCAGCGATCAGAGGGATTGTGTAGAGAGGAAGAAAAAGGAATTCGCGCTACTATCGCTACCATCAGGGCGGTCTAAAGTTTGTGGTGGCTCCCGACTCTTAGGATTTGATAATCGTCTAAAGAGCTAATTCAAATTAAAGGCTGAATCAAAAAAGATCTTCAATATATTTAGGTCAAATGTGTCTTTTGATTTTGTAAATGTATGTGTAATTTACAAGTAAATAGTTAAATACTTGTTGGAACCAGGCGTCACTTTTTGGAAATTCATTATTAATTTATAAAAATATTAAATAAATAAAAAAAATTTTATGTTCTCCTTTAAATTAATTATATCTACTCCTGATCCGTCATTATATTTTGTCAAGTAGCCGGCCTAATCAGTACCTAAGTTTAATGTGTTACCTAAAGTTGGTACTGCTACCGGCACCATTTAGTTTACATACAGCGCTGGAACCGCCGCAAGTAAGTCCTAGCTAAAGGCTGGTTAAACGAGCCGGTTCCCACGCCGGGTCGGTTCCCTGCAGCCAATCACGAGGCGCTGACTTCAAGTGGGGGGAGGACGGAGCGCTTGTGATTGGCTGCAGCGAACCGAACCGGCGCATGTTATCCAGGCCTTAAAGTATCACCTCACGCACAGGAGTTCTGCATAGAAACATTCGTTGAACCACTGCTAGAAATCCTACACCGTGGCTGTATTCTGACGAGCCGGTATAACTTTTATCGAGTATAAAAATACAGTTTATTTCGGATGAGGTGTAGGGTGTAGGGTGTAGTGTCAGATGATATATGCGGGGGTCTCACGAGCGAGGGAACGTTGGGGGAGGGGGGTGTCGCGTGACCTCCAGTTCGGTAGACAGCAGGTTAGGGACATGCGACGGTCGACGACGTACCTGTCAAACGTATTAGATTTGTTTAACGATGAAATATGACGGTCGTAAAATGTCGCGAAATCCAAGAGAAATGACGCCATTACACAAAGTTACTGAAATGAACGCAGACATTTTTCACAGGCCATGAAGTTTGTAAATGGTAATAATTACATATGTGTGTGTGTATTTGTACATAGATAAATTGTTTTAATGCGGTTTAATTTAACTATAATTTTAGGGCGTGGCGAAAACCGCTTTAGTTTTTAAAGGATAGGTATATTTACTGAAAAGATGTTTTTATAGAACTGGAAAAAAGAGGATTTCTAATTAATATTTTAATTGAAACTTTACATAGGTAAGACACTTTTTAGTCACAAAAAATACAAGGTTGTATGTACTTTACAGAATGAACTTATAGACCATAAACACAGAATCATAAGAATAGCACCCACACAGGTAATCCTGTGTCATGGATGCAAATATAAACTGCACATTATGCAAAAAATACCATGATTTCTTTAGCAGCATGAAATGAAAACTCGATTTTCTTAGAATCTATGAGTCTAATCTAGTCCGCTTGAAAATGACGTATTATAAAAAAATCAAAGTCAAAATGATTTTATTGTAAGTACCTTATAGTACATTTTTACAACGTCATTGTTTCACTCTACCACCATTCGTAGGTGCTGTAGCTGAAAGGAAAGAAGCGGCGCAAGAAACCGGTTGGGGTGAATATATTTCAAAATAAATAAAAAAAATTAGACCTAGTGCTGAAAATCTTATTTTCCATTACTGAATCTAGTTTTCGATGAATGTATTTTTTTCACACATCGTTACAAAACTGTTTGAGAAATTATAGTTAAAAGGAAAACTCAGCCCTGGGTCGGCAATGATGTACTCGTATGACGTATGGTGTTGGCTCGTGCCAGCGCGGCGCCGCCGCCGGGGCTCCCTCCGCGGTAAACTGAACTGAAGACGTGTCGAACTGTCTTTTTGAGGAGTTATGCTCTTTTAGTAAGCACTTTGCAGTTGTAAATTAGTGTAACTGTCCCTAGTCTCCTAGTCGGCCTCGGCCCTCTGGACCATCTCCGGCCACTGCGCACCGTGAGTAGTTTCATTATTTGTCTGAATATCGGTTATTACTGTGGGCTAGGGCGCCGGACTCCCGTGCCAAACCATGCAATGCCATGTACCGATGAGTTTTTCCTATTTTTTCGAAGACTTACGTATATTTACCGACCGCTCTAACGATGAAGGAAAACTACGTGAGGAAACCTGCATGTCTGACGAAATGAAAAGTTTCAGTACTGGGCCCGCTCTCGGTGGATCATGGCCCGTGCCCGACCAAGGGGTCAAAGGGGGGCCGGACATTAATAGGCTGATGATGATGATGATGAAGTATATCATGTAAATATGTTTAAAAAAAGTTAAGACGGTTAAAGACAAGATTGTATCTTGATTTTCTTTAAAAAGACTAAACCCGCGTTTTTTGAATGTCGATCATAATGACACTGGAACCTTGAGCACTAACCGGAGCACATAATGTAGTCATACTTTTCAGTTTTCTTAGAATAATCTCCATTCTTACGCCAGAGAGACTGAACAGTAGGAGAACTCGAACGTTCTGCAAAAAAATCTTATACACGCACTTGATACAACCTAAAAATTCCTTGAAAATTATCATTTCCTCTGTTACACCGACGATAGTGATTCATATAATTTGCTATCAAAACATTTAACAAATGACAAAAGTTAGAAGAAAAATTATAATTTTCGGGGCGACTGTAGCCGGCTGGATGTCGGAGCGGTTGTAGAGTTAACAAGTGTGTGTCGAGCACGCGACTACCGCTGTCGGCCGGCAGGGCTGCCGGCTGTTGTTTGTACCAGAAGTTAAAACATACTTTTTGTTTTCAAAAGACTGTTGCTTTTATCTTGTTTTAAATTGTTTTTAGTATTAATTTTGTCAGTTTTACATGTTCATGGCTTGGCCAACGTCTGTTCTGTTACATGTTCATTTCCACCGGTCACAGAAGAGAGCTGTCCTCCGAGATATACTATTGTTTTTGCATTTACTATACAGTTTTCACTCCAATTAAACTAAAAACCTATTGGAATTTATAGTCTACAAATTCGAATTTCATTCGAATATCGAAAATCGATCCAGCAACATGTGCGCCGCAGTCTTCACAGAAACTGGAGTGAAGAGCAAAAATTCAAGACGTTGTCTCGTCAAAACCTGATAATGGCTTATCATTTAATGGATTTAATCAAATAGATCTATTTTATTGTCAGACTAGTTGATAGCAATAACAACACACATCATCATCAAAATTTTAAAAAAATACTACTGAACTGATTTCTATACAAAATAAATTTCATCAAGAATACTGTCAACAAGATAGCGAAAGTGAAATAATATGCAAAAGTATACATTTTTGGCAACCCTAGGCCGCCTCCCCCCGGACCGCGCGGCCTGGCGGCGAACGGCCATAAACATTAAATATGATCGCCGCGTGTTTGTCCCGTGCGGGTTACACCGTTGTTGCGTCGCGCCGCCGCTTTGAATTACGAGCCGAGTCCTCGGGAACCAGGTTTACTGGACTTTAATGTTTCCATTAAGATTTGTAATTGAACTTCAAACGGTGTAGGTTTTAGAGTTGTTTGGAGTTTATCATTGGAGGCAAAATTATTTAGGATTCAAGTGGTACAAATGATTTTGAATACACATTTTTAATAACGGGGAAAACAATTTTTAGAGTTCCGTACTAACTGAGGAACCCTTATACGATAGTTTCGTTATGTCCGCATGTCCTGTCCTGTATCTCATAAAGTTACAGGGGGACGTTTCACAACGTGTTTACGTTGTGAAACAGAACTCGACAAGGTTATAGTGTAGTGAATTTGGAGCATGACATCATCATCAGCCTATTAATGTCCCCACTGTTGGGGCACAGTTACTGCACAGGTAAGTGGTCACCGTCGCCAGACAGACATCTCTGTAGTATATTTGGGACGGAAAAGCGAGGACAATGAAAAGACAATGCTTTGTCTTACAAGTATATTGACTGACGGCGAAAACTCGCCTACCCTCTCGTACAATCATAATAGGTAGTGTGCAACTACCTACACATACACTATAATCTCATGTCACTGTAATATTATTAGAAGGATATCGATGCACTGATAACTCTGAGAACTGCCTCATGTGCCGGTAATTACGCTGCCCCTATCTTACCCTTCAAACCGAAGCGAAATAAAATAATCAAAAAGGTAAAAGGACAAAGTCATAACATCTCGTCACGTTTTACTTAGTATTTGAGAATACAACATCTGTCTTTTATTTTGTACAGATTTTTACAAACCATTGTAATAATACAAATTAGAAACAATCCAATCCAGATATAACAATGCACCTCCACGGGACATGTGAGGTAAACACGCGCAAACTCGACTCGACGGCGACTGATCGAATATAACCTCACAAATGACAATACACCGGAGCCCCGCGGCCGCCCGCGCCAACTGTCACGTTTCAAAAAAGGAACGTCAAAACACTAACAATGGCGGTCGAGTGTGACAGATGTCAGATTTGCGCGCGGAGTGGAACGCAGGCCCGCGATTGGTTGATTTTAAAATGATTCGGTTGTCTCGCAGTTTGTTACATCGGATTGATTATGATTCAATTATTCTGAACAGCGAGGTCTCTGGCCGCTAATCGAGTGACAAATTGACTTCGCCGTTTCGACATGTGTTGTTTTTTCGTTGTTTTGGGGACGAGTGATTCCATTACTGCACTCATCACGTTTTGTTGATGGGAAATATAACCATGATTTATATTAAGTCGGCAAGTCTGTCGTCTATTCACTTGTAAACTTTGTGATTTGAATATTTATTATATTTCGTTATTTTGTTTTTCATAATTTTCTTTAACCTTTAAACAGGGTGTAACAAAAACCCATATAGTCCCAATAGGAGGGTGTTCAGTATACATAACTGAACAATTTTCACTATGGGGCCAACACTGAAATCGTGTAAAAAATCAGCCGTATGGGACATCTGTTTTTTTTCGCGGTTTCAGAATTGGTCCCATGCCTAGTGTAAGTTGTTCAGTTATGTACCTATATTGAACACCTCCCCCCCTTTCAGAACTAAAGGGGGGATTTTTTGTTACACCAGTGTAGTACTGATTAGTTGATTATATAATGCTACTTAAAAAATTTATTTGTGTTGTGTCGTATCTTTGTCCTCTTGGACAGGTTTTGTCCAGCCATCGGTCATGGTCCAACAGAACACCAGCGCTGGAGTCATTCTCGTCTGCAGCAATAAGCTGAGTTGAGGCCCTTTTCACAACAACAGCAGACCAACAGACATGATTTCAATATGTTTACCTTTGATTACAATTATAACTGTTTCGGTAGTTGCTGTTTGTGAAATAAACATATTACTTACTCACTTACTATTCTATTGTTCGGCGATTATTTCTCAACAAGTAAGTTATTCAAAAGAGTCCAAGAAATGGTTGTAAAACGTGAAGGCGCCCCCGCCCGCGCCCGAAAGCCCGTGTTCTCACGCTAAGCCACTTAAGGTGCTTTACAGTTGAACAAATTTAATTTCCATTACGTTTCGCTTATCGTAGTCGGTCTCCAGTCGCCAGTACTCTCCAGTACGTACAGCACAACATAAATAAGTACGGTAAGGAAACCCTGAGGATTCGTGCGCAGGACGAGGCACTGACAGACACATTCACACGCACGGCTGGATTGGACACAGTCCGATTGACTTAGTAGTGGGTAGGTAACTTCGGATGGATATTGGTTCCGACGTGGAAGGAATTGATCGATCCAGGTCGGAGCGCAATCCAGACATGGATCATTCCGGAGTGGTATGCGCATGAGTTGGAAAGGAACAGGTGTGTTCCGTCGAGCGAGTGAGATAGTTAGATGGATATCGGGGGCGGGCTGAGAGGCGGGGGACGGCGAATACGTGTTGAATCATGTCACAAGTAATAATGGACATAATGTCATGGTGACATGGCAAACGGACCGCCTCCCTGATGTGCAGGGCGCGCTGCAGCACCAACAGTCTCCTGAGCACCATGGCCGGCAAGCTGGACAGCTCCGTACTGAGACATTGGGTCTCGGTACACTTACCGGCACTCAATGCCTCAGTAAAAAGAACTAACATTTTATGTATGGAATTATTTGCCTGACAATAAACCTTTTTGTATTTGTAATTTTTCTATATCACAGACAGCACCGGTCACCAGGTATCTGTCTATAAGCCGAAGCCCAAAATAACTGCGGTACCTACACACTATCTCAGCCGGACCCATACAGGTCCGGACCCGGGTACGGGATCCAGGTCCGAAGAGTCGGATGTAAGTCCGAATCCGGCTTCGAAAAAATGACGGTGCTTCGCGCGAACAGTAGCGCTTCTGTTTCTTATTTCGTGGCACAGGTGGGGCGAAATTATCGTGTTATTGTTATTGGGGTGAAATTAAGGCGGTTACACAGTTCGTGCTCGGAATTGTGCGGCTAATTGCTCCCATAGCTCGCGACACACGCGCCTCACTGTCGCGGGCGCTCTGTGGAGTGGCACAGGTGTGTCTGGGGACATTTAAGTGTGACAAACCTTCTGTGACAACTTTCCGAGATCAATCTGTAAATTCCTTCTCTGCAGCTATTGCTAGGAGAAATCTGTACAGTACAACTGGACAAAATATCTAATTGATTCGTGTTTTCTGTGGAGGATTTGATGATTAGACCAGATTTGTTATTGGCACCAATTTAGGGGTATCACTCGCTAATTATAACATCACATAAAATAACAATCTATGATATGAGTGAGTGAGACAGTTTCATTTAGTTTCAGCCCAAGATTTAGCGCCATCCACAGAATTGAAGCCAATGTGTTATTAACTTTAGTCCTGCTTATTGCAACTTCGTTAATTAAATTATAAGAGAAGGTGGTGTAAACGGCTCTATAAAATCTGCAAAAGAAATATATTTTTTAGACTGTTAAGCGCGTGTAGCCGCGAGCCGTGCATCACCGAAATTATGTTTGGCGCGCGTGCAACGGAACGCGAGTGTTTGACTGCGGCCGCGGCGCGCGGCGGGCGCTGCGTAAACAGGAACGTGGCTGGCGCTCATATTAACGTTTGCGAAGCGGTTTCACCTCTATTTGGGGAACGAGAGGAATGTAAAAGGAAAAGATTTTGTGCTTATTTGATTTTCGTCGGTTACTGTACAACGGATGTTGAGTAGACAGAGTAACCACCATCATCATGGGTACTTGTATCGTAACTGCCACGTCCACAATCTCCGGGAGTAGACAGAGGAACCACCTTCATCATTGGTAATTCCCACTTTTCGCCGTAAGATTTGGTGGACAAACGTGATAGGTGGCATATCGCCGTCTACTAGTTTTGTAATCCGCATTAATTATCTTATTTGATAGATCTCCTGTAATGAGGATCCAATGACAACACTGAAAGACATAAACAATTAACACGCAAATTTGGAAAAGGAGTAGGTATACTCGTACAAGTAGGAATTGAACCCGTGACTCCACCCCTGAAGGAAAGTATACTGAGTTGTATCAGAACGTAGTACTCAAGCAGCAGCAGTGGACTAGAGTGGGCTGATGATGATGATGATGATGTAGTAGCCAAGATAAATAGAATCAGAAAAATTAAACTTAAAACTACTACCACACTACACTATTACAATGTGATTTCAAGAAGTCCTCATGTTTTTCCACATCGAATACCGTTTAACCTTTCCCTTTTTGGTTAGTGTAACCTTTCCTTTTTTGAAGGGTATCATTTCCAATAATGATATCATTATGATAATGATATAGTCAATAATGATATCATTATTGACAAGGAAAACGGTCCCAAAAAGCCAAAAACCGTAGCAGATCTGCTTCAGAAAAGATCACAATCCCTACATCTCCATCCAACCAGTAGGTTTGATTTCGTATTCCACACAGGTCATTATTCAGAAAGATCAGCTTTCCTTCGCGTTATCGAATCGGAAACGCGGCGATATGTACCTCTGGGGGGGAGGGTACGACGGCTGTTGGGGGGCAGGTGAGGGGCGAGAGGTGGGGGAGCCACCGACACTTCCGCGGGGTAACGAACGAGATCCGTCGCCGAGCGGATGTCGCGCGGATGTGACGAATGTTAGCTCCATTCTGATGCCGTCTCGTGATTCAATACAGCTTCTTGTCTCAGGTAAATATAGGCAATGATCTAATCATAATAATGTCTTCCGTATTTGAGTCGATCGTGAGTGTTCCGTCTGGTGAGCGACCTCCTTCTTCTTCATCTTTTCATGAAATTAATTCAATTCTTCACGATCCGTAAGTGTTTAAAGAAGAGTCAGTACGTGTGCTCCATCTTCAGCCTCATGGTTACTTCTTGTTAGATGAGATTTAGTGAAATGAAAATAATTGTTCCTATTCTGGTTAGAGGAATACGGGTCCAAGAGCATCTGTAATTCATTATTTTTAAAAAAGAGTCGGTGGCACTGTGGCTAGTACACCGGACTACCGTGCGGGAGGTCCGGGTTCGAAACCATGTACAAATGAGTTTTTCATATTTTTCGAAAACCTATGTGCATTTACCGACTGTTCTAACGGTGATGGAAAACATCGTGAGGAAACCTGCACACTGAGATGACCAGTGTGTAACATGGGGTAGGCACAAAAGATCCTCAAGGTTCGAAGTGCGGTTGGGGTTGTTATAAGAAATCATAAGAAAAGAATTATTTTTAATCTGACAAACGCCTAATGTCTTACTTAGGGTGCACATTAATATAAACCATTAAGGAGTACATAATGCATGATCATTTTTTTTATTGTTTAATGAGAACAGACGAGCAAATGTGCCACCAATGGTATTTGCGTAAAAAATAAAAATAATGTCCCATGTAGAATCACTTAATGCAAGAATAACTCTTCTAATTCAAATATCATTTATATGTAAAACCTGTCGCAGACGGTACAAGGAATAACGAGGTGACGTGACACGCTGGAACGTCAAAATATATCAAAAACAATACAAATGGAAAAAGAAGGATGTCCATAGGATGTCATACGAGGAAAGAATAAAACGACGTCCGACCGCAACGTGACGGATATGGATTTAAAAAGGTTCGCCGGAATCCGCAACGTCGACTTTTGAAATCCAGGAATAGTAAAAGGATTTTGAGAGAGGTACACATTTTATTTTTGTAACACGAAATTTTTAAAAGCGACAATTACACGAATGCGTTGGAGTGGTTAATGAAGAATATTAGTATTAATTAGGTACCATTTTTTTCTAAAATATATGTTTTTGGGAATATTTAACAACAGTTAACTAAGACTTGTAGGAAATAATTACGTACGAATCTATTAAATTAACATCTTTAATTAGAGGGTGGTCTTTTTTTTAATAGCCTATAGGCTGTCCCACTGCTGGGCAAAGGCCTCCCCTCCTCCTTTCCATTTTTCCCTATCCTCGGCGTCCTTATACCATCCTTTTTGGAAGTGGTCGATATCGTCCTTCCACCTACGCCTGGGCCTGCCTCGGCGCCGCTGTCCGTCTTGTGGCACCCAGTGCATGGAGATCTTTGCCCACCTTTCCGGACGCATGCGGCCCACGTGGCCTGCCCAGCCCCACTTCAATACAGATGCTTTAGTGATTGCATCAGCGATGTGTGTTTTGGAGCGCAGGGTCGTGTTCCTGACGCGATCCGTCCTTTTCACGTTGAGTATGCCACGCTCCATAGCACGCTGGCAAACCTTGAGTTTGGACTTTTGATGTTTTGTCAGCGACCATGTCTGAGCACCGTAGGTTAGGATGGGCAAGATACACATGTCGTCGAGTTTTCGCTTGAGCGACAGTGGAAGGCTACCCTTCATTAGATCTTTCATTGCCCAGTAGCTCTTCCAGGCATTGTCTATACGTTTACAAATTTCCTTTTCTTGCCTATTATCGAAAGAGATTATCTGGCCAAGATAAGTGTATTCGTCGACATAATGTATTTCTTGCCCACCCCCCTCTACCCTACGTTTTGCACTGTTGGTCATTAGCTGTGTCTTAGACATGTTCATCTTCAGTCCAACCTCGAGGCTCGCCGCGCTCAGCTCTTGTAGCATTTCCTCAAGTTGAATCTGATTGTAGGAGAATAGGACGATATCGTCCGCAAACCGAAGGTTGGTTAATCTCTTATCGCCAACGATTATGCCCTTTGATTGCCATGAGTTGGCAAGTATTTTACAACAAAAAAATCTAAGACAAGTTATTTCCAATTCTCATCTCTACAGTCCAGACATAGAGTAGGAAAGACCTTGACAACACGACTGTCTGTTTATCGAAAATCGACAAATATCACAACAAGACGGTAGGCACCGAGCATCGATCTGTCGATACCTTTATTTACACTTACAAGACAAACTCGCCCCCCTCCGTACACAAACAGGCCCCGAGAACTCGCCTTCTTTCTTGCACAAGAAAAGAAAAGAGACCGATTTATACAGCAACAGGAGGAAGAAAGAGGACAGCGCGAGGCGCCATCTTAGATGCAGCCAGTGTACCAAAAGTTAACCAATAACTCGATCGCGCGTCACAAAAGGCAGTATCTCGGCGAAACTGTTGCGATAAATCAAACTCTATTCTTTGAGCGTTGAAGTGTAATCTCGTTTGCAGGTGCGGAAATTAATAATGTTTGTGAGAGGTCGGGGCCCTCCCCTCCTCGCTTGTTAAGGCTCCGCGGCTGCTTCTTGAGAATTGGTAAAAAAGTTCGTTTTAATTCAATAACAAAATAGGGATTTCATGTTTTTTTAACAAACAGTTACCTAACCTATGTTTACCTTGAGTCTCATTGTGATAGTGTTACATAATTTCAAAATAGTAATTGATTTATTTTATTACAGGACAATTATGAAACCGTGTCTGACCGAGTCTTTATCATCATCATCATCAGCCTATTAATGTCCCCACTGTTGGGTCACAGGCCTCCCCTTGCACGAGGGGGACGGGCCATGATCCACCGAGCGGGCCCAGTGCTGTGCGGTGGATTTCACAAGCCTTCGGAAACTTTTAATTTTCTCAGACATGCAGGTTTCCTCATGACGTTTTCTTTCACCCTTAGAGCAGTCGGTAAATGTACGTAAGTCTTCGAAAAAATCAGAAAAAACTCATTGGTACATGGCATTACACGGTTTCGAACCCAGACCTCCCGCATGGGAGTCCGGCGTCCTAGCCACTAGACCACCGACGCTCTGAACGAGTCTTACCGTAAGTATAATAATGTAATGATAGAGTCGTATTCGGGTCATAATATGTAATTAATATGTTCCTGAAGTCAAGATGAGTACCTAGACACCCAACATCAGACATTACCAATTATTTTTCTAAATACGTTGCTAGAAAGGCACACGTCATATAGGTTGCTTGGATCGCTCTGAGCGATAAGGCGGCGCACCTGCGTGGAAGTTTGGGAGTCCTGTCGCACAAGAGGCTTTCGTCTCGTGTGCGATGGAGAATTAATCTATAAGGTTAAGAAAATTACAATATTTTTTTAAGATTTGTCCAGCAAATCTTACGGTGAAAAGTGGGAACTAACTTTGATCAAGGTGGTTCCTCTGTCTACCCCCTCGGGGAATATGGACGTGAGGGTTATGTAAGGTCTTATTCAGTAGCAGGCCCTTAACTTAAGGGGCGGGTGTCTCGCCTACGAGCCGGCTGGCCGTGATGGGCCCGCGATGACGTCACATTCTGCCCGTGATGACGTCACATTCTGCTCGTGAAGCCCTCTGCTCTAATAACAAGGCCCATTACTGTTTGGGGTCGTGGGTTGTGTGCAGTTTGTTTGTGTCGGGGTAGGGGTTGGGGGTATGCGCTATGGGATCACAATTACCTACATTGAGGGTTTGTCGTGGTGGCAGTCTTTATACGGTGGCGTGCCTAGTTCATTAAATATTATATAAATATTTCATGAACTAGGCAAATTGAAATTGAAAACGTTTATTTAGCACGGTAAACACCAGAATACAGTACACAATACAGAAGTATACAATTAATACGTGCAGTACAGAACTTCTGGTGCGGTACAGGTCCACAAAGGGTACACCAGCTCAGCATAATGCTGAGGCAAGCCACAGCGCTGATTGTCAGCTCGCCCCTCAGTGACTGCACGGACGAAGAAAGCAACAGTGTGTGCGTGTTGTGTTGTATGAATGTGTTTGTTTTATGAATGAGGATATTAGTGTGTATGTGAGGTACTGAGTGTGTGGGTGCACTCCATCCCACAATTGTATAACAAGGCCTCTACGTGTCCCCACGCAGGCCTTTCAAAGGACCGGGCCCCATAGCCCTATGGGGCCTGAACCCTGAATAGAGAACAATAATAATAATAAGTTCTTTATTTTCAGGCAACAAATCATATAGCTAACTATACAAAAGGCCCATAGATATATTATATTATATTACAGACTAACCTATATAACTTTTATATAAATATAAAACAATTTATTTTGGTGTGGCATGAATTGGGCGGTTTTTTTTTAGTTTTTTTTATATAACAGGATATTCCCAAGTAAAATTTGTATAAGTAAAGGTTATTATTGCCATCACTTAAATAGGTATTATCTTAACGTAATACACACAGAGTGTCCCAGAAAGTATGGACCAAACGAAACAGGATGATGTTTGAGGTCAATTATAATTTATCTGAATGTTATATTATTTATTGTTTATATTTGCATGCTCATTGTTGAGTAGAATGTATCGGCTCTTTGTTTAGAAAATACCATCTTGTAATTATGTACCCACATTCTGGACAAATAAATTAATCTGAATCTGAATTTCTATCTATTTGCAAGTCCGTAAAAAAAATTTAAAAAAATTATTCACTCAAAGCACATTTAAAATATACTCGAACTTTATTTTCTCTCTAAACGTCTATTCAATAACAAATCATTTTATGACGTCACATTAAAACACGACCAATGTTCCATGGCAGCCATAACAATGTTCATTACAACACCATCACATCGCAAAACAAAATTATCTCAATTCAAACTATTAGTGCAGTCGCCCACACAGACCGACAGCCATATGCCTTCTTAGCATGTCACACACAAAGGTCATAATCCAACGAACAGGCCCGCGCGCCCCGCACTCCCCGCGGCTCCCAAAAACATCAATCACTCGACGAGTTAATTCCCAACTCGATTATCTGTCCAACCAACCGCCCCTTAACTGCACCCACTGCACTCGAACACCAACCTTATCCCCACGCGGTAAGGCCTCATTTCCCGCGCTACCGCAACGTTATCCCGACCAATTGGCAAATGAAAAGTTACGCTCCCACAAGGACGCAGGATTGAAAATTGAATGTAATGAAACGTCTATCTCTTGATTTCATTCTGTCTTCACATCATTTAGTGCCGCTTTCATACGAAACGGCGTAAGTGCTACTTATGATATAAAGGAATTTAACTCTTATTGTGTGTGCGATAGGATCGGAAATGGTCTGTGTCTGCAATCAGTTTTCATCTCGCTCATTAGACGATGTTTGAACGCTGTTAGGAGAAATAAGCGTTCCTTTAAGTCCTCAGTGTGAAGTCTGCCTACAGTAATCTAAGTAATCTATGTTATTTATGATGAAACGGTTTACTTCGTTAATTTAGTAGTACTTCGTACTCGTACTTATTTGTTTATTAAAGTAATCATGACTGTGATTCTGTATTTCCTGTGGACTGTTTCATAAGTTTAAGGTTACTGACTGATACATGGGAAAATGGAGCGTCGGTGGCCTAGTGGCTAGGACGCCGGACTCCCATTCGGGAGGTCCGGGTTCGAAACCATGCAGTGCCATGTACCAATGAGTTTTTCGGATTTTTTCGAAGACTTACGTACATTTACCGACCGCTCTAACGGTGAAGGAAAACATCAGCACTGGGCCCGCTCGGTGGATCATGGCCCCATAGGCCTGTGCCCTAATAGTGGGGATATTAATATAGACTGATGATGATGGTGAATGACAGGCCATAGAGTAGCGTAATTACTGCCTCTTAATAACATTAGTGAGGTGAGATGCTATAGGCGATGGTGTGGATCGTGGCCCGTACCCCCTTGTGCAAGGGGAGGTCTGTGCCCCAACAGTGGTGATGAAATGCTAAAAGAAGATGTGGAAGAAACCAAAACAATCGATAGGTACAAAACAATTAAGTTGTATTTTGCTCATTTTATGTTTTATATTATAGTATTGTTTGTAGTAACTCTAGTCTTTTTGATGACATTATAAACACAAACACAAAGACATTCAAGATTCAAGGGTTTTTTTTGCATGCCAAAGCTGGCGAAATATGTGAGACCTAATATTTAAGATTTGTCATCCAATGTACCATATTTCTGGCGAATAAATAGTTCATTCATTCATTTCGTTACATCAGAAAAGCATAAAAGATAATGTTTATTCATGGTGATTCGATTGGACGGACGACATCAATCCATCGAGCACCAATATCTGCCCGGTCCACACACAAACTCAATAATCAGCGCACAAACACGCGTTATTGCATAACGCGCTCCACTGTGGGGGGAATGCGACAGTGTTGGGGCCCCGGTCGGAGCCGGGACTGCATTCATATTCGGGGTTCGTATAACTGGACTACGTACGTTATGTACGTACGTATAATAAGAAGAAGTTTATTTATGCAGTAAAATGACATATACCCAGTATCCAAACACAAGTAGTACTTAAGCATAAGTTATATTATACTATAAAATAAGTGAGTGGTAAGTTGAGCATAAAGAAACAAATGAACGCTGACCTCCGGAACTAGACTAGGAAGTTGCTGTATCTCGGAGGACAGTTCATTGTCTTAGAACATTTATATGTAGGCAACTAGTTCTAGTTCAAAACCCTGGTCCGAGAACATCTACGACAAGGTCCAAATCAATAAGATATTGTTGTGCTAGTTCACTGTTAAATACAATTTAATAGAGTTTACGTATTTATCTGTTCAACTATCGAGTATATATATTTATAATTATATATTTATTTGTACATCATAATATATTAGTATTTATATGGTTATATATTATGTACAATATACTTAATATTAGTATGCATTTTTTAAAGATTAATGTATATGTATTTTTAATATGTATTATGAATAGCTATTTATATATAATATAATAAGAATTTCTATTTTTTATGCACCTACCCAAACATTTCTGCATAACCCCATGGTTAGCTGGTAGAAAATGCCGCAAGGCATTAAGCTCGCCTAATGTACACCTTTTTATTTTGTGCATTAAAGTATAAATAAATAAATAAACTAAGGGTTGGAGTTAGAAATAGGTAATTTTCCAGTAATACAACAACAAAACAAAATTATTTTTTAAAAATTTGGAAATATTTCTGAAACATATTTTGAGTAACTTCTATATATCTAATAGAGTTGAATCTTTGCATAGGTAGGTAAGTACCTGCTAAGTACATACTTTTAATTATGCAATTCGGATGACAATGCGTTTAGGTACCGATATAGGTACTTGTTTTGTAGATTTAAAAAAAAAATATCATGAACATTTTCTTTTCCTATTCACGTAAAAAATGTATGACCCTAAAGTTTGAGTTAAGATGTGTTTTTGTCTTCGAAATGCACGTTTATTTTGGCATGTACTTAAACGCCTGCCAGAATTGTACCTACTACACTGCCAAAAAATCCAAATCTTTACCTAAACGGATAAACCTCCATCAAATTGCGTTGACAAAGTATCATAAAACTGTAACCATTTTTATATTTATTTTGCGATATAAAAAACAATTAGAACCCAAAAATGTTTACTAAATAGGTATTACCAAGATTTTGTTTAATGATTATCAAATAAGTCATCCTAGTCAGCCTGCCGGCGTCTGTATTTCCCGAAACCAACAACCTTGGGATCTTCAAGGCCCGAGTGAATAGCCATTTACTGGACCCGCATGCACCATCGTCGACCTCATCGTCGCTTACCATCAGGCGAGATCGAGGTCAAATGCGGGTTTAGTAGTAGATAAAAAAAACAAAAAAAAACTGTAGCAAAATATATAATTATCGACCTCATAATATTATTCAGACCAATTATTATTATTCAATATATTATTTCATTCCAAAACCATGATTCACATATATTTCTTCTTGAATTACCTTAATAAATTAATACAATGGCAAAATAAATAATCCTTTCTCATTACTACAGTATCAATCCAGCCAGTTACTTAGTGTTGGAGGTCTAAACATTTATTTGATGGACGTTTAAATTACAGCCGTTTATTTTATTTTATTTTTACACACTGTAGACTTTTAAATCAATTTCTCAAATTGAGAATAAATCTTTGCCATTGCATAACGCGCTCCAGTAGGGTGAATGTTCCTATCGCGGGCCGCTCGCGTTCGCGAATCCCGCGAGCGAGGTCGCGAGGGTGGCGCCCTCTGTTTGCTGTGAGCGCGGGCGGCGCGGCGGAGGCGCGGGCGGCGGCGTGCGCCCGACTACTTAATAACGACTTATTTATTTGCACAAAGGATCGCCGCGTAATTGCGCGGCCGATAATATGAGAACTATTAACTTGCGGGCACGCGGCGGCCTGTGGCGGCGGCCTGTGTCGGCCGGCCGGGGCGCGGGGCCGGGGCCGGGGCGTCTCATAGACACGGGTAAACATATCCTTGCACATGGGACAGGGATTGATTTTTGATCTACTATACATGATTTGATATTTGCAAAATGTTATTTGTTTACGATTTTTGATTTAGGGTTTTGTGTATAAATTAAAAAAATAATGATACCTGTAGATGCGATGTTAGCTCGATGGGATGAACCACTTCTAGATCAAACTTGTGACCTACTTAGTTAGGTACCTACTTAGTTTTAATTGATTTTACGTCAGTATAACAGGTATTTTAAATATTATTTAAAATTATTGTTATTGTACAAAGTACCTACGTTGTGTGTGGTGATAAATGTTAACCACATTGAAATACCGTAGTAACTTATAGGCACATAATTATTTTTAGTTTAATATCAGACCAATCAATTTTCTTTAATAATCCAACAAAACATTAGTAAATTCAATGGAAACATCATGACTCGCTTCACAAATAGACACAGCATTAAAATGATTAAATCATTTGCAGTTATTGAATTTGTATAAGTGAATTAGGGCCGCCCCACGCCGCACACCGCGCCGCCTGATTGAGTCGTTACGTCATTAGCGACAAAGCGCTTTCCGCAGACACGGCGCGGCCGCGGTCGCCAATAAAAAAGACAAATCAATGGAAAACAATTACTCAACCAAACTGAACGGGTTGGTTAACATTGTTGCAGCAACGGTTACAGAAACAAGGAGATATCGACACGAATGGTTTGCTATGTACGATGAGTGGTGTGGACTTTTTTCTTTAATTAAGGTCCCTGCTAGTGTACACACTGCAATTTGGCCATTGACCGTGTTAGAATCTTGAAAATAACTCGAACGTTATGGCGTCTGTTTTGGAAAAAACAGTTTACCAACGTCGAGATTATGGGAGAGTCGTGTGCATCAGGAATGCCTAGTGTCTTACATTCCAAGTGCAATTGGAGGTTAGGTTGCCGAATTCACACCATCTGTAGTTATTTCACTACCATTTCACTGTCTTATATAACGTTCACTTAATACGGACGATTTTTAGGTAAAATATACTATTTTCACGAAAAAATTACCACTGTAAACAGTTTTTAAACAATAAAATAGGACGAACAAGCCATGATAACATGAACGCAACAACATAACCGCAATAAGTATTTGTTATGATTCCTTGACATTCGTACGAATGTGTCAAACGTCAAGTACCAAAGTGTTCTTCTAATACGTAATTCATTCTAGAGCCAAAATATAGTTAAAGAAGATATTGTTAACGCTAAACATGTCATCGGTAAGTGTCAAATCCGTAAGAAATATTTTTAAGCTTTTTAATATGTAAGGTTTCACACCTTAATGAATAACAAATATATAATTTAAGTGCACCTACATACATAATTAGTTTTTACACGAATATCTATTATCTAGTCTTGGTGTCACATCTGCCAGTGTTTATGTTCCATGGCGGTCGCAATCGCATCACCTCGTAAAGGGAAATTAATTACTGCGCTGCGCGGGCGACAGGGGGGCGTGCGGTGAGGGGTTGGGGGGGGGGGGGGGTATCCTTTTTAATTGCAGTTTTTTCAACCATTACTGGATTGGAAATGAAAATAATTGGATTTCTGCATACTTTGTTGCGTTATTGGATTGAAAAGAGTTCATGACTTGATCACAGAAATTAGCTTTTACCTATTCTACAAAGGCTGCGCCGAATAATATCTCGTGCAGTGTCTCTATATGTTTGCAAATCATATTATATCATATAGGTAAAGAATGAATCAATATAAGGTACTTATATTCACGGAAATTTTGTGACTATACTTTGAAGAAACTAATATTTGGACTAGAATGTATAACCATTATTTCGGCTTCAGAAAGTGTGATTAATTAGAGCCTCATTTACAGTAAAAATATGTTCCCAAAAGCAACATTAGGATGCAGTATTCTCAAAGCACGTAACCCTAAAAGCTTCAAATTAAAATGTAATACAAATCGCGAAGTGTGACAAAACCCGACTCCATTTAACTAATGCTCACTCCATTGTGCCCGGTGTTCTCACCGCATTTACGAAACACATTAGTGTCCCTCGCTCTGATACGGAAAAAACACAATGAGTCAATGACACAATACACTCAATGGGTACTATTATTTTGTACACAACTCGCTCATTTCACCCTTTGAAAGTTTGGCAAAAAAATTCGGTACAAGATTATTTGTTTAAAAATGTAAAAGATGGGTTTAAGTGCGGACTGCGGCTGATCAGTTTTTATTGTTTCATTCATAATTCAGTGGTTATGATTTCTAATTACAGAACCGTTATTTTAGTCTATAATAAATGCCCCTTGTTTGTGACATTGTGAAATCAATTCAGAAACAAACAACGTTCAAAGGCAACGACTCGGCAAACAGCTTATTACGACCAGCAGCGGGAGAACTTCTCAAACCCCAGAAACTAAAAGGTTACAAATCTTAAGGAACTCCCTGCCTCTCCCGTCTGATAATAATTCTTAACCCCGCGGGGGAGGATAGATGAAAGCAGTGGGTCGTCAAATTTTGGCGGGATCATGTGGGACACAGTATCGCTGGTCTCATTACCGTGGCCGCCACGTGGCGGCGCGTGGCGCGGCTAATTATGTCCCGGCACCGGCCCGCCCACCCCACGCCACGTCACTCACAAGAGGCCAATTTTATGCAACGCTACAGTGTTTAATTTTTCTCAAGTAGCCGGCGATCGGGCCGCCTACCCTCCTGTTACGTCAGTACACGTCACAGAGGATAGGTTTATGCAACAGTATCGCGTTACGTCCGTAGGTTATGATATTTTTCGAAGACGCTGATTAATTCTAAATTCCGGTAAACCATGTCCTAATCGGTTAAAACACTATACCAATAGCTTTAAAAAATATTAAAAACCAAACTCTGCTCTGACAAACAGTACAATTATTTGTTGACCAGAGATTTTTGAATTAGATCCAGACGGACGATTCTGAAACCCTTGACATATAGATATCGAACCGACATTAGTCTTTTCTTTTACTAGTGGGGTAAAACTTTTCTTTTACTAGTGGGGTAAAACTTTTCTTTTACTAGTGGGGTAAAACTTTTCTTTTACTAGTGGGGTAAAACTTTTCTTTTACTAGTGGGGTAAAACTTTTCTTTTACTAGTGGGGTAAAACTTTTCTTTTACTAGTGGAGTAAAACTTTTCTTTTACTAGTGGGGTAAAACTTTTCAAATGAGAGGAAAAGTAAAGAACACTAAATGAACAACATACCACGTACAGTCACTTTTGATAGTGATTGTATGAAGTGAGCATGGATGGATAAAGTTTACATATAGATCCTAGTTAATTAATTTATATAGTCAAACTTAAACCCAACGCAGAGTTTATAATTTAAAAATTATATATGTTACCCTGCATTACTTCTACGCTATTCTCAGAGCTCGTATAGCATCGTTCCAAGAGAGATTGTTAAAATCGAACAACATAATTTTGTGTGCTATAAACGAGGACTACACCAATGTTTGTATGAAACACTAGATGGCCGTGCACCAGTGTGAGAACGGCAAATTTTAAGTAGTTAGTAGGTACCGCTAAAGTTGTATCTATTAGTTATATATATATATATATAGTATTTTATCTTTTAGCTTTTTCTTTATATTATATCAGTTTATAGTTATAGTACCTACAGTAAAATTATATAATATATTGTTACTTTGTATGCCTGAATTAAATACATTTATTATTATTATTATTATAGTAAATCTGCTAGGGGTCAAATTTAATTTGACGTTGGCCTCCTTCATCTTTTCTCCTTTTCTTCATATTTATTTATATTATACAGGGTGTAACATTAAGAACGGTCAGTATGGGAAAGTCTGAAACTATAAGACATACGAACATCTGTTCTTAGGAACCATGTCATCAATTTTAGTAACAAGAAAAACTGTATTCATACATTTTTTTAAAAAACTGTACTCAGCCTGGGAATCGAACCCGGTTGTTTGAAAAAAAAATCCAACACTATTTCTATTTGGATATCGACTGTGTAGGTGTTAAGGAATAAATGTTAGTATGAAACGTGATGTTTAAAATTAATAAAACGCATTGTTTCCATATCTTTTAATTTATTTTAGTAGGTGTTCGAAATGACTACCATTTTGTAAAATACAACATTCAACTCGTTTAGGTAACGATCTTACTATTGAATGTTGTATCTATCTAGACGCAGCCAGTCTCTTGGGTACACTGCCGCACGTGGGGGACTCCCACGTGCGGCAGTGTACCCAAGAGACTGGCTGCGTTACCTCGTTGGATAGCTAAGCTGATCCGCTGGGCCAAATAGGAGCCAGCTCTTGGGACTTTTGAATAACAATAAATAATATCTAAAATAAAGTACCTTCAATTCAATTCAATATCTTTATGGGTCGGATAACGTGGATCCATTGTGTTAGTAGTTGTAGTGTGAATTGTTCAGGCCACCCGTAGGCCTCTAACATGGTTGAACGACAACGACCGGGATGTTTAACATGTCCTCCGTGGCACGGAGGGGCTTAGAAAAAAAAAGTGCCTTTAGCGGTCACCCATCATTTATCTGACCTTGCCCAACGTTCAGTTTACGACCATGCTAAGTCATAACATAACTCTCACTCTCTCCTCTATGTTAAGTCATTTGCAAAATAAAAGAGAAAGGATAGAGAAGTCACGATTTTGTGTTTTTACTCGTATCTACTTAATTTAAAACGTAATAGCCCTTCGTTTGAACTGAAATCTGACTTAATATCTCTAAAAGAATACCTACCTGCCTACCGTTTATATAAAAAAAACCCACAATAAATCAGAAACGCATTTGGACGGAACAAGTCATAATACTTACTCGTAATACTGACTGAGTAGATACCGGGCACAAAAGCTCTTCACTGTTCCCTCCGTTTACTTTCTTCTTATTGGCCTCACAGTGGGGTGGGGGGTTATGGGGGGGTCGAGAGGGGGTAATTAATTCCGAGGCGAGCGTAATTGCTTAATTTGCGCTTAATTTGCGTTTAATTTGTGCTAATTACGCGATTAAGTGATGATTTGCTTCGCGGCCGCGGTTCTCAGTACTGAACTGAAGTACTGCGGAGAGCGGCGGGCTTCAGGCGTGAGCACTTTGAAGGTTTAGAAGACTTTGTATTTAAAATTCGTGTCATTGTGGTAATATGGGTTGTGAGAGAATGTTGGTGCTCCAGTGACTAGAATGTCGGCCTCCCGTGCGGGAGGTCCGGGCTCGAAACCATGTGCCAAGTGTGTGGAATGGGAAAGGCAATGGCAAACCACGTACAGATAGAGGAGACTATAGACTTGCAATGGTACTATCTTGCTTGAGCGACGGTGGCATAGTGGCTAGGACACCGGACTCCCATGCGGAGGTGCGGGTTCGAAACCGTGCAGTGCCATGAACCAATGAGTTTTTAGTATTTACCGACTGCTCTAACGGTGAAGGAAAACATCGTGAGGAAACCTGTACACTGAGATGACAAGTGTGTAAAATGGGATTGGCACAAAAGTTCCTCAAGGGTCGAAGTGCCGCTGGGGTTATTCCCGGCCCCCTATCATAAGATAAGATACTGTCTTGCTTAGAATCCACTCAAACCGTTGTCGAACTGATCTCGTCTTCCCGTATAATCTGTTTCCCAAAAATTAGCGACTATTAACTGCCATACAATACAATACATTACACAATACAACCAGCTCTCAATGCGAAGGTCTTTATGCCGTAATCCAGTCTCAATGACAGTGTCGGGTGACACGGAGCACCGCCCATTTTACTGTGAACTACTCGTTACATTAGGTGAGATTGATGTTTTTATATTTTTTAAAAAGGAGGAGCTGGGTCAACTGACTGTAAGTGGTCACCGTCCGTCGCCCATCGTCATCTCGCTTCACTGTAATGTTACTGGAGGACTGGACTGCTAACCTTGAGTACTTGGAGGGAGTGCCTCATGTGTTATTACTCTGGCTCTCTTACACTTCAAAGCGAAACACAGCAATGCAGCCATTGCTGCTTTGCCGCAGAATAAAGGGTGGTACCACCCCAGGACTTTGCACAGAGTCATACCATAACCCAGTATATAGAATTTTTACGTTGTATATGTTTTTTTGGATAGAATTTTAAAAATCTATCTCCAGGCGTATTTCACGAAAGAACAATCCTTGTGATTACAAGTCTAAGATGGCAACATTGACTGTTTTGCTGACTTCTATTAATAATGCCATTTTAGATTTGTTATTACAGGGATTGTTGCTTCATGAAATAGGGCCCAGAAGCTAGAGCTCAGTTTATGCTGGTTTTAAGTCGTTGGATGGAGCCGCCACTCGACGCCGAATTCAATGGCAATGATCCAAATGTAGTCGGCATTGAATCGGATAGGTTCTCAAATTGGTCGGATAAGCCGCTTGTGTGCGCCGGCGCAGCGGTGTTTTGTGTTCGGAACAAGATGGCGGACTGAATGGAATGGCGCTAAAACGAGTTGGGATTTAATTGTTGTGTTGGGTAAGCGCAAGTGAAGTTATGCCTGAAGAGGTTGAGTGAAAGTGTCCATTGCTCTACCAACGCAATTGAAAATAATGACTCTAAATCCCGACATACATTGTGGAGATCCCCTTACCTTTTCCTGGTCATCATCAGGTTCTCAAGGTTTCAGATGTGGGAGCTTGTGTGTGGTTTTATGATGGTCATAAAAATTTCGGTCAAACTCGAACACCTCAAGCCACACTAGCGCCGAAGACATTGGCGAAAATTACCTCGACTACTAAGTCGATTTAACTTATTTGATACTTTGATACGATGTCAAGGAATTATAACAAAAACTTATTGCGACATGGTTCCACAGAGTACAGCTCGATGTACGAATATCTCCCACTGTACAGTACGCTCGCCCTAATTGGCCCTTTGCCATGCAAATTGCAGATAATGAAATGACTTAGAACAACAAACGTGGTTGTTTTAGGCAACGAGAAGTAATTAAAGGTACTTCACTTGGCCGGGATGACTACTTGGTTTTGCAAATGTTTCGTACAGCCAATAGGTTTTTTTTTATTTACACCGAAACCCGCGTCTGTCAATCTTACCTGGTGGTAAATGACGATGAGGTCGAAGCACGCGGGCTCAGTAAGTACTGGCTCTTCTATAAACACTGCCGGAACACATCTACGCCGAAGCGAAGATATTTGACGACAGACCTTCATAGAAGGGTCGCCGGCAGGCGGACCCTGAAGGGGTCCTACCTCCAGCAAGTTACTCGGATTAGTCAACTCAAGACATGCTTATCTAAGGAATTAATCACATAACGACTCTCGTGGCAGATATAATGGGGTGGGTTGTCATTGCCTTCCCCATTTCACACGCTGGTTATCTCAGTGTGCGGGTTTCCTCGCGATGTTTTCCTTCACCGTCAGAGCAGTCGGTAAATGTACGTAAGTCTTTCGAAAAAAACGAAAAACACATTAGTACATGACATTGCCTGGTTTCGAACTTGAACCTCCCGCAAGGGAGTCCAACGTCCTAGCAACGACGCCACCGACGGTCTTAAAAATCTTAAAAATTCGTCCCATACACGGAGAGAAATAGTATGTGTATAAGAATTTCATGGCAGCTGAATAGAAAGATAGCTCAGTTAGTGTAGAAAAAGGCATGGAATGGCAAGATTGTAGGTTCATATATTTTAAGCTTTCCCTCATTTACTATAAGTAAAGTTGTTAAAGCTAAGTCTTCATTAAAATCATGCTGCCTATGCCATAGCTCTAGATAGAGATGACACGAGACTTGTGAAGCTTTAACATATGGACGTTTCCTGCTACTCACGATTACCCCAAGCACTACTTAATATCAACAGCTAATAAAATATAACAAAAATTCTCATGACTGTAAAAAATATATAATAGAATGGCTAAAGACACTAACATATGAACAGACGGAGGCACTCTTACAGTTCACAATGTGAGTATAATTCTGTACTCAAATTGTGATTTGTAGGATCTACATTCACATATAAATAACTACCATAGAAATGTACTCACACATACACACACACATACACACACACACACACACACACACACACACACACAAACACACACACACACACATAATTTTTTATTATTTTTATTTAATAAAAATAGAATAAAAATCGTCTATATTTTTGCAAGCCGTTGGACCACGGGTGATGCCCCAACAAATCCGAAGTGATCCGAAAAAAAACGGAAATATCAAGTTTAGAGTTCCGCCGGCCACTCGCGTAATCCACACCGACATGATACGTACGGAACACGTTATTAGCCATTCAATGCGTTATTCCTTCATATTACTTCTTTATATCGATTACCGGTCTAACAAGACCCTCAAGTTTTATACGTGTAGTGTTCAAGTTACACTTTTTACAGGTCGACTAAAACTGGGTGGTATATTATAGGCTATAATTGAATTACCTTTGTATGGGGTTATTTCCTGTCGGATTCCAAAGGTTTTTAACAGGAAGGAGACGTCAAAATTTAATCAAATTACTCCAACAAAAGGTATAAGGTTATGATTAAGTTCAGTATTGTATTGAGTCTTTTGATTATTACTTGATTAGGGTCTCTGATAATGGATTGAAAAGATGAAATGAGTCACTAATAGTTCTTTTAAATCAGTATGATTATTTAAAAAAAATGGTGTAATTATTGAATGGAGCAAATGATTATTTTATTAACATACATTCCTTTTGCTTAATTCTTCATTACAGATCTAAAAACATCGTTTAGAAACATGTTTTAGTGACCCTAACGAGGCTGGCATGGTCACCTTGTCGTGTACCAAAACCTCTAAACTGAGACTTTAAAATATATATTAAAAAAACACGTTTAAAAACTATAAATAATGCAATTAAGTATAAATCTTATTTTTATTCTAAAAAAATATTTTTTACTAATTTATGCCGCAAAGCAGCAATGCAAGCATTGCTGCTTTGCGGCAAGTACGAGAGCCAGCGTAATTACCGGCACATGAGGCACTCCATATAATTCCTCAGGGTAAGAGCGGATCGAAACCCTCTAATAACATTACAGTGAGGTGGTAGGAAAAGTATGATATTTTCTTCTATTGAAATGAACTGTGAAGGACCAACTGACGAAATGCAGTTAACTCAATTTGCAAATCACGATTATGGACCTCCAATTATACAACGCGATAAGGAAAGTACCACTTACCGATAGGTTAACTCCTGAACCCGGCCGGGTTTCTTCTGATCAGCTGTTTTACACATATTTATAGGCACATACACAGTTGAGCACTAAATTTGACTCCTTCTAGCTAAGAAATATAGTGTTTTGATATTTTGCAATCGATGCACGCGTGTATGGGTGCAGGTCGCCACGAAAGTTAGGTTGGAACTGGTCGTGAAACATGAGGTTTTATCAAATGCAATGAGATGCATTTGAGGACGGGTGGCGCCATCTAGTAGCGGCTCGCAGTACAAACCACATGCAGTTACATTAAAAAGGAGACCATAATCGTGATCTATGTGTTTAGAATTCTAAACATGAAGCGAGATGTCTATGGGCGACGGTGACCACTTACCATCAGGTGGCCTGTTTGCTCGTCTGCTCTCCTTACACATGAAAAAAAAGTACTTACGTAATTAGCCTTCTCTATAGAGCCGTCACTGAAGACACAACAATGACGGTACAGTCGAACTATTTCTTTCTATACAGTAATAATGGAATGGGTGAAGATGTTGGTGTATCTCTGTGTGGTGGACTGTACAGGGAGTAACCCGAGAATGTGCCCTGCGCGAGTCCTCTACAGCCGTCTTGTATTGTACGAAGGGACGGTGCACCTTTGCGATATGGATATTCTCTCATACGAGAGGAATAATACTGGAAGGATCTTACTTTAATAACTGTTTCGGTCATTGCTGTGTGTGAAATAAACGTATTACGTAAGTAAGTAAGTAATTACTTACTTACTTACTTTATTTTATAGGGTGGAGTGGAGTCTTCGACCAAAATGTGAAACTTTATCCGGAGCGTCGGTGGTCTAGTGGTTGGAGGGAGGTCCCGGTTCCAAACCATGCAATGCCATGTACCAATGAGTTTTAGTATGTACATTTACAGAATGCTCTAACGGTGAAGGAAAACATCTGAAGAAATTAAAAGTTTCCGAGGGCGTGTGAAATCCACCGCACAGAACTGGGCCCGCTCGGTGGATCATGACCCGTACCCCCTTGTGCAAGGGGAGGCCTATGCCCCAACAGTGGGGACATTAATAGGCTAATGATGATCCGGAACGTTTGATTTTTTGGATATTTTCATTGGGTGGTGAAATGTATTTGAATACCTACTTTTTTTAAAACATTGGTTATGTTTTACACATTAATGAATCCCCCAACTAGGCTAAAATAGGAGTAGGCTCGTGTCCTAAACTTAGATGCATGCACAATGCATAGATACCTTTGAACGATTTGCCCGCCAACATAATAATGACCACCCTGGCTGCGTACATAATATTAGAGATTGTGTTGCTCCGATATATTGACCACTTTGGGTGCTTACAACAATATGATAATTCTGATTGCGCAGATAAAATTGAACTTGTGTTCTTTAGATGGTTTTGATTACCTTGGACGCTAACATCTATCTGACGCTGACTGTACATGGCACTGCCTGGTTTCCGTACTCGGACCTCCCGCACGGGAGTCCGACGTCCTAGCCACGACGCCACCGACGCTCTTAAACTCAAATCATATACTAGAGTTAATTTAAGACTACGAGGTATAAAGTGCTACACTTTGCTACGCGGGTCAAGCTACGGCGTAGACGACGTTCGCAACTATTTTTTTAAGGAGAGTAGACGAATCAATGGACGCACATATACATCTGATTTCACAATAATGTTTGAGGGTTTTCGATCAAGTACCGACTAAAAGCATGGCTCTTCGAGCAGATTTTACAATTTTGATAAATTTATGAATTACAAATCATGTATTACATGACATTGTTTATCTTATTATGATTTATTATTTGAATTTGTTGAATTATTTATGTTTTAAAACGAATTATTATTGTATAAAATTATTAACTTTTGTGTGTAACTTTGACGTGTAATTGATATTATAAATAATAAAACTGAAACTTGATGCGATGCTTAAATTAAGTTAGGTCCCATAAGAGAAGAGAGAGGTTAGGAAATTCCTTGGGGCCAGTTATTGATTGACGAACCAAAAACAGTACAGTGTGACGCGAGTGAGACGGAAGTGAGACGCCAGTGAAACGGGGCGCTAAATGACGCGATCGCGATATACACAATTTCCCGACACAACCCGACAAATTGTCTCATACGTGCGCTCCCACGCGTTCAGATCATGGCTATTTATGGGTTGTTTCTCTTGTCAGAAGGATATTTTATAAATAGTTTGGCAAAGATGAGCAGACATAAAGTATTTATAGGTATCGGCTCTTTTGAACCTGACTGGAACTCCTCGCTGTCGAGGATGTAATGAAGTCTGGCGACGGACTGCGGAATTATTGCTTGGTCTCGACTGTAGATTTTTTTCAATAAGGAGAGCATACTAGGAAAAGATACCACCACTACTTATCATCATAAGTGGTCACCGTTGCCCATAGACATCTCACCTCTCTATAACGTTATTAAAGGGTGTTCGATGCGCTGCTAAACTTGAGGTCTTAGATAACCCCCGTTAAGTAAGTACTAGAGTCTTTTAAAATCTACGTTCCCGTGTTTGTTTGGTTAAGTAATCTGGTGTTGATACGTGAATGAATGAATAAATTATTTATTCGCCAGAAATATGGTACATTGGATGACAAATCTTAAATATTGGGTATCACATAGGTACGAGTATTTCGCCAGCTTTGGCATGCAAATATTTTAGAGTTAACTTCATTAAATTCAAGTAAGTGTTTGTAAATACAATCATTACATAACACATACCTACATTACCTATATGAATTAGCATACATTTCATGTCACAAAGAATATATTAATAATCATACTAAAATTAATAATTATAATGCATGTCAATTCTATCAAACGTCAACAACAAATCAGTTAATCTCAAAAGATACAATAGTTAAAGTTTAACATTGCATAAATTCTTTTACAGTATAAAAAGCATTTGTCGATAAACCATTAAAATAACTGTGTTTTATACATTTTCATAGGTAGGTCTTGAATATTTTTGGGTAACTGATTGAAGTCTCTAATAGCCACCGGATTACAGCTATTATTTATTTATCGTTCGGTCGTCAGCATCACACAATCAAACCATTATTTTACAAAGGCAAAATATTCTTCAGCCATGCTATGGCTACGTCGTCCAGCAAGTGCAATCTGTCGATTGCTCCTGGTATGGCCCATATTTCGCAGTCGTCCGTTAGGTGGCTCATTGTTTGCACGGCCCCGCAGGAGCACGCGGGGTCAGCTCTAAAGCCCCATTTGAGCACGAGTTCACCACATCGTCCCTGTCCGACCCTCAGGCGGTTCAGTTTCGACCACAGTGATCTGGGCAGGTGTAAACCGTTCACTATGCTGTTTGGGTTCTGGATCAAGTGTCGATTAGGGACCGCCGAGATGTTCCATCTTTCCGTCCATTTCTCCTCGACGGTTTTACCCTCAGTAACAAGCCCATGCGCATATCGGCCGAAAGGGTAGCGCGACTTTAGTCGGAGGTCAAAAGTAGTGCACGATAGATCCTCGGTTATGGGAAGATGTTGGGAGTGACGCACTCTCTCATATTGCCTTCTTACAGCAGTCTCTCTGCGCAGGATAACAGCTGTCACTATATAGACTTGATTTATTAATGTCATTGTTGTACGTGTCCATATAAACTATGAAAGAGTGTAGTGTAGAGTCATAATATTGTACAGAGCACAACACATCATACTTGTACCCTTTGCAAATTATTGACACATTCATACGAATGTCAAGGAATCACTTATTGTGACATTCCACGGAGTACAGCTTGATGTGTCCCACTGTACACGAAAGTGAGTAGTGGTGGGAAGGGGAGGGAGGGAAGGATCCTAAGTGAACCCGGCCCGGCGACGCGGCTACTCGTAACTGGATTACACAATCTGGCGCGTTAGCGCTAACTACTCGAGATAACACTCTCTGTACACCCGCGTGGCGTCACGAGAAACTAACAAGTATACGTAATACCGCGCAGCTACCGTAAAGCTTTTAACTCCGTGGAGTTGCCATAAGTTTTGACGGAGCTATATCGGGAAAACTGAGCGTAAAAATAAAAATCTTCGCCGTACTGCGTGTTCGGGCATTATAATTTACCTATAAGTGGGTATACTACAATATCCGCGGCATGAGGGCGCGCGAGTAGCGGGAGACTCTCGGTCGGCTGCCATCTTGCCTCGACTACACGAAATGTACGGCGGACAATTGAAAATTCGATTTAGGTGTTTTTTTTTCAATATTTCTGGACAATTTCCTTCGATTTGTGTGCTATTAAATGTGAAGTATGTTTGTGTAATAAATTGGCTAGCAAAAACTTTGTGATTAGTGAGAAAACTGATGTGCCCAAACGCGGTTTCCACTCCAGAACTCGTCTACCCCAGCGGTTGTCGGTTCTGCGACAGATGTGACCGGCCCACTGCCACTTCAGCTCGCTAATCTTATGAGCTATGTCGATAACTGTTGTTCTATGCCGGATCTCCTCAACAACAATTATTTATATTTAAAATAATTTTCAGATGGATGATTAGGTAGGTACATACGTATGGTTTATGATAAAATAGGTACTGATTGTCAATTAAAAGTGAGAAACAGTAGGTGTGCAAAAATACATTTTAAGTTACTTTAATTTTCTATAAAACAACGTACTAAGTGTAATTCGCCATGGAGGTGATCATTGCAAGCCCCTGCACTATAAAAGTAAAGGGGCTCCACACTACGATATCACAAAATTAAGAAAAGCACCAAATTAGTGTAATAATCCGCATAAAGCGATATTCATAAAGATATTATGATCCGCAGTGATCGCGCTAACCCGTGACTAACGCGCGCGTTATACGCGGATTAGAGCTAACTAACCATTATTGAACACTATGCTATGGTTTTAAGGTCGAAAAATGGATAGAAAAGTCGCAACAGCCGGGTAAATGTGTTCAGATGTTAGTTCACACTGTAGGTTTGTTTCGTCTCCTTGCGTCGTTACCACCGGACTTATGTTCTACACACATCTTTAATCTTGTTGTTATTACATTGCTTCTTTTTTCCTCTACACTTTAAGGAGTGTTGTAAGTTTGACAAGTAATGTATGGCTGTATAGGTATTATCGCAATAACCGATACGAATACGGTTTATAATTTGAAGGAGTTTTTGTCGCGAAAGTTTTCAGTCATGTCTTGTTTCAATGGTTTGCTTGTTTTCTTAGATGTCACTGGTGGGATCTAATACCAATATGGGTGGCAAATAACAATAATACAACATACAAAAATAATAATTAATACTACTACTACTTTATCTAATGTTTGGAACGATGTTGCTTTTCTAGAACTTTGGAGTTTTGATGATGACCATAGAACAGTAAGGGGATCCATTGGGATCCAACGGTAAGTCGAGTGTGATTTAAGATAATACCGTAAAGAAATTACTAAAAGAATAGGCCGTTAAAATAAGATAGATTTTAACATAATACGTAGGGAAACAATTTTTTTGCAAATAACTTTTAACATCTCTTCAAAAAACCGTCTCGAGGGTGCGATCTCCATTACAAGCAGAAAACAATATTGTGCACTAAATAAACACTAAGCGTTACACACCCCTTCTTTACAAACGCAAGCAATGATGGACTCTAACACATTGTTAGTAGAGTGGAAATTAGATTGGAAGTTACGATAAGGGGTGCGACAGACGCACAAAAAGCGTTTATGAGCGATTTGTCGCAGTTCGAGCGAGAGCTTTTGAGATCTGTACGGGGACCAGGTGATACGGATTCTGTGGGATATACTTCAATCCAGTAGGAAAAAGAATAGAAAAGAATACTGATGTAATTGTTTACTATCTTATCTTATGAGAACCGGGAATGACACCAGCGGCATTTCGAACCTTGAGGATCTTTTGTGCCTACCCCATTTTACACACTGGTCATCTCAGTGTGCAGGTTTCCTCACGATGTATTCCTTCACCGTCAGAGCAGTCGGTAAATGTACGTAAGTCTTCGAAAAATACGAAAAACTCATTGGTACATGGCACTGCACGGTTTCGGACCCGGACCGTGCGGGAGCACGGGAGTCCGGTGTCCTAGCCACTGTGCCACCGACGCTCTACAATTGTCTACTAAAGTTAAGACGCCAGAAAAGATTTGAAGTTATATATATTATATTTATTAATTTTTTAATTAATTAAGGAGAGCAAACGAGCAAACGGACCACCTGATGTTAGTGGTCACCGTCGCCCATAGACATCTCACCTCACTGTGTTAATATTAGGGGTTTTTTGATGCGCTGCAAACCTTGAGGACTAAGATGGATTGCCTCATGTGCTGGAAATTACGCTCGCTCTCTTACCCTTCAAACCGAAACACAGAAATGCAAGCATTGCTGCTTCACGGCAGAAATAGATAAGAGGGTGGTACCACGCCAGGCGTTCCCTCACATTAGGATCAACCACTACTAAAATGATCTGGATATTGATTTGACCCAGATTCAGATTAATTTATTTCTCCAGAATGTGGGTACATAATTACAAGTTGATATTTTCTAAACAAAGAGCCGATACATTCTACATGCAAATAGATAATATGATTGACTAGAATGATGATAGAGAGAGAAAGTGATTAAAAAGAGTCAAAAGTGAGAGATCTATCTCTCACTTTTGACTAGATAGTTATAATATCTGTTTATCTGAGAATTTTTTGTTGATTATTTCCTTTTTAACCCCCATCGTGTTATGAAGTTTGACGCGTATGGTTATTTGCCTGTAAGTCTGTGTCTTCATACCTCAACATCGGTGATCCGATTTGGATGCGGTTCTTTTTATGTAAAAGATAATTCTGTCTAAAGTGTAAGAACTAAGAAGTTATGTGATTAAAATTGGTTCACAGTTGTTTCCGAGATCTTCGAGTATCTTTGAATTTAGTAGGGATTTCAAGATATATTTTTTAATTTATGGAACTTAGTTAACATTTTTAGTAAACATCTGCCAGTAAACTTCCTGGTTACCCTACTCTCAATATAGTGCACTTCACGTAGCGAATTCGATTACCATCACTTTCCCATTGTTGTGCTCTCGATCTACGCTCGAATACCAGCTACAACTGACCCCTCTACCCCTACAATTCCGCCCGACCTACAGTTCAAACTACCCTAGACATTCATCCAAAAACTGTTGACATTTCAATTCTAATTGTTTGTTTCCATTAGAAGGTCTATGTAATCTGGTTGTGACGATATTCACTTTAAATTGAGCCGCTTTCAGAAACTGATTACACGGTTGAAGAGGTCAGTATAGATTGGGTGATAGAGTTTAATAGTTCGGGGACAATGGAGAAGTGTTTATGTACGACTGAGTCGATAGAAAGGACACAATTAAAAGTTCCAGGATCAGATTAGATCACTTTTAGATTAGTTTGTATGGAGTCGTATGGAAGAAGTTTAAGTGGGTCATGGAGATATGAGATCTTATAAGGGGTGTGTAACGGAAATATGCGGGAGAGTGACGTCACGTCGTCTTTATAATAATGTACTTGTTACTACACCTCGATGGAGTCATTCAATGGGCGACTAAGTAATTTGGTAGGTAGGTAATGGGGAAATTATAGAAGCTTTTACTCTATATCGTAGATAGTAGATATTACTTTGTGCAGAGTCAAACTGCTGTATTTTCGGTACCGTCTAATGAAATTATAGTGAGGTGAGATGTCTATGGGCGACGGTGACCACTTACCATCAGGTGGAGTTAGCTCGTCTGCTCTCCTTACAATAAAACACACTCTTGATAACTCTGTATATTCCTGATCTGTGTTTACATATGAAATATCCATATATGACACTATCTATAGAAACGGAAACTTTAAGGCCCGGACTACACGCGTCCGGTTCCAGCCCCGGTTCGGTTTGCAGCATCCATTCCCGAAGGTCGGAGTTCAAGTGGGGGAGGGCGGAACACATTGATTGGTTGCAGTGAGCCGAACCGGGACTGAAACCGGACGCGTGTAGTCCGGGCCTTACTCGTATGAGTGGAGTAGTTAACGGCCGCGCCGCCCGCGCCGCGTCTGTGCCGGAAGCGGCCGGTAATTCGGTTAAACGCGTCGACACACCTCGTCTGCTCTATCCTCACATCACCACAGTATATCTACCATCTCACTCACAGGTACTGTTAAGTCATTTAGTGACTTGAGTCGCAAATGAACTAGTTTCCTGAACTAATGGGTCGGTGTCGCCTGAACACCCTCCCTTCCCTTCTCTTCGATTACCATTATTCGAGATAGACTTGAGAATTGATTGATTGTTGAGAAACGAACTGGCTTAACCTAAAATAACTTTTGGAGAACTTACTCTTTTAGGTTTAGCCAGCTCCAATATAACATGATAAACCCTCACGTCTAAGTTCTTCAATGGTTTAATAAAGCACCCGGCACGATTTGTATGAAAAAGAGAATAATTTAAAAAAAATTAGCTTACTGAATTTTACAGACTGCTCTAACGGTGAAGGAAAACATCGTGAGGAAACCTGTATATCTGAGGAAAATAAAAGATTCCGAAGGCGTGTGAAATCCACCGCACATCTCCCCAGTGGGGACATTAATAGGCTGATGATGATGACTTAATTTTATGAATAACGGTTCACGTTTTTGAAAACAAATTGATAGCACTTTTGTATACTGAAAATAACCAACCCTTAGAGTTAATGACAACTCCGTACGGGAAAGGCATAAGAAATATCCCATTAACAAATAAACAATGAGAGGCTGTAATTGTATGTAACCCCAAAGGTGGCGAAAGAAGTGTAGTAATTACAGTGTAATTAGCAATAATGAGACTGGACTACAATATAAATGACCACTAATGGTCAAGTGGAAGGGTTGCTGAGACCAATTACACTGTTTTATAACTTCTCCAATTAAGACTAGAGCCCTAGCGACACTCCTGAAAAAAAATATCTGCTGATTTAAGGTATTTATTTAAAAAAGGACAGTGATTGTTCCACGAATGAAAAAGAATTTTTTAATAATGTTTCAGTATCCTCATATTATCTTATGACAGGGGGCCAGGGACAACCCCAGCAGCACTTCCACCCTCAGGGATCTTTTGTGCTCACCCCTTACCTTAGTCTCCTACCTGTTCCTCAAAGATGCTTTGCATCAAGGACGCTTAACAGTTTACAGGATGGAGCCTATAGTCCTCTGGTTTCGGGTAGGCGACCCCCAGAAGACTCGTACGTTCTCCGGTCAACGAGTCACATTCGCACAGCAAGTGTTCCATTGACTCAACGGTGTCACCTCCTCCATCCATCCTCATATTGACACAATAAGGAGTATAAAGTGAACGTGTTAAAAGTGCCCACTTGACACATTCGCTTTCTACATCTTATTGTTTCACTAATTACTATCTAAGGAACAATCCTACTGTCAAGTTTTTTGATGAATGCTTTATTTCAGGAGAAATTATGTTTTAGGGAGTGGCACCAATTTCGCTGGGGGTGGGTAGTCTCTTACTTGAGAAGCGATTGCGTTTTCTTTAAATTGTATTGTATTGTATAAATTGTCTGCTATAAACCCAGAAATAGATAAGTTCACAGATAATAATTGGCCAATACTCAATAGGTATTATATAAGGTCCTTTTTTATTAGTAGCAAATATTTGGAGGGGGGTATGTGCTGGTCATTTGTACCACTTTACACGAAAAAATAACCAGTTACCTACTTTTATGAAAATTTTACATACTAAAGAAAAATAAACCCCATTATTTTGCGGCTTGGTGGCATAAACTCATCCATGTCGTTATGAATGAAACGAGTTTCATTCATACATCTTATTTCAGTATTATAATAGCAATAATTCACTCATTAGTAGAATTTTCAAACAAACAATTTTGTCGTTTTTCTCAAAGTAAAAAAAAAAAATATTTTTTGCCATACACCCTAGAAATATTTGCCACTAATAAAATAGGACTCTATATACCATGGACATAAACTAACTGCTACCAAAACATAAAAAATACTTAACAATTAACGTGTTCAGCTTAATGGTGTTCAGTTCAATAATGCTATTGAAAAGTTGCACAGTGGGTCAAATACAAAGTGTATTTTGTCAAAAAATATCCAAAAGAAATATTCAGTAGCAAACTCCTCGCTGGAAAAAATATAACGAGCACTCGATTCTTTTCCGTTACAATGTTCTCGGACAAACAATGAACGTGTTTACTTGACAAGTTGCAACAAACGAAGCCGCCGTTCCCGTCAACGGCATTCAGCTAACCCTTTATTAGCAACTAAGTGTCGGATTAGTCGACAACCGCATTATTTAACAAATAACCCGAAAACCGTGCGATCCGCGCGTTCGCCGAGACCCTACTCCGACGACATAGATTCGCAATTCCTTCGAGCGGACACGTTTTTACCGCGGCATGAGAAAGCAATTAGGACCCGGCCAATTTTTATAGACCTCTTCGATTGCTTCCACGTTCCCTTCGAGGTTCGTTTTTTGTTCTGCCACGGGGGAAGGCAGAGTCCGAGGTGTGGCGGTCGCGTCAACTACGCTTGACATATGTTCGGAGCTAAAGGGGATTGAGTGGCATAAGCCCCTTGGGTTCATTATTGCCATTTACCCTCCTCGGAGGGTCCCGCACAGTGTTTGCGAAGTGCTCTCATTTCACTTAATAGAAAAGAAATTCTGTTTAGTTGAATGTTAAATACTGGTAGTGTACGTACGAGTACGTCTGATGGAGATGGGGGGTAATGAAGATTCATTTCGGGAAGAATTATCAACTTTGATGCGAAGGAAAATATTATGTCAGAGTTAAAAAAAGGATTTTTTAGGTTAGATAGGTTTTGTCTGATGGGCCCGGTAAAATTATATCGAAAATGAATCTTAGAACGTGCAGAACTATACAAAAATAGAGATTAAAGATAACGATACACACGCGGGACAGTAAATACTGAGTGGAGGCCAAGGTTGAGGAAAAGAGGAGTAGGTCGTCCAGCAGCCAGATGGGCGGATGACATCACCAAAGTCGCATCGAAGACCTGGATGCGACTAGCACAGGATCGTATAGGGTGGCACAAGAGAGAGGAGGCTTATACCCTGCAGTGGGCCGACACGGGCTGATGATGATGATTTCAAACATCATTTGAGAATTTGTTCAACTTTTCATTAATTAAATTATTATCGAAAGTTTGGGAGGATTCCCATACAAACTTGGGCCTACTTTTTTTTTCACCACCAACAAAACATAGTACATTCGATGGATCTCACCCAGAGATATACGTCTTCCATTATTAAAGACATATCCTAAACCGTACTCGTATGGGAGAGGACCCAGAAACAGAAACCAAAATCTGTCTTCACATTAGTTTTAGAAAGTGGGAACTATCCGTGATTGAAGGAAGTTCCTCTGTCTACCCCCTCGGGGATTACGGACATGAGGGTCGAGTATCTAAAAGGTTCGCGTACAATGCTGTATGATGTCTTCTATTTTAAAGCTAGTCGTCCACTAACCTGCACCCTGACCTCCGGCAGGTTGACCTTCATGGCGAGCTCCTCCCTCGAATACACGTCAGGATAATGACTCTTCTCGAACGCTCTCTCCAGCTCGTGCAGCTGGTACGTCGTGAAGGTGGTCCTGTTCCGGCGGTGTTTCTTCTTGTTGTCCGCCCCGCCGCCGCCGCCCGCGCCCCCGGTGTCGTCATCGCTGCCGCCCTCCACGGGCGAGGGGGGGGACTTATCCGCGCGAGGGAAGCCGTCGTTGCTGTTGCACGAACCTTCGCCTGTAATAGGAATGGGGTTTGTTTATACAAGATGCATCTGAAGCTTTTGTGGGATTATCATCATCATCATCAGCCTATTAATGTCCTCACTGTTGGGGCACAGGCCTCCCCTTGCACGAGGGTGTACGGGTCATGATCCACCGAGCGGACACAGTGCTGATTTAAAATGAAAAAAACGTTTACGGTTGGTGGATTTCACACACCGTCGGAAACTTTTCATTTCCTCAGACATGCAGGTTTCCTCACGATGTTTTCCTTCACCGTTAAAGCAGTCGGTAAATGTACGTAAGTCTTCGAAAAAATCGGAAAAACTCATTGGTACATGGTATTGCATGGTTTGGAACCCGGACCTCCCGCACGGGAGTCCGGCGCCCTAGCCACTAGGCCACCGACGCTCTTTGTGGGACCACTGACTTGTAATATATAGTGTCTATAGATAGATATTACAGGTCAGTGTGTGGGACTCATTAGTTAATAATAAATACCCCTTGTATTATAAGTTTGACGCGTTTGTCTGTGGCATAATTCAACAACCATTGATCCGATTACAACGCGGATTTTTTCTTTGTTTTTGTCTTGAGTGTTTTTAGCCATGTCTGATAAAAAAAATCCAAGAAACAATGATTCCAAAATCTTAAAGTATGTTTGATCTCAGATTTGATTCTAGAACGGTAACAGTTAGGTGGTTCGAGTTTCTGTTCAAACAATGTTCTGGACGATAGTGCCCTTCCCACGCAAGATACTCGTATTTATTGAAAAAGGAAGACATGTATGTATGTATGTACGGGGGGGTTCCACCAAATTTTGATGTAGGTACCTATAGAAAAACTTTTCTAAAAAAGTAAAAAATAATTTATTAATGCAGACAGTATCTTTAACATTATCTCAGATTTCCCTGGCTCCCAGACTAGGATACCCCGTGTTGTGGGGGCTAGAAAAGTAACAGTAAAATATGAAATTCTAAGAATTCTAGATTAGTTACTAGTAGGATGTAACATTAACTTTAACCGACCGTTTTCCCAAAGTTATTGTTTAAACTAACACTAGAGCAAACCGGGAAATTAACATTAATGCACGAGTAGGTATAAAAACGAATAATGCTGAAGTTCGTGCTCCTATTGCACTCGTAGCTTTCGAACGAAACTCGCCCGTAATTGAACCTTTCGACTGAGACTCGAGAGAAATTTGCATTTCACAGCTTCGATTAATGACGGCCGGTGTGCACGGGGGAGGGGGGAGGGGGGGGGGGGGGGATTATGATTAACATATAGAGTCATTAACCTGTCGTTCAACCGGGCGAGCAAAAACAAAATCGACTCAATCACTACCAATTAACGGCCGCTCCGGCCCCCGAGAGAACCAAAAAAACGAATAATTCAATAAGGAATCCATTTTCAAAATCATTAGCTCTCCGATGAGCTTTAATATGTTATGTACCAACACGGCAAAGCTGACACGTGATTAGGGTTGCCACGTCGAAAAAACGACGAGACGAGCCATTATGGGCGTAATGCCGCGAGTGTTGCCAGCTTGTCGATAATTATTACAAAAAGGAAAAGGCCACAGATCGTATCGCGATAAGTGTAAAACGTCTTAATGCGTTGCCCATAATATTTTTATTTGTTTTGTGCTGCCGCCGCTAATCTGCCTCGACGATCTAAATGCTCTCCGTGTGTGTGTGTCCCTCTCGCTGTCGAGCCGCCTGTGCGCGAGTGAGCGGGACGGCGCCCGTGTTGTGACTCGTGACCGCTCAATCCGTGACAATGCTGGATGTTTTGTCACTTTGATGTCTTAATCGGCGGCTAAAGTGACAGTGACGTTTACTTTCGGTTCAAATGTTGTTACATTGTTATGATTTATTATTATCTTTGAACGATAAAAGAATTATTCATGAGCTCTACAAAACACGTGTTGCTTCTTCGGATATGAAACAAAATACACTGTAATACAGATTAAAATTGTAACAAGATCATTATCTCTGTTAATTTTAAATTTTTAGAAATAAATTATCCGCATGTTTTCGTTGGAAGTGACTTCTATTTATTAACTTGTTGTTAAAATTAGTATCTTTTATGCATAATTTGATATAAATGAAATGAAAAAAAAAAAAAAATTTCAATTAGGTATCTTCCACCCATAATACGAGTAGCTTCAGACAAACGCTAATATAAAATATTTAAAAATACATGGCAAGAGGTGTACCTACTAGAGATATTTATGACAACTTTAACAATAATTTGTAGAAAAATATCCTTTTCTATAGATATGTTATCTGACTCCAAAACTAAGGTTATTGCCAGCTCGACAGTCGCTTTATCTAGCACTGGGTCGGGTTGCACTTAAGTGTGTGTACTTACGTAGTAAAATTTAAAAAAATCTTTAATTTATGGCTCCTGCAATTTGGCCAATGACCGTATTAGAATCTTGAAAATCACTCGAACGTTTTGGCGTCTGTTTTGATATAAACAGTTTACCATCGTCGAGATTATGGGACAGTCGTGTGCATCAGGAATGCCTAGTGCCTTGCATTACAAGTGCAACTGGAGGTTAGGTTATTTCACTGTCTTATATAACGTTCACTTATCATCACGGACGATTTTTAGGTAAAGTTTTGAAACAATAAAATAGAATGAACACGCCATGACAGTAGGAACGTTCAACATAACCTCCGTAGTTATATGAGTGTGTTACTAACAAAATATGGATCATTGTTATCCGAAAAAAAAAAAATTTTTTTTTTATTATTATTAATTCTGCTCGTATTTTTATGATTCCAATAAATGCAAGTAACAATGACGTAAGTGTAACACAACCCGTCATTACTGTACCAGTGTTTAATTAGTGTAATGTACACTGTGTGCCAGCAGTGGGCGGTGTTGCCCACTGTGCGGACGGTGGCGTAAGTGCTGCAGGTAATGGGTAAAAAAAGATTGGTTTTGCATTCAATTAGTTGGATTACTAAAACTGATTTTCCCCTTTCGTGTTAGTAATTATGTCATATAAAATGCATAAGCTGTGAAAGGATTGAGTTGTTGTTGCAAAATTGGATTTCCATTACATTAACAGTTAATTGTTTTTGTAACAGTCCGGGAGCCCAATTACACCATTTAACAACGTTTATAACGTAACGTAACTTTTACAATTAAGTAGCGTTTAAGTTTTCGTATCGATTCAACTTTAACTAGGTACAAATCGTATCTTGATAACACCACGCTAACACGTATGAGCGGACAGATCGGTCGTTGGTTTGACCGAAACGTAACGTTAATCGAACGGTTCCTGATAGTGGCATACAAAAACGTCAAGTCGCGGCAATTTTGTTTATATTGAAATTGATTGATTAATGATAAAGAGACTTGGTCCTAAATTCAGCTCCTGGAAAGCGATTCTCGCAGCGTTCGACATACAAAAGTCGAGCGCTACGAACGTCTTGTCATGTTCACACATGTAATGTGCGTGAATGAGATAGGACTCATGTCGAATTCGACATTCCATTACGAGAATCGCCGTCCAGTTCTGCACATTGTGTATATGATTGTATTCATAATTATTGTAAGATATATTTATTTCTTTTGAAATAACACATCACACATCTTTTGATGTGCTGCTGAAAGTTTCTTGCGCCGCTTCTTTCCTTTCAGCTACAGCACCTTACGAAGCGGTGGTAGAGTGAGACATGACGTTGTAAAAATGTACTTTAAGGTACTTATAGTAAAAAAAAAATTTTTTGCGTTTTATTAGTAGATTTGGGCCCCAGGAAAAGTAATGAATGAGGCAAGTGAATTAATTGCTTTAAAAACAAAGTGAATTTCAAAAATCTGTTATAGGAGTAGTGACTCCTTAAACACTCGTAAGGTCTAAGTATTTAAACCCTCAACGAGATACGTATTCTTGGATGATACTGTCTGTTTATTTTTGAGGCTTCTGCCCAGTATCTTGGTGCGGGATTTAGAGCAACCACTTTTTGTATTAATTTAAGTTGCAAAATAAATTTATTTTTATTTTTTATTACAGGAGCATGCTAGCCTCATAGACACAAGTCTCAGCCGCTACACGGCTGCGCTGAGACAGCGCTGACATTGCTGAACAGTTCCATCACCGTTTCGAATAAATGTTACTTAAAATTATCAGTAATAGGAGATAATCCTGCAATGTGCCACTAGAGGCGCCACTAGCACAGTTTAAAAAAACATTCAAAAATATGATAACATAACCTAAATTTATTGCTTTCAATTACAATAATTTAAACCAGCACATAAAGCCAAATACCAACATGTAGACACGTACCTTTCCATCAAATTCCTTCAGACTCGCGCCACGCTGTCTGAACAGATTGTTTAGGTCTGCTATTTTGAAATGGCCATATGATGCCATGATATCATCACAATTTTACTATAGCTTTGAGAAATTAAATTAAATTAATCCAAAGAACGAGAAATTTGTGATATCTTCAAAAATAACGTTTCGTTTTTCTTTTCTGTTTACGGAGTGTGCTCGTGGCTCCATCTACGCAACGTTTTATGTCCTATTGGTGCAATTTCTCGATCCATGTTCTCAGTTCGTTCACATTGTCTGTTCGTACAGTTCTCGCCGGTCGCGCGCAAATGAGAATCAGTTCGCGTCCATTAATCATAAATTCATATTTCAGGCAAATTACACGGCAGTAGACGCGCCGCCCGCGCCGCACGCCGCACAGCGCACGGCGGGCGGGCGGCGCGTGCGGGCGGGCGCTCCATCACGCCGCGCGGACATCGTAATGGGGCGAGTAAACGCGGAGTTTCCGACAACAATTACCCCGGCAGTTTCCTTTCATGCGGCGGCGGTTTGCTGCCACTTAGTGCATATTGGTTTTTATTACTGGGATGTTTTCTTAAGTTTATATTTGCGCTTATTAAAAAAAAATTCTTTGATATTTTTTACATGAGCAGATGAACCAAAGTAGATCTTGGCCTCCGCAACTAAGAGACGCCATTTCGAATTAAATAATCAATTTTAATAATTAATTACTTAGTAACAAATTAATGCAGGTGTAAATTATTTAATTAAGTCATAAAATCTATTTTAATATTTTTAGGTACACATGAAACTTTGTTTTTTTATGGTCAGAATATCTAAAACGTAAAATCGTCTATAGTAACTAATTATACTTTCTCCTTCTAAACTAATCTAACTTATATTCAAAACATGTCTTAAGGTTTTAGTAGGTACCTACCTAGGTACATTAGTATTAAACGCCTACTAGGACGGTCCTACATAGGTACCTACAGTCGTCCAGCAGAGTGTCTTAGATAACCAATCGACCTTTTCCAAAATTAGGAGTATCATTCACAGATTTATTTTAAAAAATTCAAGGGACACTGCCGAAGGAAATATTAATTTTAAAACCCTACGTGTATGGGTTTGACAGTTTAAAATACGTATCGTAATACAATACTGTAACCGAATTCCATTTTCATTTACAAATATCATTTGAATAAAACCAATAACACAACGGGGATGGAACGGTCGGTAACTGACGCAGGGGAAGCGCCGATGACGGCGCGATACGCGGTGATGGACGACGGGAGTTATGTCAGTATTTATGACTCGCGGCGAGCTGTGCACGGTGGCGCACAGTGGGGCACTGTGGGGCACTGTACGCCGGGTATCAAGTCGAACACTGATTTGTATTACAATTTTCAATGTCTAGTTTATAGTTGACGCGTAAAAGCATTGATCTACACGAACGACTTTTCTCCACCGCTGACATTTTCTTCCTTAGTCGCTCTCAGTTCGTCAACGAAGTCATACGTCAATTGACCCGGTCGTAATCCTTCCTTCTCCTGTTCCACTCTCTCTCCCAAACTAACTACCATTAATCACACACACACACACACACACACACACACACACACACACACACACACACACACACACACACACTTGTGTTTTATTTTCTTTATATCCGCTCTTTCATTTCGTAACTACTTGCTCAATTAATCTTTAATTATCTTTGTAACAGTTTGGTATCATAATTGGCATGTATAGATTTTTTTAATTGTTTGATTTATATGTGTAATGTGATATGCTGTGAAACTGACAAATAAATAAATATAAATATAAAACGTTTCTAAACATGAATTATTAAAAAATATTGTAATTTAAGTAATTGTAAAAAGCCTAATCTAATACCGAGTGTGTTAATAACTAGAAATAAATATATCTCATTTTTTTATTTCTTTTAGTTAATTTTCCTATAGGGTGTAACCAATATGACTTATAAAATAAATTTAATTAAAATTTGAATTTTCGCCCACCCACCAAACTTTTAGTCAGCAAAAAGTTGTGTCCAAAACAACGTCTCCACGGCCCACTGTGCGTTAGATTTGAATATAATTGCATTACCGCCGAGACGCACGCGGGTGTGCTGTACTATAGTACACACGCATTACAAGTGTGCAGCACATTAGCATGAACAAACACGAGCACTCGGGATCCGGGTGTTGATTTATCGCCGACACCGCCTTGTTGCCGTAATTGCAGGAGCTGCGGCTAGTTGGGGCCGATTCTACTAAATATCGTAAACTTAATAAAAAGTACCATTCCGCCTTCGGACTACCAGGCGCGGGGAGGGGCTCCATCCTTATGTTGTTGATATCCCATCTGCTCGTACGAAGCGATTTGCTTCTCCGTTCATTATGCGAACGGCTAAGGAAGGGAACAGCCTGCCGGCGTCTGTGTTTCCCGAAACCTACAGCCTTGGGATCTTCAAGGCCAGAGTGAATAGGCATTTACTGGACCCGCATGCTCCATCGTCGACCTCATCGTCGCTTACCATCAGGCGAGATCGAGGTCAAGTGCGGGTTTAGTAGTACATAAAAAGTAATTATTAAAAACAACCAACATCATATCGGAACAACTTTTACTATGGAGCCAACTCTGAAAAAGTAATCAGCTTTTTCATACAAAAGCTCAATACCTATACAACCGAAATGTACCCATGAAATAGCAATTTTTTTACTACTTCACAGTTGACCCCAAAGTGAAAATTCTTCAGTTATGGATACTGAATCTTTCAGCTCTATATGGGGTTTTTGTTATACCCGGTACATATAGTGAATACTAAGTAAGTGCCTGAGTAATGATTCTTAGTCCATAGGTATGTAGGTCCACAATCATGTAGTTTGTACCTTAACTTGCCTGCACCCCCCCCCCCCCCCCCTCAATTCTCACCCAGACCGAGCACAACCCTCAGCTCGTTAGCTCTCGATCAGTCGTCTCGATTGTGCGGCCGCATCGATTCACATCGATTCGCAATCAATTACCGCGCCATTCGATTACCTCCCCCCTTGCCTTTCCCCCCAGCCGGTCGTGACCGCGTCATTCGATCAGCGCTGATGACTGCATGATGTGGTCACCTCAGATAGGGCCGTTCATTTCATGGGACACTGTGAGGACAGCACGATGACGTAATCGAGTTAGGATTTAATGAAGAATATGGGTATAGGTGGTGTAACGAGAGTGGTTTCTACCAGGGATGTTACGGAGGTGGTTTTACCGGAGTCGGAGGCGGAGGTAGAAGAGAGATGTTCAGAAGAAGTTCAAATATTAAACCGTTTTTAAATTTTTGTAGCTGAACTGGCCAATATTTTTTATGATGACGTATGCGACAATAAAATATATTCCTTTATGTAGTCCTACCCTATTTAATAAAATATTGATATTTGAATATGTTTGCTCACAAATCTTCGGTATAACCTCCGATTCAAAATTATCGGAGCCGAAGTCGGAGTCGGAGGTGTAAAATCAATCGGAAGTTCCGACCTTTCGGAGTCGAATCTCTGTAACGTCCCTAGTTTCTACCACTGCATTATCTATTTAAGCATCAATTCAGAAACTTGACTGTGCGCGGTGACCAGCGCTGCAGGCATTCTTGTCTGCAGCAATAAGCTGAGTTGAGGCCCTATTTACAATAACAGCAGACCATCACACGTTATTTAGATATGTTCACCTTTGACTACATAATTATTTTATCATAATTACAACTGTTTCGGTCATTGCTGTGTGGGAAATAAACGTATTACTTAATTACTGTATTTTTCATCAAAATACATTATAATTATATCCATAATTAATTTTAAAATTATATGCAAGTTTAAAATATACAAATTGCATTAGTACAGAAATGTGATCAAATGAAAAATTCTTAATGCGACTCGTTTGCGATCGGCAATGGACTGTTCGTTCGCGATTCAATTTTTTTTGAAATTGGCCAAAATGACTTGTGTTTGGTGAAAGTTACAGCTACAGCAAGATATCATGTTAGTAAGTGGAAGTTTTTTTTGGTTCTGTAAGGTTTTTGGCTGTTATATTTTATTGCACTCCAATAAAACTTCGATTTGCAAGATTGTATGGTATAAATATTTGCGTGAATGTCCTGAATGACAAATGTAAAATCTAACCTAACCTAACCCACTACCTGCTCTGTTCCCATTCGCTATGACAGACGTCCTCTACGACGTAGCTTGGCCTGCGTAGCAATGATCTCGTAGCACTCTCTGTGCTCTGCGTTTAATAACTCTAAATAAAAAATTTAAGAAACCCCCGATTAACCATAGTGGAGATCAGATCCATTTACTTTTTCCTGGCCATCATCAGATCCTCAAGGCAAGGAGAAGGGCAACAACAACGCAGGCAAAGGGATATCGACAGGGTCTGCGCATGGGGACATAAATGGTCTAGAACTTAATATAGGTACATGTACGCCGCGCGCAAATCACCCAGTTTATGGAAACTACTACTGTGCGAGATCTGGGTACATGGTTCGATCCGCACTTGTCGTTTAATTATCACATAATTGACACATGTAACACACGTTTGGAAATAGCTGTTAGTGTTGTTATGAAATATGTAAATAAACATCAAACTGGAACCACCTAACTTATCACTCCAGAGATCCCGTCTGACATCAAAGATACTCCAAGGTCTTGGAGACTTGTCCAATGTTATCAGTTGTAACTAAGAACACTCGACAAAATTATAAGTATCCTCGTCAAAATCGGATCACCAATTGGATAGTTTCCAAGTATCAAATATTAAACGCACTTTTAAAAAATTAAGAAATAGTCATAAACTGATAGTCAAATGTGATAACAGAATTAAAATTTGTTGAAAAATAAAATAACTACAGGCAATCAAAAATCAGAACGGTAGAAAGAAACAGCAATAAGTTTTTTTTTTATTTGTTTATTTACATATTTCATAACAACACTAACAGTTACTTCCAAACGTTTATGACGTAACTGTTCCCTAGCGCCATACGAGCAGCTCCTGGCTGCATATAAAGGACTGCTTTGCTAGAAAGGGACAGAGCATTTGTCCAAACTAACTTTAACCATTAATATCTCTGATGTTAGTTGAGATATCGAAAAACTAATTTTTGATCGAGATAGATTAATGCAATAAAAAAATTAGGGTAACACCGTATTGTTAAATATTTTTTTAAATCTCTGTTTAGATAATTGTAACAACATAATAATAAATTCTTTATTTTCAGGCAATAAAATATATAGCTAACTATACAAAAGGCCCATAAATGACAACAGACATACGGGTCAAATCTCTCTTATAAAAACACTCCTTGCTTTCATTCGAGGGTTAATAAAACGAAGAAAGTGAACAAAACTAATTAAGGAAAACGTTCAGTGGGTCAACAAAACTGAACATAATTAAATTACTCCAGTTAAAATTAATCGTTAATAGTACAACAATCTCCACAACGAAGTGGACGAAGCAGCCTTGAACTAATAAACCCTTATTAGGAACAATATAAAGAACAAATAATAAGTCCGCGCTTACAACACGTTACCGCCTTCAGTACTGGACACGCAAACACACAATTTTCCTACGAGTCCCCAAAATTGGTACTAATTGTAAAAAAATAATTTAAAAAAAACTATTTTTAACATACCGTCATTCAGTACATACTTTTTAGAAATCAGAATATAAAATGCACTGTTTTTTTCCGATAGTAGAAAAGGCTGACTCAAGTTAAACCGGCCAAGTGCGAGTCGGAAGGTTCCGTTCACAGAAGAATTTTTTCGTTTAAAAATATAACATTTATATTTTTTTGCCAAAAATAACAAAAGTTTACACTGCGTTTTATTTTTTCCGGCATACATATAATACCGTCCATCGTCTAATTATTTAAGATTTTAATCGTTAAAAAATAAAAATAAATATTTTTTAATTTCTCAATAATTATAAAGGATATAGTGTTTTTGCTCATAAGCCCAACGGTCACTTGTATTTCCCCATAAGCCCAACGGTCACTTGTATTTCCCCATAAGCCCAACGGTCACTTGTATTTCCCCATAAGCCCAACGGTCACTTGTATTTCCCCATAAGCCCAACGGTCACTTGTATTTCTGATTCAGAAGTGTCCGTTGGATTTAAATAATGAAAATAGGTAAAATAAAGTATACGAGTACGTCGAGTAAAGTACAGTAGGTTGGATTTAAATCTGTTGAATTTTATTTCATTTTATTTTTCCTGTAAAATATAAAATATCACCTATTATTATCATATTATCACTATTTACTAGGATAAGCTGGAATCACAGTGCTATTTGTTTGTGTATTTGGAAAAAAACTTGCTCAAATCATTATAAGTACAACGATTAACGGCATAATAACTTGGTTGCATGTCTTCACTAACCCGCAGTATAGAAGGGCCCGGGTTCAGAGCCCGGTGTAGATCCAGCGATAGCCGGATAAGCTAATTAATAATTTCACACAAATTATACCCCCCCCCCCCCCTGCCGTCCTGTACCCCCACAGTGGGGTGACCTCGTTTTGTTTCAATTTAACTAATCACGTCGAACTAACCGAGCGATTGCGGTAACAGCGCATGGCAAACGTTAATTTGTCTAGGAACTGTAATGCGCAGTTAACAATAGTTTAATTTAATAGTGCTGATGTTTCGCTCAACTCGCCGACAGGTGGCGTTGTACGAAGTCTTTATACAACGTCTTAATATTCATAGAAAGGTAAAACGCGCTATGAATATTTTCACCGGAGAATGCTTCGCACTCTGGCAACTGATTCCTTACTTTCCTGGGCACAACACCTCGCCTGGCGGAGAATGTTCCCAATGTTTTTTATCGCAATTAAAACCACCGCTTCGTAAAGTACTATTGCTGAAATCGAAGTAGCAGTGCAAGAAACAATCAGCAGCACATCTTTTAAAATATTGCTTAGTGTTTAATAAATAAATAATGTTGAAATTCAATTTCTTTATAAATCAAAATAAATATAAAATCGTTAAACTTATTATAACCATTCAGGTTCCACGCTTGCCCCATTAGCTACCAGCCGCGATGCGCTGCCGATACCGTCTCGGTGTCCGTCCGTCTGTCCCAACATAATCACGATCAATCGCGAAGGTAACAAGAACGCGCTTCCCAGCTGGAGACAGTATCATACGTATTTATGACCGGATTTATTTCGAATGACTGAAAGGGTTCCCTGCGGCATGTGAAAACTACCAGTCATCATTGGGTCTGCACGATGGATCATCATCATAGCCTGTACCCCTAGTACAGGAAGAGGTCTGTGCCCCAAAAGTTAGGATGTTAGTGGGTTGACGAGATGATGAAAAAGGGAGGGGAGGCAGTATTTTATGGTGTATGTGTTTGTTAGATTCTAAAGTCAAGTCAAAGTCAATAATTGTGAGCAGTTGGTCACTTAAATAATCAATTATTAAGTAGGTAAGTAGACGTGATACAGACAGTTTTTTTTAAAACTCAGTTTAGAGGCTTTACTAGGTACACGTAGATACACGTAGGTACACGTAGAAGCTCGTAGCCTAGTTGCGAGCACGGTCCGCTAGTGATCATGCAGGTTAAGTGACGTTGGCGCGGTCGGTATCTGGATGGGTGACCGCTAGTGGCATATTTCATCTGAGCTCCTCCGTGCCTCGGAGAGCACGTTAAGCAGTCGGTCCCGGTTGTTATCGTTCGACAGCAGTCGTTAAGCCATGTTTCCTAACATGAAAAATTACTGTTATTTGCTAAGTTGGCTCTCAAAGTGAGGACTGACTAACTAACTCTAATAATACTTGAGCTTCAAGCTCAATTTTTCATGTTATCAGATAATGGCTGACAGACATATTCTAAAACTCATTACCTAATCAATAAGAAGAAAATACTTCAAATTAAAAAGGTTGTGTTACTAGTATCAAGGAAAAATGAAAAAGCGTTATTGGTAGTAAAAGATACCTCTGCCGCTAAAATGTACTTCACACTGTCTCCGCCCGGGGCGCCGTCGTCGGTTTGTTCGCTCCGAGTAGTGACGTCACGGCACGAATCAAGCTGCTCTAGCCTCTTCTGTTCACTTATTCAATAACACTTCACTGCGATAATGTCGATAAAGACATTTTAGATAATTATCTTCGTATCTCTCGGAGGCGTCAGTATGAATGTTAGTTCTTTGTAAGTTAATAAATATAAGTTAACATTAATCTCACGTTTGTTTAGTGTCAGATGAGTTTTCAATTCCCGTGCGTATGGCTTTGAAATACTTTATTACTTATCTAGAAAAGTGTGAAAAATATACTATCGCTACCTACTCTTTCCTAACCCTAAGTGCTGGACTACACGCGTCCGGTTCCAGCGCCGGTTCTGTACACTGCAGACAATCACAAGCGTTCTGCCCTCCCCCCACGAACCGGCTCATGTAGTTCAAGCCTTAGACGCTTGCAGTGAAAATTTTCGTCTCGAGTCATCGGAACGCGATAGCTCAGTTGGAATATAAATAATGTATTTGCTTATAATACTATATAACAAAAGATCTTATAATGTTATATATAGTAGTAGTATTCAGCCACATTATGGCATGCAAATGTTTTGAACAAAATAAATAGTTGCAAACAATCTCAAAATAAATAGTTGCAAACAATCTCAAAATAAATAGTTGCAAACAATCTAAAAATAAATAGTTGCAAACAATCTAAAAATAAATAGTTGCAAACAATCTAAAAATAAATAGTTGCAAACAATCTCAAAATAAATAGTTGCAAACAATCTAAAAATAAATAGTTGCAAACAATCTCAAAATAAATAGTTGCAAACAATCTCAAAATAAATAGTTGCCTACAATCTCAAAATAAATAGTTGCAAACAATCTCAAAATAAATAGTTGCAAACAATCTAAAAATAAATAGTTGCAAACAATCTAAAAATAAATAGTTGCAAACAATCTCAAAATAAATAGTTGCCTACAATCTCAAAATAAATAGTTGCAAACAATCTCAAAATAAATAGTTGCAAACAATCTCAAAATAAATAGTTGCAAACAATCTCAAAATAAATAGTTGCAAACAATCTCAAAATAAATAGTTGCAAACAATCTCAAAATCTAAATGTTTGTCGTTAATAATATTTATTTATTTTTTATCTTAACACTTGAATGCACAAAAATAGTACATGAGGCGAGCTTAATGCAATGCGGCATTTTCTACCAGCTAACCATTGGGTCATACAGATATTGCAAGGCGGGTGCATATAAATTAAATAGAAGAGAAGAGATATAATATGACATATTTATACCCATCAACATTAAAGAGCAGTCGCGGGTTCGACTCTCACTTTCAGAAGCAACTTATTATTTTTACTCACGTGTTATTTTCTCCCCAAATAACTATTAAACATACATAATTTCGTGTCATTAAGTTATGTATAGGATGTGTCGTGTCTCCACCCCGCTGTCTATACTTAACTCTCTCGCCTCTCACTCAAGCTCCAGCTCGCACAACGCGAGGCAATCATCGCACCGGCGCGCCGTCATAATGATCTATAGATCATTCGATATAGATCGTGCGTCCGGTTGTGAAACGCGTAACAGCATTGCTAGTAATTGTTTTGATTGTATCGATTGGATCAATTAATGGTTTTTTTTCCGTTGAATACTTAGAAGCACTTAACCGGTGCTCGCTGTAAGTTATTAGTAAATAAGTAGTGTTGTAAAGATTTAGGTATTAATTGGTTTAATTAATGGGTCATGATTGCGGTGGTTAACTGTTTATCGACGACGTCACACAAGATATAAGCAAAAAAAAATTTTGACGTGTAGGTACCTAACTTTAAAATAGGTAAGTAGGTGATTTTCAATTTCCTGGAGATTTTTCATAGTTTTGGTTTTAATCGGACTAAGAGACTAACTAATTAAATTAAAAAAGCATTTAGAGTACAAATCTCTTATCTAGGGGACGTTTGTGTAATTGAAGCTGTGATTTATTTATTTTAATTAATGCATATATGTACATGATTAGCTTTAATATTATAAATATATATATTATAGAAATATACCGAGATATATAAATGTATATATTAATATATTTTATAAATTTATTATAGTTTAATGACCTCGCTTCGAAACTTAGTTCGACAGCCTACGCTGTTCGGAAAATACGACAGGTTACTGATGTGGAAACTGCTAGGTTGGTTTACTTTAGTTATTTCCACAGCGTGATGTCCTACGGGATACTACTGTGGGGTAATGCTGCCGACGAACACAGCATATTTGTTATCCAGAAGCGAGCAATTAGAGGTATATACCGTTTGGGATCCAGTGTTTTTTTGAGAGAACACTTCAAAGAAGTCAATATTTTGACGGTTCCATGCCAATACATACTAGCGACTACAATGTACGCACGTAAACATGTCAGTAGTTTCACTAAAAACAGCGACATCCATAACTATAATACGAGAAGCAAAGACAAGTATGTATTGCCAGGAACGCGGTTAACAAAGATTATGACGTCATTCATAGTGAATTCCATAAAATTTTATAATCTTGTCCCAGAGGAAATCAAAATGTTGACTGAAAGAATATTTAAATTAACGGTTAAAAATGTCTCATCACAAAATCGTATTACAGTGTTGAACAGTACTTAAACGATACCAATGCTTGGCGTGGTCATGACGTGATCTGAGAATTAGTATTAATAATTAATATATTTTTGTTTTGTTTTCAATTTCATTATGATTCGTTATTTTGTTTATTATTTTAATTGTTAATTTTACTGTTATTTTGAATGTATATTATTGACGAACAAAAGTGTACAATTTGTACCAAATTGAAATAAACTAATTGAATTGAATTGATGACATCACCAAAGTCGCATCGAAGACCTGGATGCTACTAGCACAGGATCGTATAGGGTGGCACAAGAGAGAGGAGGCTTATACCCTGCAGTGGGACATGGGCTGATGATGATGATGATTAATTCTCTTATATAACGTTTTCCATATTGTTTGCACACCTACTACCTTGCTCGAAATCATTTCCTCCGCCCGAAGGTTGCCTGGAAGAGATCGCTCCTAGCGATAATGCCGCCTAAATTGTACTTCACTATTTCCTTTTCTATCTTTTGTTTGTTGTTTTCTATTTGTGCAGTAAAGTGTATTTTACTTTTTACTTTATTTTATAACTAGCAACACCAAAGTACCTTCACTATTCTTTAATTTAAGTGTACCCATAAATTATTAATAAATAGGATTTAATATTCAACTACCTTTGAACAGGTAACTCTATATTCTCTTCCGCATTGCTTTAATTACAAAGTGCAATATTTTAACCCGTTAACTAGTGAGGTGCCTATTTTAAAACTAATATAATATTTAGCGCTAAGCTTGTTAATGTCGCCGACGAGTTTGTAAGAGACACACGTGTATGTGCCATGTATGTGTATGTCTCTCATACAATATGTATGGGAGGGACTGTGCTCTGTAACGAGCATGAACCCGCGTGGGCCGCTGATATCATGAATAATTTGATTATACATTGTTCATTCAACTCCATGACACGACGTGTACGAGACGTATTGTGTGTGTGGTCGGCAAATTGTATATTTATTTATTTTATATTAATAATAATAAAATAAATAATAAATCAATTTGTTCCTCAGAACAACTGGGATCCAATTTTGTTAGTAACAATGCAGGTACTTAAGACTGTGTTAGTAAGAAAATTGACAAGATAACATGTAATTATTGTTGCTTGCTTATGTATTTATCAGAGTTGTTCAGGCCGCCCGTAGGCCTCTGACATGGCTTAACGACTGCTGTCGAACGACAGCAACCGGGACCGACTGCTTAACGTGCTCTCCGAGGCACGGAGGAGCTCAGATGAAATATGCCACTAGCGGTCACTCATCCCGGTACCGACCGCGCCAACGTCGCTTAACCTGCACGATCACTTTCGGACCATGCTCGCAACGAGCTCCTCTAGGTATATATTATTGTTATAACAGCATTAATTTTAAAAAAGCCAAGCGTTTCGCTTCGGATGTCGCCACGCCACTGTAAGAATATCCACTTACATCGTACAAGTGCTGATATCATTATTACGGTACTAGAAGTAAGAAGCTGATATTTCCTCGTTTCCGCTTGTCTAAAGTCAGTCATTCTTTTCTAGGTAATGGCATCAGGTTTGATAATAAAATTCCAGATGACAACTAAATTTAAATGTATAATAAAAGAAATATTGATGAAAAAAAGCTTATTATACTATTAAGGTATGTTGGTGAGTTTAAATTTTGATTTGCAACTGTACTTTGCTTAATTGCGATTAGGCAGAAACCGGAATGTGCTAAGGAGCGATTGTGAAAAATTTGAATTGTGCAGAATCGCGAAATGGAAAAACTGAGAATGTGATGAGAGTCGACCAATTCCTGTTAAGGATTATGAATGACAGAAAAGTGTGGTGTGTAACCAAAAGCTGTCTCAAACATATATATTTTTTATTAATATTTTTTTATTATAATAATAATTATAAAAATGTATGTAATGTAATGACTTGAAAGAGTATATGTGAAGATCCATTTTCAAAATAAACACTTTGACTTTATAATTCGTCCTTTCACAAACGGCGTCGTCAGTTTACAAACGCGAGCTGTTTTGTTTATTTTAAAAATGGAATTACAAATCATGCTAACTCACATGGCGGAGGGAAACCGACACGGATGGGTTAGGTCAGTATTGCCGTCCTAGCCTTCTTAGGGTATTTTTTTTATAACAACCCAGAACAAACTATTTGCATATGCTTGCCTGGGGGTGAGAATATGCCGAGGTATTTTCTAATTTGCCTTCAAAGCAGTTTGTAAACTGACGACGCCGATTGTAAAAGGACGAATTATACAATTTCCGACGACAATGTATTTTTTGGTGTTTTAAATGAAGCCGGCTTAGGCTGGGACTACATGGGCCGGTTCGTTGCAGCCAATCACGGCGCTAACTTCAAGTGGAGGGCGGAACTCCGCGGAACGCTTGTGATTGGCTGCAGCGAACCGAACGGGCGCTGGAACCGGCGCCATGTAGTCCAAGCCTTAAATGAGGTCTCCAGAGGCGAGGACCAGCCGGGTGGACAGATCCTGCACTAACTTTTCTCAACTGCAAGCAACTGCTACTGCTAGTGACTAATGAGACTCGAATATTTGCGGCGCTTGAGCGTTCGTGCGAGTTTGGCGTACTCTGGATACCTATGCGAAAATAAAATATAATGTTCCAGAGACCGGCCAAGGCTCCATGGCACATGGGTGGCGATGTCCGACCTCTTGGCCCTCGAAATTCCGCATGGCTCTAGCGAGGCCGGCACCGATGCTGACGCGAGAACCCGTCGGAGGAGCCGCTCCTCCGACACGAGAGTCCGGTCCAGTCCACCCTGATGTTGATAAGTTGGCAAGAAACTATGTCATCCATACATTAGATTCATCCGCCAAAGCTCAAATCCGTTACGAATCGTTTCCGTCTGCATCACATGGAATCAGCGCCGGAAGACGCGCCGCGCGGGGCCGCGACGCCGCGCGGTACGCGGATCTCAATTTAACCCTCTCGCGTTCGCGGACGGGACGGACACGCGAAAACTGAGAATTTAACATTATTGTTCACCGGGATAATTTATTTTGAACAAGCCGAACTGTAGTCCACAGAGAAATATTATTTTTAGTAGTTTCCTGCGCCGCTTCTTTCCTTTCAGCTGTAGCACCTTACGAAGCGGCGGTAGAGTAAAAAAAAATGACGATCTAAAAATGTACTATAAGGTACTACAATAAAAAAAAAATTTTGGTGAAGTTCACGCATTACCTTATTTTTAAAATTTTAAACCGACTATTTTATTTTATATTTTTTATAAACTTCGACATTAAGAGTAGACGAGAAAGCTTTACCGGCGGCAAGTAGCATGCAACAACAGTAGTTGAAACGAAAGAGGGTACAGATGTTAACCGCGTTACCCGCAAGGAATGGAGCCTGGTACCCACCGTACAAGAATGTTGAACTGGACACATATAGTGCCCAAATACGAAAGAAGTGCAAAATGTGATTTTAGAGAAATTACAAAAAACGTGCCAATTTTCTGGAACTGTTTCCTGAAATTTTCTGAATAATTCCCGAAACATCAGAAAACCAATTTGACGCGTTTTCAGCCAGTTTCTCGATAATCACGTTTTGCGTTTAGCCGTCTTCTTCCGTTTGAGGGCAGTGTGTCGTCACTGTTGGAATGCCACCACGCTCACTAGCACCTCGGTGCCGAAAGAGCCCCACACGATCACGAGCGGCGTCGGCGTCACTCACCGGCACTCTCGGCGGCGCCCGGCGACACGGGCACGTCGCACTCGCGCTCCTCTCTCCTCGGCTCGTACTCGTGCTGCGCCCCGTGCTGTCTCCCGTTCAGCCCCAGGATCGCGTCGATCGTGTGTCGCGGGCCCGGCGCGCCCGACGGCATCTGCGTCAGCCCCAACCTCGACTTCACCGCGTCGAAACTCTGGTTCAACTGCATCTGCTGCGCGTGGAAGAACATTCCCATCCTGTTCAGTGTTTCCAAGTTGTGCTGATGCTGCGTCAACGATATGCTGTTTATGTTCTGATCCGTCACGTTTATCGACGAACTCGAGTTCGGACTGCTCAACTGCGAGCGCGGACTGTCGGTCTCCGAGCGGTCCGGCGTGGCGCGCCCGAAGTACCGGTCGTCGGACACGTCCATCTCGCGCGGGCGTTGGCGCGGCACTGACTGAGTTTCCGCGTCGCGACGAGGGAAGGGGAAAGGGGCGGGGCCTACTGGAAGGGGGGCGAGCGAAATTGCCCATTGAAAGTGCGAAATTTGGGGTCGCGAAGTGATTTTGTTCGGTAAGAAGCAAGAAGCGTCGTATTAGCATTTTCCCCCCGGAGTTCCTTTATTGAGTGCCCGTTGAAGGTTGAATAGTTTTTTTCCGGTGTGATTGGGTCGATTGTGCGAGGTGTGGCCGAGAGTCGTCAGCGCTTCCTCCGAGGCCGCGGCCGCGACTTGTTAGTGTTCGGTCGGGCCCTCGGGCGCTTTCTGAACCAGTTACGAGTTTCGGGAAGCCGTTGCTGCAATATCTTTCTCGGATTTATTTGTAGTTTTACCTCATCCGTCGTTCCCGTCTATATCATCCGATTCATGAAGGAAGTTAGGAACATTGTTATTCGAGTTTAGTGTTTTTAATACTCAAATTAGGTCTTTATAATGTTTCTGATTCTGCCCGGCATTTAAATACAGCTCAATTGCTTTAAGAAAACCTAATAACAAAAGCATCACCCTCTACGAACGGATCCTTGAAATCCAATTACCCCGAAGCCAGCACAAACTAAACTCCAATTAATCACACTAATCAATACTCGGCCAATCAGCGAGCGCCGCGGCGCGCGCCCGCCGCCGGACATCTGCCGTTAACACACAAACTTAACCAAATCGGTTAACCCGCAACCAAACAATAACAGCTTTTCCGACTGACCACCTTCGCAACCCGAACGACGTCACCTCCATCCCGATCCTTTCCAAATTAAACCTTAAATCCGCACGCAATAAATCCTACATTCGATCTAAATATTGATAGAGATATATCGTTTTGAAATGAGAACGCGTTCCGTCAATATCAGTCTATCTTATTCGCACTCGACGGCCCTCATCTCAGGTGTAGCGACGGTTGCTAGGGGGCGGGGCGCGGTGACGTCACGGGCCGATCGACCAATCGCGGCGCCGATTTTGTTTTTTCCTTTCCCGCGCGTTCTTTTGTCGCGTCGTTCGTTTTGTCGGGCCGCTGATTGTTTGCGCGCCGTTAGAGGGTTAACTTCGGAATAACAAGCTGAAGCTACCGGCTTTCTCAATGAGATAACTCAATTATTTTTTGCGTACTTTATTATTGTCTATTCAGAAAGTTATTTCCTTTTTAATTAGTATTCAGATAAGCTACTCTGCGGGATGTTTACTGCCGGTTATGTTCTGTTTCATTATAGCTATAAATAAATTAAACATAAAAGTCTCATACTATATTGCTATAGGACGTTGTAATACTATAGTTATAATTCTTATGTTAAAAAAATTTAGTATGCTGTTATAGCTAAATATAGAATTCAATACATTTATATTACAACTTGTGCAACCTATATTTACAAATTAATAAATAATTTGAATTTGAATAGATTCCAACAAAGTTATTTTTATTTATTTATTTTTAATTTATTATTTTACACTTTTGTATACAGGTGAGCTTAATGCTATTTAAAAGTAATTATTTTTGTAGGTAGGCACCCCAGTAAATTTCGATCAGGGTTGCCAGACGTCCTATAATTTTTGAGACGTATAATTTATGTGCCGACTGCTCTAACGGTTAAGGAAAACGTCATGAGGAAACCTGCATGTCTGAGGAAATTAAAAGTTTCCGAAGGCGTGTGAAATCCACCGCACAGCACTGGGCCCGCCGGTGGAGCATGGTCCGTACCCCCTTGTGAAAGGAGAGGCCTACCTATTGGGGCATATCCCAATAGTGATGCCCACTTTTGAGGGCACAGGCATCGTCAGATGATGGTAATATATATGAACCTTTCCCTAATCGAGCCAGCCCGGTCACGAATTAAACGCTAACATGAGAGTAAGCAATATATAAATATAAATATTTCATATTTAACTTTTCAGCACTATACTGCCGGTAACCTGAGAGTGAATAGGCATTTACTGGACCCGCATGCTCCATCGTCGACCTCATCGTCGCTTACCATCAGGCGGGATCGAGGTCAAATGAGGGTTTAGTATTAAATTTTTTAAAAAAACCTATAAGTCATTCTTCTATCGCCTAGGTTGCCTGGAAGAGATCGCTCTGAGCGATAAGACCGCCTTTGTACACTTACCTATTTAAATTTCATGTGTGCAATAAAGTATTAATCTATCTATCAATGTTTGAGAAGACCGAAGTCTCTGAAAGAAGGCATCCCCATGAAATGGAACCTGGAAAAGGATATTTTTTATACAAATTGATATTGTGGCCGCCAATAATAATTTGTCAACCCCGAGCTATCGTAGGTATCGTGTAGGACGGTAATTAAATTGACCTGCAGCCGGTGCAGTAATACATTTGTGTGACTGCAGCGCGGGCACTGCATGTTGTATGAGCAACATTAACATGGGCTCTTCGCATGATTGGTCGCACGCGGCCTGATGCGATGAAATAATAACTAGGAGGACAAATAATATTTTTGGTCCCAAGTAAAAAGTGGGACATAAAAATAATAACTAGGGGTATAAATTACACTACGGGTCCCAAGTAAAAAGTGGGACTTAAAAATAATAACTAGGAGGACAAATAATATTTTTGGTCCCAAGTAAAAAGTGGGACATAAAAATAATAACTAGGGGTATAAATTACACTACGGGTCCCAAGTAAAAAGTGGGACTTAAAAATAATAACTAGGACAAATAATATTTTTGGTCCCAAGTAAAAAGTGGGACATAAAAATAATAACTAGGGGTATAAATTACACTACGGGTCCCAAGTAAAAAGTGGGACTTAAAAATAATAACTAGGAGGACAAATAATATTTTTGGTCCCAAGTAAAAAGTGGGACATAAAAATAATAACTAGGGGTATAAATTACACTACGGGTCCCAAGTAAAAAGTGGGACTTAAAAATAATAACTAGGAGGACAAATAATATTTTTGGTCCCAAGTAAAAAGTGGGACATAAAAATAATAACTAGGGGTATAAATTACACTACGGGTCCCAAGTAAAAAGTGGGACTTAAAAATAATAACTAGGAGGACAAATAATATTTTTGGTCCCAAGTAAAAAGTGGGACATAAAAATAATAACTAGGAGGACAAATAATACTTTTGGTTCCCAAGTAAAAAGTGGGACATAAAAATAATAACTAGGAGGACAAATAATACTTCTGGTTCCCAAGTAAAAAGTGGGACATAAAAATAATAACTAGGAGGACAAATAATACTTTTGGTTCCCAAGTAAAAAGTGGGACATAAAAATAATAACTAGGAGGACAAATAATACTTTTGGTTCCCAAGTAAAAAGTGGGACATAAAAATAATAACTAGGAGGACAAATAATACTTCTGGTTCCCAAGTAAAAAGTGGGACATAAAAATAATAACTAGGGAGGACAAATAATACTTCTGGTTCCCAAGTAAAAAATGGGACATAAAAATAATAACTAAGAGGACAAATAATACTTTTGGTCTCAAGTAAAAAGTGGGACATAAAATAATAACTAGGAGGACAAATAATACTTTTGGTCCCAAGTAAAAAGTGGGACATAAAAATAATAAATAGGAGGACAAATAATACTTTTGGTTCCCAAGTAAAAAGTGGGACATAAAATAATAACTAGGAGGACAAATAATACTTTTGGTCCCCAAGTAAAAAGTGGGACATAAAATAATAACTAGGAGGACAAATAATACTTTTGGTTCCCAAGTAAAAAATGGGACATAAAACAAAAAACAAAAACAATTATGTACTTAAATTAAATTAAGCAATTCTGTGCGTAATTGTAATGGAATTACTGGGAGGGGATTTATTGTACCTACTTTTTATTTAAAGATTTTAAGTTAATTTTATTAATTTAATTACAATACATAATAAATTAAACAATATATAAAAAAGAAACATAACAAAATAAAAGTAAGGCCAATTATGATGTACAAATATATACTACTAAATAGAGAAAACGGTAAAAAGCACGTATCAAGAATACAGAAAAAGATTTTACTACTCATAGGTACTGTTATCTATTAGTAGTTAGACTAGTTAGTCACGTTAATTTAATTTGTACTTCTTTATGACATGAAACATGGGGTTGTCCCACTTTGCGGATAAATGATGCGATGCGGACGCAACGCGACTCGCGCGCCGCGTGTTTAAATAATAATGACACTTTTAATTTAATTGCAATCAATTTTCAAGCGCTACATTTTAATTTTTTGTACTTGCATAGCGTTTCATAGACATGATAATTCTGATCGGAGTAGGTAGGGCTCTTTCGGGTCAATGTCCTCAAAGGTTATATTAATATGGATATGATTTCGGGATCCCGTTTTAAGTTATCCTCGCCCTTACTCGGCGGATTACGATTTTGTAAAAATTGTGAACTTACGAGGAAGTTAAAACACTACCATAGGTACACTAGCGCCATGAATCTTAAATGTGTATCAAAACAAATATAACGTTAAAAATCTAAATAATATATTTATTCAATCCCGGGATTATTGGGCATACTTATCCATATTATGACCGTATGTGGCAAGTACCAAAAACAGCCCTACCTACTCCGATCATAGATAATTATATTAGAACTAGCTATCTTAGTAGCAACGATAGAAAAAAAGATTGTTAATTTATTATGGATTTAAATAAATGTGTTTTATTTTATAATTTACAAACAGTGTATTTACAAACAGTGTATTTACAAACAGTGTATTTACAAACAGTGTATTTACAAACAGTGTATTTACACCGATCTTTCTCAACGTCAGAGTACAAAAACATACTTTTTAAAACTATTTTCATCTGAAGTTAAAAATATATCCCACTTTTAGAACTTTTTGAGCATAACTTGATCATATTCGATAGTACTTAGATAGTTTTACGCCTAGAAATAAATGGTAGTTATTTTTTAAAGCCTGTAAAATGTATCATAAGTGAGTACTTTTATGGAGTAAGTGAGTAAGTACTGCATGCAGGCCATACCTATTTTTTATCGAGTGAACTATATACGTATTTTTTTGTGGCATTATAGTGTTTTTCTTGGGGCGCGCGCTGGCCGCAGAGGGCGCACGACAGAGACGAGTGGGCACGCTTGGAGGAGGCCTACACCCGAAAACCGGGGACTTCTGAACTTATTAATTAAGCGTTAACAATTAAATTTATAATAAGGTAACTAATAAGATTTTTTTAAGTTTTTTATTATTAATTTTAATTCTTTTATTATATAATTTGGAACTGATGAAGTCAATAAAGGCTTTTTTATTTTATTTTTATTTTTATTTTATTTTTATTACAGTGTTTTTCTTATTCTTCTTCTTCTATAATAAAAGAAAAAGTCCTTTATTATTTTTAACCCTTTAATAACAATGAGTATGTATTTCAGTAGAATATTCAGGTTAAACGTTCAGAGGATCATTAAACAATTAATATGGTAGAGCGAGGATTATACAGTTAATTCGGTTTAAAGTTTAATAATTAAACATTAACCTAACAAAACGGTGCTCACCCGGAATACCTTAATTGGGGATTTGGGAAGGAACGGGGGGGGGGGGTTCATAAGGGGGTATAGGGGGTGTGTACATTAGGTACTGCGACCGGGCGACTCGACTGTTTGCACAGGGTGATGTGAGCAAACTGCACAGCGTGTTGATAAATTAGTAGCCGATGGCTTGTGGCGTAGTAGGGAGTACACCTGCCGTCTGTGCAATGTGATCTGGGTTCAAACAATCTGTGTTTCTTATTATATTTGTGACGAGAGAGTAACAATCCCTAAAATACTATAGTTTGACACGGGATTTTTACCCCGGGGTGGGGTAGTTTTGAACTCTCGATATTTTTAGGGTTCCGCACCAAAACGGTAAAAAGGAACCCTTAAAGGATCACTTTGTTGTCCGTCTGTCTGTCCGTCTGTCAAGACCATTTTTCTCAGGACCGTTGATACATTTTTCAAACTTAATTTACTTTTGCAAATGTCTATGACGCTTTCCCGCATAATGGGAAAACGGTGTATTCTCCCGATTTAGTTTTAACTGTAGCTACACTTACATATGAGGGCCTGTGATGATGATTTGATGACAATTTATAATCATGGTTCCTCACCCCTTCCCCGCCACATGTTCCCTCATCGTCCACAGCCAGCTGCTGGCGAGAGCCTCACTAATTGTTGAATGCGGCAACATTAAAGCGCCAATTAACGGACATTGATTGGTTTTGTCCCCCACCCCCCACCTAGTGTTGCCAGGTGTCCGGCTTTAGCCGGACATGTTTCGGTCCGGCCTGTCCGGTTTTAGTTAGGTTTTTTGTCAATGTAAGCGTCGCACGCAGCGCCTGCAGAGCGAGCGAAGCGATGCGGAATACCTACGATATGATTTCTAAGGAAAATAACGTTCTTTATAAAGTTGGTCAAAATGGCAAATATAACTAAGTATAGATTTTTGTTATTTTTGAAAGAATTTGAATTTCCTTATAATTGAAATGCCAAAAAGCAGCTAGGTTGCTTTTTTATTATTTTTTTGCCAGAAGATATTTATTTTAATTTTTTTATTAATGAAAACTTTTGGTTTATTGTGTTTTGTTTGTATTTTATCTAGTCTCCAGAAGACTACTTTATAAATGTTTAATTACTATACTTAATTAAAATACGTACGTATTATAAAAGTTACGTCCAGCTTTAAAAAAGATATGTCCGGCTTTTAGGGCAAAATATCCGTTTTAGGTCCTGGCAACCCTACCCCCACCTCCCCTCCCCTCCCCTCCAGCATCGTGTGCCCGCGGAGAGGAGTCCCGTCCCGTGACGCTTTGATACAGTGTACAGTGGAGGACACATCGAGCTATACTATAAGGAACCCTGTCGCAATATTGTACTTAATTAATTGTAAAACAAAGGACTTACTCTGGAGTGCGAACAAAAATTATTATCCCGTTTAGACACTTACCTTTTGCTGCACCTCCACCGGGAAGAGAGTACAGACAGAATACTAAATAGTACTCCGTACAGAAGCGACACTCCCCTCCCCCCTTCCCCGCCCCCCACATGAGTCAAGTTCCCCGAAGATTGTGAGTACGACCAGTAGAACGCTGTCCCTGAGTGTCACCGCGTGCATTCACGTTTTGTGTTCAATTTATTTACGCAATTATTATTATTATAATATTATAATTAATATATATATAAAAAAAAGTCGCTATTGAGCAGTAATTCATGTTTTGTATCCTCAATCACACCCACTTTGCCTACACCCATAAACAATCTAAATAGTGTTGTAATTTGTTTATTCAAAAAAGCAACCAGAAAGAAAGATATTAAAAAAAGAAATCCGAATTTTATTTGAACTTTTGTTGTAAAAAAATTATCATAATTGGTCTAAGCAAGACTCACAAGTGTCGTCAGCCCGACCGCGCGGCGGGGACGGCGGCCCGAGCGTATTTCTCTCACACACACACAGTTGTGAGAGCGCTGCGTTGTATGGAATGTCGCCCGTGTGGTAGTCTTCAGCCACCCACAACCTTTGAATTAATATGTCACTGCCACATCACCGGGAATCCTAGTGTGGAGCTAGAGTTCTTCAAGAATGTAACTTACATGTCACATCATCATATTTTCCAGACAATTTTTTTTGCTTTTCGCCAGAAACTGTAGAGTACACAGGTACCTACAAAAAAAACGACCTAACCTTAACCTTAGCATACCTATTTTTGGGACACTGGAATGTAATGCGTCCCTTATTTATTGTAATACGCTTACAAGGAAAGTGCGACGGAGTCCCGACTTCCAAGATACAGGTTTCGACCTGGTTTGTAAGTCGGAGGTCCTTTTTTTGTGCCCTGTATAAGTGAATAAACTTTTTCATTCCATTCATTTTCATTCATTGCAAAAGGTATCGGCACAGTCGACCTTAAATATGATCTCCACTTAGTGCGGTAGGCAGGTAGGTTATAATAATAATCTAGACTAAAAGATGTAGAGTTCTGAAAAGAGGTAATACAATGTAAGTACCGCGATTGACCGCAGGGGGGGAGGACAAACGTTAGTTAATTAATGTCACGGGCACGCGGGCGGTCGCCACGCGGCGGCGGGATGTGGGACAGTCCCGGGGTCGATCGACACAAGAAATACAAGCTCCCACAGCAAGGGCATCCAACTGAACAACCAAATGGTAATGGGAAACTGAGGCTGAAATTTTTGCTAATAATGCAAGCATGAAAATCGTAAATGTGAGGTCATGGAATGACGTAATGTCAGTTGTATGAAAAGGAAAAGGGAAGATCTTCTACCAGGCGGAGTGGTATGTCTGGTGACCAGATGTCCTGGCTCGACTATGGATGTTTGAAACTCGTATATATGCGAAGTCCCAGGAAAATTTCGATAGCGCTTTCTACACCGATATGAGTATCAAATCGTCGTGCGTCGCCACACGCACGACTATTAGTACCTATTTTATTTAACTGCCTTAAAATTCTACACAATAGCCGACCATAAACATTATAAATGAATTATCTAAAATATTTAGAACAAGTTATGTACTTAGTCGACGAACTTTTTGTAATTTTTCCTTTCTTTAATTTAAAACCAGTGTATGCAAGATTGTTTTCATTATGTTACTTTGAAATTTGGCGATCGGCTCGCCACCTGTCACGTTTGTCCACCAAATCTTACGGCGAAAAGTGCGAACCATACCTACGATGAAGGTGGTACCTCTGCATATCCCTTCGAGGATTCGGGGATCCCTTATGGACGTGAGAGTTATGCTATGCTGTACTTTGATATTACGTTTCTAGCTTGTACGTACTTTGAGCTGTCTTTAAAACATGTAAAATAATATTTTTTTTAATTGCAAAGTTAGTGACGCAACTGTTCACTTTGTTTAATTCAAAGATATATTATATCACTACCTCAGATCTGTTACAATTTTTGGTCGGTATAACTGTCAAAACTCACGCATAAGACTTCAGTCGCGATAAAATCGATTCGATTGTAACGGTGTTTTTCTTGACGTATTTAAATGTGTATAAAATTAAATGAAGCAAGCATGTCGTATCGTACGAGTAAGTAGTCCCACTTAAACCCATAGCATGGTGACCGCAGCGCACCTGTAGTTGTCAGTCTTTGATCAGCGCGCATCACCCTCTATCCTACACGTGGCTGCCGTACCCCGCCCGCGCCGGCTTGCTGGCTGCTCGGCGCGGGCGCGGGCGGGCACACGGTGCCCAGCACTTGCACTTGTACTAATCATAAGGATCAATGAGCCATATGCTTTTTCCTTTATCAGTGCTAGTTCTTTTTGTAAAGTATAATGCTCGAGCGAGCCATTCGAGGGCGCTTGGCTAAAATGAAGGGGCTTTGGTACAATACACTTGATTACATACCATCCAGGGCTCCATGGTTTGATTTAGGTTACGCTCGGGTCACATTCCATTAAATAAGGTTTTGTATTTGGTGGGAAGAGCAAAATAGAAGAACTCACTCACCTCCTAATGGAGTGTGACCTGGTGAACATTGAGAAGAAGTAATTTGTCCTCAATAGGCTCCAGAATGGGAGGTTCAATGTTATTTTGAGTCAGCCCTTATCTGATAATATGAAACACTTACTGTTGTTTACTAAGTTGGCTCTCAGAGTGAGGGCTGACTCTAATAACACTTCAGCTTCCCTTCTTCTTAGTGACCCTAACGAGGTCATCTTGTCGTGTACCAAAGCTTCTAAACTGAAATTTAAAAAAAAAAGTAAAACTATACACTGGCTTGTTTTGCTTGCACTACTTGCATAGTAAGTAAATGGTGCTTGTTGATAGCAAAAAAGATTGGATTTGTTAAATCCACACGGGGCGCCAGCTCGAAGCTTCCACTTTGTACTAATTAAGCTGTAAGATTCTAGTGTGAACTACTAGCAGTAGCTAGTACTAAATACCAACTGCTCGCGCGAGCACTTCTCCTCGTGTGCAGAGATCACGAGTGACGGGTTCAGCTCATTATTCCCTCAAAGGGGTAACCACCGCCCGCCCCGCCCGCGCCGGGCCGGCGGATGACATTAATTATTTTTCCTATTAATTACGCCGTAATTGTGCTGCGTCGTGACTCGTGATGAACAGCTTACGGCGTACGTAGTTATCAGAGTCACGGGATCTTAAATACTTCGACGACAATAGACAAGGTTGTACTTTATTACGTGCTTTTTTGTATTGTATAATGAGAGCAGACGAGGAAACGAGTCATCTGGTGGTAAGTGGTCGCCGTCGCTTATAGCATAGCATCTCAGCTATCAGTGTAAGGGCTTTCGCTGCTAATCTTGAGAACTTAGATGGAGTGCCTCATGTGCCGGTAGCCAACTTTACCCTTTTTCTTCTAACTTTATCCTTATTTCAGTCTAAGCATCATGACCTTTTTTTATTTAATATCTGTTATACCCAAGAGTAATTATAAACTCTTTGCCTATTAAATAATGGTATTCGTCGATTACCAATTATGACGTTTATACCGCAAATGATCTTTATTCATTTTCAGAATTAGATTTTTAGCGGTTATATTTAGGTTATGCGTAAAGCCTTGAAGATAAGAACATTGACGGTTGGGCATGATTTTTTCGTCCAAGCGAAAAGTATGTACGGGCAACATGTCTGTTTGAGAATTTCTCAAAAACCTACTGGGCCGAGACTACCTACATTTTTTTCTCTAGTTAACTATATATACTAGTTTTTCATCGACCCGTAGTTCCAGATTTAAAATTCACGATTCATGTATTGTTATCTCGACATTATTCTTTATTTGTCTTATTTTTATGAGGAAATTTGAATTATACAAGTTGTCCCTACTTGTTTCCGCGGGTGACCCACGGGTGACCTCCGGTGACGTCATCTGTTCCTCTGAAACCAACACTAGAGAGCAACACAAGAGACCAATCAAGGAGCATTCGCCTCAATAGAGTGGGCTGAACGTAGCTAGATGGACTATATTCCTGGTCATAACCCGGGGAGAACTAGGGCTAGTTGCGGCGCGGTCGTCTCCGGTGGACACACAGAGTAATATCCGTATGTAGAGAGGGCGGCAGTTCAAAAGAAATATGCCGACAGCTTAAGAATAAGAATAAGTTTATTTGTGCGGTAAGATGACAAAGTATCCATAGTAGGAACTTAAGCACAGGATCTTTTGTTCCTTCTAAGTCGTGTTCCTCATTACTGAGGATCGTGCTCATTCTAGGGAATTAATCACATAGAACGACTCTCGTGGCAGATTTAATGGGGTGGTTTGCCATTGCCTTCCTCATTTCACACACCGGTTATCTTAGTGTGTGCAGGTTTCCTCACGATGTTTTCCTTTACCGTCAGAGCAGTCGGTGAATGTACGTAAGTCTTTCGAAAAAGCCGAAAAACACATGGCGCTGCCTGGTTTCGTACTCGGACCTCCCGTTCCCTCCCGCATGGGAGTCCGACGTCCTAGCCACGACGCCACCGACGCTCTCGGATAGCATAGGATCTTAGTGAATTATATTTTAATAGACGGCGACAGGCTCTCTCTCCACCTAACACGTTCGACCCCAAATCTTACGATGAAAATGTAGGAACTACCTGTGACCAAAGAATATATAATATAATTTACTACGTAAAACTGTGACTCAAGGAAAATAGTTCCTCTGTCTGTGGATTAAGGACGTGAGAGAGAGATTTGTAGGTATTAATCGGCGAACACAGATTTGATTGATTTAGTACAATACTTACTTTTATTTCTAACAATATATTAGCCAAGCGTTTGAGACATGTGTGAGTAACTTATGTTGATAGTACGTATTAAATAGAGATGTACGTCGATCGCAGTTTGACCGGCCCGCCGGCGCCGGCGCGGCCGAGTAATCGGCGTAAAGCGTAAAGCAAAATACTCTGCAGATAATTTCTGTAAATTATTTGTTTTTTTGGACAAATGATATTTACGAGTATAAGCATTTCACCGCTATGTTTAGATACCTACTTACCTACTATCTTTTTGAAGGTTATTTCTCAAAGTTGTATGAGATAGCTTACTTGAAATAGGGACCTATTTTAAGTTTAATGATTTCTTATGAATTTACTACAATAATTAAAAAAATCCAATGTTATTATTATTATTTTCCATACCGCCGATTTGATAATCGGCGGCGTGAAAAAAAAAGAGCGGCGATGCATCATGCACACCACGCCAATCGGCAATATCCAATGCCTATGCCAAACTATTGGTGAAATACCCTGAACACTTGAAACTCCATTCAATTCATTTAAAAATTGTACTGTATTTTGTGCGAATTAATGTCATTTTCATTTCATTTCACCTCTCTGTTCCTCTCTGTTCTGCAGCGTGAGGCGGTCTCAAGACGCGAACTGGGCGCTGCAGGTGACCACCGACCACCGACCACCGCTCAGTAACCCGCGCTGTGCAACGAGTTGCACTAACTGACTTACGAAGTTACCGTGTGCGGCGCAAGTTTGGATGGATTATGGATTGCTAGGGGTTTGTTCGAAGTGCCGGGAACATTATTATTGTGTACTTAGGTGCAAAATTGGTTCCGTGATTATTAATAATTATCGAGTTTCAAGACCAATCTTACATGTCATACACTGCGAACTGATAATCTCTTCTGTTTGATCGCCGAAGGTTAAAATTAATTGTAATATTTACTTCATGCAACAAGCAATATTAATTAAATTATATGTATAGGTTCAAAATGTTTCATTGCAAATTACATTACAATTAATATTATCGGCAATGTAATACGAAATTCCAATTTGTAAAGTAAAATTTTACAAAGTTAGTTATAAAAACTGTGGCAAGAAATAGCAGTTAAAAGTTAAACTCTACGAAAATTGCGGCCAAAATTATAACAAAAACATACAAAATCGGTCCTGGCGATCTCGGACGTAGATGGGACAAGATAAGGAGAGAATTAGTGAGACATCATTTGCCGGCTCGGCTCGGCTCGTGCCGCCGCCGCCGCCACCGTTTAGAACAAAACTGACCACTTCGGCGGCGGCGCGCGCGCCTGCCGATATGAGCGATAAGTACCTACCTACATAACTTTTATATAGGCGAGATGATATATCTTTTTTTTTAAATCTCAGTTTAGAGGCTTTGGTACACGACAAGGTGACCATGTCAGCCTCGTGAGGGTCACTAAGAAAAGGGAAGGGAAGCTCAAGTATTATTAGAGTCAGCCCTCACTTTGAGAGCCATATCTTTAAAGTGAATAATATTTTAGGTTTTGGGCCAGTAACAAATTTTTAACCATTTTGAATATGAGTACCTACAGTGGTGGACACGTCAAGCTGTACTCGGTGGAACCCTGTCGTAATAAGTTTTTGTTATGATTCCTTCACATTCATATGAATGTATCAAGTAAAGTAAGTCAAAGCGACAAAGAACTAAAGCAGACGTGTTGTCCACTGTACATTGTACATTGGTTAATTGTATGAGGCTGTAAATATAGTACAGGTAACTCTCGTAAATAAATTATAAATAATTAAATTATAATTTCAAATGTAGATACACTCGTAAAATGGACTGGGGTAGTATATACATACATACCAGTATATACATACAAGTGACCTAATTGTATTTTTGTTATTTATATAATATAATATATCTACACACTTGTATTTCCATAAATTATTATCCATTTATATTTTGTATCACATCAGCTATGACAAACATGAGACTTACTTAAGACAAACAGATCTGTGAATAATATAGGTAATCAAATTTAGACTATGTAAAAAAACACGGTTATTAGAGTAGAAAAGACGGAAAAAGCCCATAACGATTACATCAGATCGTGACGATGTCAGCAAAAACCCGAAATAAAAATCTGCCGACTCACCCAATCCATCACGCGGATATCATAATAACCCCCGACCAAATTAATACCTGCCCGCTCTAAAGTAGCTTCAAAAAACAACCCCAGTCAAACTCGATCCTTGAAAGTATCCAACACTTCCTCGCCTTGCTCCAACTCCTTTAGAAACCGAGGGAGAGGGGAAGGTCTTTAAAAACTAGTGGGTGCGTATTGAGGGGTTTATTAGTGATGCTAATTTTTGGGTCGTCGGGAATGAAAAAGTCTCGCGAGGTATGTCGAGTGCTTTTAGCGGCGCTATCGATATATTTACGTGTAAACTTGTGATTTCGGAACTTAATTGGGGCTTTTTGGGAGTTTTTAGAGAACAGCTGTCGAATATTTTCATAAATGGGGACTACAATAGAAATATTTGTTGTTTGAAGTTTTGAGAAAAAATATTCAATTACTAAATAGACAAATCTCACTTAAAAGCAATTGATAATTAAGAAAACATTGTAACTACGTTTAAATAATAACGTCGTACAGTGCTGCATAAATAAATAAAGAAATAAATATAGAAGTTAAAAGTAAGCTATATGAGGTGGCTATAATACCGTGTCTTACATACGGATGTCAAACTTGGTCCTTAAGAAAGCAAGACGAACCTAAGCTGGCAATTTGCCAAAGAAAAATGGAGAGAAGCATGTTGGGTATTAGAAAATTAGATAAGGTGAGAAATGAAGATATCAGAAAGAAAACCAAAATTACCAGCATAATTAAAAGAATTAGAAACCTAAAATGGAAATGGGCAGGTCACATACTAAGACTAGAGGATAACAGGTGGACGAAAAAAGTCACTGAGTGGTACCCAAAAGAAGGGAAAAGGAAAAGAGGAAGACCCTATAAACGCTGGGACGATACCTTTGCAGAGCAAATGGGAGCACACTGGACGATAATGGTGAGGGACAGGGAACACTGGAGGACATTGGGGGAGGCCTATGCCAGAGAAGGCAACTACTAAAATAATAATAATAATATATAATAAATATTGACATACCATAATAATTTAGAAAAATAATGGAAAAATGACATGTTAATTTTATTTTAATTTATCAATGATTGTGTTTGAGTGGTAGAATTAAAGGCCGTTTTTATTTTATTTTATTTTTATTTTATTTTACAGTGCTGCAAAGTAAAGTAAAGTAAAATACACTTTAGTGCACAAATATAAAACAACAAACATGAGATAGAAAAGGAAATAGTGAAGTACAATTTAGGCGGCCTTAACGCTACGAGCGATCTCTTCCACGCAACCTTCGGGCAGAGGAAATGATATCGAGAAAGAGGTCGTAGGTGTGCAAGGTTTATGGAAAACGATATATAAGAGAATTTTATAATGAAATTGAAATTGAAATCGTTTATTTAGCGCTGTAAACACCAGAATACAGAAGTATACAAAGATTAATACATGCAACACAGAACATCCGGTGCGGTACAGTGCCAAAAAGGGTACACCAGCTCAGCATAATGCTGAGGCAAGCCACAGCGCTGATCTTCAGCTGGCCCTCAGTGACTGCACGGACGAAGAAAGCAACAGTGTGTGCGTGTTGTGTTGTATGAATGTGTTTGTTTGTATGAATGAGGATATTAGTGTGTATGTGAGGTACTGAGTGTGTGGGAGGGTGATGGCATGGTGCGGGTGTATTTACATGGTATTATGTGTGTGGATGGTAGTTCACAGTAGAGGCATAATATTACCGAGCACTTCCAGATTGTGAAGGACAGTAGTTACAGGGCACCTAAAGAATGTACGGAGCAGTGTCCGATTTTTGTAGATCAATTGTATAGATTTTAAGTTTTCTCCTGAAGGTGTCAAGAGTCTGCGCGTCTCTAATAGGAGGTGGCAAGGTATTCCAAATCTTAGATGCCGCATACTTGAAACTACCCCTAAAAGCAGCTGTGCTGTGACATGGAGGGAGCATTAGCATTGAGCATTGTTTTTTTATGTAGTCTATCAAATGAGTTATGGCTTCCTGTTTTATTGAAAAATAAAAAAAACATCAAAGTAACACCCTTTGACATAGAATAAATTTGAACTTTGTGACGTGTATTAGACATTGACACATGACATTGTGTATTTTTATATGTTTTTTGTTATTGCCATAAACAAATTTTATAACAAACACAGCGGCGAGAAACACTTTCATTCATTCATTCATCAGCAGCCTACTCTAGTCCACTGGTGGACACAGGCCTCTCCCAGAGCGTGCCATTGAGCCCGATCTACGGCTCTTCTCATCCAGTCGCTGGCAGCCACTTTGCGGCCGGGAACTGGGGGCCGTTTTCTTTTTGCGCTACCCATGGGAGGAAATGCCATAATCGCCACGCTAGGCCTGCGTGTTGGCGATCGCAGTAGCCGGGTCGCTTGCCCTGATGACGCTGCTGCCCGTCACCGTGCTTCTGGTATTTTAACCCAGCCAGAGAAACACTTGATAGACTCTAACTTGGTAATAACGAAACCTAATAACAAGTAAAGAAACTACAAATCAATTTACAAATACCGAAGAGCTATAATAAAAATAAAACAAAAGAACTCTCAGAATTAAATTAAACGTAGCACTCAGTGAGGTGAGGCGCCCGATGGTGGGTCACTCAGATTGAGTGGCTCGGGTCGGACGGGACGCTCAAATTATATGGTTTTTGTAAAAGCAACCAATTGGACTTGATTCGCAGTTACACACAATCTGTGGGAGATGATTTTAATGTACAGGCTGCTTTATAACAGTTTACAAAACAAAAAAGTTTAGTACCTACCTACGTCTACTTGGGTACTTTTTTTTCTGGCTGTTGCCAACAGTGTGAATGTATGTATGTAAAGTATTTTTAATTTGTCATTGTAACACTGCAGTTTAAATGTCAGTGGTACTTGTCATCTGTCATTCCTATCGTGTGCCGGTGCCCTGTATTGTGCTTTGTTTAAATATTTGAAATATATGGCGAATTAAGTGATAACAGTGGTTTATCTCACTCCAGACAGCCTGCGTCACTACCTACATCGCTACAAACCACTGTTTTCCCCACAATATTATGCTGGAGCTGGTTTGCCGCGGAACATCCACGAGGCAGCCGCTATACCGTACAAAGGCGCTAATACACCGTGACAAAATTAAAATTTCAAAAATGGATAGCTTTGTGATTTAATTTGATTTCTATTATTGATTTCGCTTTATCTTGGCGTCATTTTAACATTGATTCTCAGTTACTAAGTCGTTAAATTATAATTTTTTGCCATGTCTTTAAAGCGTGCTGCTATTAAAGCGCTGCACGAGAGTGGGACACGATTTATAGAGCTCGGCAACATCGCCGACCGTCCTGGCAGAGGGAGAAGAACTGTTAGGACTTCTAGAACGCGGCATATCATCAAGCAAAGGTTGGCTCGTAATCCACAGGTCAAGGTAAGAAAAATGACTCGAGATAACGGAATAAGTCGGTAGTGCAGCGTATTGTTAAAGATAATCTTAATTTAAGGGTATACAAAATATGAAAAGCACGGCTATACTCACTGATAAAGATAAAAAAGTTCGCCATGAGAGGTGTCGTATGCCTAAGCGTCGTGCTGCTAAAAAAACATAGTCTTGTCAGACGAAAATTTTATTGAACAAGCCCATAACCGTCAAATTGACTGGATCTACTCTTCTGAACGTCCCGGATCTCTTGCAGTTGTTCCTCATCGTCAAAACGCGGAAACTGTCAAGCTCCACAGGCAAAACACCCCTTTGTGAAAAAGAGTATCATAATGAACCAAAACAACTACAGACGAGACATTCTTGAGGCTATGCCACCAAGACGTAAAATAATAGGGTTTATTTTTCATTTGTATGGAAAAATTTCATACAAGAAACATTTTTTCGTGTAAAGTGGTACAAATGACCTGCACATATCCCTCTTCAAATATTTGCCACTAATAAAAAATGACCTTATATTTTTTCCAGAATTTTTGATCGAAAGTTTTTCTTCAAACAAATCCTGCGGGGTCCTTTTCGCGGTACAAATTATGATTAGTTAAATACTATTTAAATAATAAAATATGGCCAAGTACGTTTCGGAGCTCGCTCTATACTCTACTAAGATCTATAAGTTACCTAGTAGAATAAAATCAGACGGACAAACACAGCTATAGGACTCCATTTTTCCTTCGGGGTACAAATCTGTAGAAAAAAAAAATTGAAATTATTTTTTGTAATTTCTTCCCGTTGTCGCATAGATTTTCTCGGATATAATATTACTTATGTCGGCTAGGCTCTCTTGATAACCATAACTCTTCCACACTGTGTTAATGAAAATTGGTGAAGTCGATAAATTCGGATTAAATGACCGAAGAATGAAAAATGGTTATTATTTTCTCATAAAGTATTTCAACACTCTGTATGAGTACAATTGAATGAATTAAACGTTTCGAGTGAGCAACAACAATCATAATTCTAAAGAAGAATCGAACAGTAGGCGAGCGTATTAGCACTCGTTCATTGAATGACCGAAAGGATTACAAACTATTAGACATTCATCGTTCATACCGGTCTCATTCTGAATTGCAAGCCTTTACCATTGATGCCTTCTGTGAAGCTCTGGTTAGAGGCGTATTTGACAAATATTTTGTTATTGTACCCGTATAACCTACCTTAATCGCATCTGGTTACTTTATCACAGAGAAAGGGTTCCAGAAAAAAATACTACTCAGTATCGTAATTATGTTTTCGCATAGAGATGTCATTTTGAATGCCTTTGAGGCCACCATTGTTAGAATTGTGCATGGTGCTTGGATTTATTTAGAAAAGCATTTTGATTTTACTAAGTCAGTTGCACGACACGACCTCAAAGTTAAGTCTTCAATAAAATGCATGCTAGCTATAGCTATGATATGAGACCTAAGGACGTTTCTGCAAGTGTGCACAGTCACTAAAAGAAACGTCCTGAACTCCGAAGCATATTCCGATCCATACGACATTTATTTAGAATACGTCTACGAATAAGTCTACGTAAAGTCTTCATTAAAGAGAATCAACTCAAGACACTCTCAAAGCAGAATTATAATTGAACCAAATCTAAATGAGTTGGGAGAACAATCAGCGCTAAGTGGGAGCGTGCGAGCGAGACGCGGGACATGGCCGTCGCCGGTGCCGGTGCCGGGCGAGGCGGGCGACATCTCGCTCTAATCTTGTAAAAGCACGGACTAATTTGTAGACAATTGCTGAGTTAAAACAGCTTCGGGGCTGTTGCTGCTTCGTGAAGAAGCACTCGATCGTTGTGGAATTAACTTTAACAATGAAGATTTTAAGGATGAATAAGTATTACACTCTCGAGCAGATTGTGAGTCAGATCATAGTGTTGATGATAGGGATTTTCGTGGAATAGCTTTCACAAGTCTAATTAGAAGTTCAACCGTTCAGCACAGTTCCCATATTTTGTGAAATCTATTGCTACTTTTCCGAGTCTGGGTGTATGGATCTGAGGACCCAGTTTAGGCCATTGAGTGTCTATATTGTCGATTTTCTTCTAAAGCTTATCCACGAGGGTTAATCTCTAGTATTCTATTTGTATAAGCATCAAATCAGCAAAATTTAGAGACGCTTCCTTCATCGTTTACCTAATCGTGTCCCAATCGGACGTGACCGAAGCGAGCGTCCTCCGGCCGGAGTCCCAGCGCAATATAAAACAATAAAAATCCTATTAACTGGGAACAATATAATCCCTCCCCTCCCGCCCCCGCGCTGTCCGGTCGCCGGGTGGGGGGCAGTGGGGGGAGATAATTACTGGCGCCTTGACAGTTTGAGACCGGTCGCAGTCGGGCGGCAATCGCATTACGGCAAGACTCGCGCTCTCTCAGTTTACGACGTGATGCTGCGACAAAGTGGATTATTGTTGTTACAGTTTAAATTATTATTCTTTAAATTCGATCACTATAAATAACAAAGCATACGATTAAATATTATCTAAGGGCTTGCTTAAACTGTCAAACTAGGGTCCAAAATATCGGACATTAAATCTGATCGTAAAACTGTGATTCCCTCACATAAGTCAGATTATGGGTGACGCCTTGGTCGGAGCACAAAAAATTACGAAACATTTTTTATGTAGGTATTCCACGGGGTCGATCCCTTTACTCGTATAGATTACATACTCTTTAGCAGCACTGGAAAACAAACTCCGAAACGGCGCACCGCCCTCTCCCTCCGGCCGGTGCGGCCGTCCCGCTCGCTCTAATCGCATTAAGCATCCATTTTTGTAAGCGCTCCGAGCCCGATCCAATTTCAAACTCATTTGTTAGAGCATAAAACAATTATTAAAAAACGCCAGTGATTCGCCGGCGCGAGCAATTTTTGTCGTTTTACATCACTTAGCGGGAACAGGGGAGCCGGGGAGCGGCGCCCGCGCGGCGCCCGCGCGGCGCACGGCACGGGCACACACCCGCGCGGCGCACGGCACGGGCATACCGGCAGTAGTAAACACTCAGTCGATAATCACCATTATCATAAGTCTATTATTTCCCTCACTGTCGGGGCCCAGGTCTTTCCTTGCATAAGGAGGGTATAGGCCATGATCTACCATGCTGGTATACTGCTGTTCGTGGAAATCCTTTGAAAACAAGTTTTTCAAAGGCATGTGAAATCACAAGCCTTTGAAAGGTATCCTGAGCAGTCGGTAAATTACATGTTTTCGTAAAATTCCGAAAATCTTATTTCATTTTCAGTTGATCGCGCATAATCATCGTCAACCCATGTCGTACCAGAAGAAACATGCTCAAAGAATCACCGGTACCTGCAGCCAAGTCTACACTGTTTTTTTTCATGTGAGAAAATTCCTTACAATATCTTTCTTTTATAAGATAAAGTATTTTACATTGAATGTTACCTACACATCACTTTCTGAAAAGATGGTCGAATTTACTGTTTGGATCGTTAAAGAATCTAACTTAGCTAAGTATTTTTATTAAAATACAAATTAAATTAACCAAAACTCTATATAGCCAGAGATCTCTGCCGCGCCCCTGTGCGGCCAACGTGCCCGTGGCCGGCCGCGCGGGCGCGAGGCACACACCGGGGCACTCGCCCTACTCGGTGATGCGTCCAGAAAACTATTAGTATTGACTAATAAGAAGGTACAGTCGATCACAAGCTATAGTATACCATCTGTCAAAAACCTTCGATTAAATCTCAACCTTATGCCTGCGCAATATGATACATTACCGATTCTCAAATTTTTACGTTTTGTATAGGTTGACCTGCGGGCGCGGGCGACTGTACATTCAAATGATATCAATAATTGATTTCGTAAATAATATGCAGGTAACTTAAGTTCAATTCAGGCAAACAAGTATAAAAAGAAACAAATCGTATGTCCAAAATCATTGGGTTTTTACTGTGGAAAAATATATTATTTCAAAAGTATATTTTTCTATTTATATAAGTACCTACTTACCTATTGTTATATTATTGAAGGATTATCTGTTAGGTATGGAAAAGACATGTCAATAATTTGATGTCAAAAATATAAAAATAAAATAATAAAATCAATGTCATACTATAACTAGGTAAAATTATATAATATAATTTCAGTCAAACAGCCCCCCGCGAAGTGCCCCCTGGCCGAAAGTACCCAGGATACTCGCGGCGTTCCCTTTTTGAATGGCGAGGGAAATGCGCTGTACTAAAAAGTGGCCGGCTCGCGGATCACCTCTCTCCTTAATTCGCCTCCCCACAGCGCGAATAAGATCCTTGGCCTCGGAGCCCCATGGTCCCGCGGTTTCAACTGCCAAAGGCACGAAGTCGTACATCGATTCCAGGTTGGAGTACTTTAGGTGTTTCCTCTGGGCCGCCGCCTCGGCAGCTGCACCTGCAGTCTGTCGAGTGCTGGCGAGATGGCAGGGCGCGAAAGTGCTAACGCACGTCGCGTCCCAGAGGAGACAGCGCCCTCTCGCCCATGGAATCAATGTAAGACCGTCCGGCCTCTTGCCGTCCGCACGGGACAAACCGGGGGGCTCCAAGACGCACGGTACCTCAGCTGAAACCATGGCCCGTCTGAGGATTATTAGACCTATTGTTTAATAAAATAAATTAAATAATGACCCATTATTTAACTTGGGTACCTAAGTTAAATACAGTATGACTAACAACCAACAATCGTTACACAATAAAGCCGCCATGTATATGTTTGATAGGAAACAAATGTAATTCAAACTTGATCTCGGGTTTATTTCATTACGCCGACAACAAAAACCTTTGAACGAAATTAAATTTGCAATAGAGTCCCCTACGAGCTGGGAGCGACGCTCTGCGCCCGCGGGCACGGCGCGGTCACAGCCTGGGGTTACAGCACCCAGCCTACGCGAGGTGATGGGACAGTCGGCACAAAGTTTGAAATAATTGGTTTGCTTGTTTGTTGTTTATCGTGTGTTTAGTGGCCAACCTATTGTCAGAGTTGTTCAGGCCGCCCGTAGACCTCTGACATGGCCTGACAACAGCAGACCGACAGCTTTCAGAGACACGGAGGAGCACAGAAAATGACACTAGCGGTCACCCATCCTGGTACAGACCGGCACACAGCTAGCTAGGCTACGATAATTACTGTCTACTGAGCGTTCAGCGTTATGGATACCAGCTGTAAATTATGATGAACAATAAGCTAAGAGCGATCTCTTACAGGCAACCAATTAAAATTATATAATTATGCAATTATTCAGTTTTATTTAGGTATGAATATTTAAAAGTTTTAAAATTAATCGGTCTAGCCTTCCTGCGCTAAGATTTGACGGAACCCAGTAGATACGGGTATGCAATATCCGTACATCATTACCTACCGATGAAAACATTTACCAAAGCATATAAGAGCATGCAGGTAAGCTTGCATTTCTGTGTTTCGGTTTGAAGGGTCAGAGAGCCAGCGTAATGTCCGGCACATGAGGCACTCCATCTTAGTCCTCAAGGTTAGCAGCGCATCAAAAACCCTCTAATATTAATACAGTGAGGTGAGATGTCTATGGGCGACGGTGACCACTTACCATCAAGTAGGACATTTCCTCGTCCGCTCTCCTTGTAAAAGAGACCCATTGAACATAACAATCACATCACAATGTCATTTCATTACAATAATAATATCACAAATCGTTGTATTATGAGTATGAGTTACACGATACAATTTCCAGTTACCTGGTTAACTGTTCATCGCCCACGGCCCCTGATCCAGGGTCGTACACAAAAGGGGGCCCCAGGCCGGAGAGCCGGGGGGCCCCCGCGGCGATAAGTGCAGTGTCGCGGAGCTAATCACACGCTCGTGATAATAACAAGGTACGACTAGCAGCGGGTACGAGCGAACCGCTGTGCGCCCCCGATCGTTATCAAAATCAAAGTATTCTATTGCTACTAAGTTGATAGAGCACATTTTTACAATAGAAAGCTACCAGCCACTCAACGAAACAGCTATCAGACTATTCTGCAGCATCAGGCGTTGTCCAGGGCAGCAGTTTAGAGATTAAGAATTTGTGTTTGGTCCCATAATGGGTCGAAGCCTCAAAAAGAAATAGATTAGGAATCAGCCCGATAGGCACAAATATTTATTTATTTTATTATATTGCCATATCTACAGCGGCGCCCCCTGGTGGATTAGCACAATAAAATCCAGCTAAGAACCTGCTCTGATAAATTCCAAAGCTATAGCAAAAAAGCGCATCGAAATAGGTTTAGCCGTTTCGTAGCTAGATGGGAACAGACACGTGCACACACAAACAAACATCCTCTCAGGTCAAACGTAAGAAACGTAACGTATGAAATGTAATCGTGTAATTTTATCGTGTTATGTATATATGTGCAAATAAATTTTAATTCATTCATTCACTCATTCAAACGCATATACTTTCTCCGTTCCGTTGTGGGTAAAAAAGCTGCCACTAAATTACGCCCCCAAGTCGCGGAGTTAATAACTTCGTTGAGTAGAGAATACATGAAATTGTAAGAGTCTGTATCTTTCCTACTAATACTTATATATTTAACCTGTATCAAACTATAAAATCTTATACCACTTATAGGAGTTGGCCTTTCAATCGATTGCTCAAAACTGGGTCATATTTTTCGAAAGCGCCGAAGGTCTTTTTTTTACTTTGTAAATACAAAGTAAAATTATTACTACATACTTTAATATTATTTTTCTAATCAACAAACTAGTTTCTATAGAAGTTAATTTATTATGAACTCCAGACATATATATTAGTTAATTTGTGGTTTTATTTGTATGTAGACAAATCCGCTTCGGCCGCGATCGAAACCATAGTTCCGTAACCAGTTACGAAGGAAACAGGATTATTAATTTATAGAAATACAATATTCGCGTAATCACGCTTTTGTGTAAAACGAAAGCACTTGAGCCGCACAGTGGGTCCAAACCAAAAAAAATCTGCGCCAAAAACTGTGACAATCGCCGGCGGCCGCACCAACGAAACAAATCATATTCCATATCTCCGTCTCACTCCCGCACGTACACCTCTCTCTCGCGCAGGCTCCCCGCAGACTCGTTAGCGACAAATAAACGCTGTAATACAATGAAACACAAAATAACATAAAAAATATCCATTGACAGTTTTGCAAAAGTAATTATGCATGCAAATAACTCTTGTCACACTGTGATAGAGACTAAAATCACACAGTTTCGGGAGGGTTTATGTTTGTGAAACGGCTAAAGAGTGGCATTTGTTTGAGGCGTTCACCCAATATGGTGCTCAGGAAACGTTACAACAAATAAAATTGATTTTTTCTATTTTTAATTGGGCAAATTGTCGTTTTCGAGGGGCGGGGGGAGCGCGGACACAAATTGGTTTTAAACGAGATCTCGGGAATAATAGCACAATGTACTTAACATGTTTTTTTCTATCTTTGAATAAGAAATTACGCACCGTTTATAAAAATGTGTCAGATAACTAAATAAACATCTTCCTTAACATTATTTTGTTACTTGAGGGCTTCTTGAATAAGAAACGATTATAAAATTTAATTATCTAACTCTTACTACCAATTTAAATTTTCAGTATAAGTGTGGACATATTAATTAATACTGAACCTCTGTACCTCTTCTCCGTATTCCTGCAAATAAATGTTTAACTTAGGTTCCTACTTACATGGAAAAATGGTCGTCGCTTCAGATTTTAGTGCATTTCTTCTTTTTAATGACAAACCTACCTACCAACAATTTCTATTTAGACAACTTACTTTTGTTACAGTTAGCAATAGACGAGAATATAGTAAGAATATAAAGAAAATATATATTCAATTGGGTAACAATCTGCAAATGTTATTTTCCACTCAATAGAGTTATTTTTTTTTGTTAAAGTATTGCATTACAGACATTATTAGTTAGTATTTAGTAAGTAGTCGCAGAATCACAGAGGTTTCGGCGACACAAAGCAGTGCGCCGCACGGCGGTCGCGTTTCAAAGCAAGCGCAGACATTGTGCAACGAGATCTGTTTGCGATCTCCGGCTTGATCTGATACTTAGATGTTTCTATGCTTTTGTGACAATACTCCGAAGCGAAGGTAGTAATTATGTGATAGGATGTTTACCGCATTCATAAAGAAACAGAAAAAAATAGTGATTATGTTATTTTATTTTGGGACAATAAAAAGTTTGTATGTTTTTCGTCTTAATAAGTTCCGACACAAATGAGAAAAAAACCCGATATTATTAGTTAGACGACAATTGTGTGACAATTGACTGACATATTTTCCATTTTACTGAATCATTTTGCTATATTTAATAATCGAAACAAATCAAAATATTTACCTGAGCCAACATTTATTATGTTACCGTGAAAGATAGTTAATTTGTTTATTCAAAATAAAATAAAACTAATATAACAATAAAATAAATGCTTAAGCTAAAATTACAAAATACCTAACTATTTTACAAATAAAATACCTGACCTAGGTCGCTCCCTGCAGGGAGTGTCCCGATGAGGCTGGCGGCGTTGCCCCGCTGTATAGCGAGGCTTATACGCTGAGCGAAGTAGAGGCCAGCCTTCTGGTCCCGGGATGTCTCTACGAGGCGCTTGGCTATTTCCCCGTAGAGGCAGTGGGCTCCAGGCCCCCACGGCCCTAAGGTCTCCACCCCGAACGGCGCAAATATGCAATCACCACCCAGGCCCGCATATTTACGCCGCTTGAGGTTCTCCGCAGATGCTGCTGCTGACCCGGCCTTCGCCGCCGTGGCTGGAAGGTGGGACGGGGCAAGGGTGTCGACGCAGGAAGATAGTTGATGTTAAGTATTGAAATTCCATACATAGTTTAACTACTTTTGAGTTAGTGAAATTAGATAAGTTAACGTATGTCGAAGTAATATCAGCCGCGATTATGGACTGCAGTCGTTACTTTTCCGTTCCCGATATCGATACGTTGAAAAATGTCCAGTTATCAAAATCAGAGAATGTCAAAATGTGACTTCTGAATTAAAACATTTAATAACCTAATACAATACACTTTCATTTACAAAGTAACACATTCAAATTGCTCAAGAACGCAAGCAAGCATTCTAAATTCATTAGCGGCGCACAATCCCCAGCTTACCGCGAACGCCTCCGAACAAACCGCGGCTCACAGCGAGCTACTTACCGACGCTCACAAATCCTTTTACAAAACCCGACAAAAACGCAAAGCCTCTAATAAAGCCGCGCGATTCCGCGAATTTTTCGCCGAACGCTATCGAGTAGCTGACCACTGTGCGCTTTGTGTCGGCTCTCGACCGTCTCGGGTCACTACTAAATCTACAAATATAGTGTGATGCACAATGAGCCGAGTGCAGCAAAAAGTGTCCGAGAAACGGTCCGTGAAATGACCATTACACGGATTATGGTGCTCGAGACTCGAGAGGCCATTGTGTGTTCGTGAGTTTGTTTTTCTTATTCTTTGTTCGGTTCTGGAGTTGAGTTTGTCACCTGGCCCAAGTGGAATTTGGAGCGCTATATCTTATTACAGTGCAAATAATAATAATTGCTTACTTAATATAAGGTGATTTTTAGTAACAGCAAATAATAAATTATAGGATGTCATCTAGAGGTTATAAAAATAACGATAGGGCAAAAGATTTTTTTTTTACTTATTACTATTTCGAGATAAACGACAAAATTGTTCTGTAATTAATTCAACTAATGAATGAATTATTGCTATCCAAATACTGTTATCCTAGTCACGCAAATAATAAATGAAACTCGTTTCATTTATAATGACATGGATGGTTTTATGCCACCAAGGCGCAAAATAATGTTTTTTTTAAATGTAAAATTTACATATTATTAGGTTATTTTTTATGTAAAGTAGTACAAATGACCAGCACATACCACCTTCCAATTATATGCTACTAGTAAAAAATCACCTATATGTTAGGAGTATTTATACAATTAAATTGGATATCTAGCGATAATAACAAAATAAGGAATCGATTTTACATGTAGGTACCAGTAAATGTAAATTTATTATATTCAAAAATTATAAGTAGGACTCTTGATTTTTTTTGCACGCCGCCGTCGCCGTTATCTATCTATCTATTTATTAGTCACTCGCGTGATTTTCAATAAATAACACAAGACGAAAATTAATGTAAACAAGATAATGTCTCTACTCCGATCCCGCCGATTACGCCGCCGCCGGCGGTGATAATTTTTGACAGAACGCCGCCGCCGATCGAAATGTGAAAGGTGCACACCTCTAGTACTGCTGTATAGTTAATGCTTTTATAATACTTATTTGTTACTGAAAACTCCTGGAAAAATTAAAACTGTTTTCTGACGATGAGAATAAATTAAATTAAAATTAATACCTTGTTAAGACATAACTCCAACCAAATCTGTGACATGTTATCAATTTATCCCGCTACACTCTTGATATGGAACGGGCATTGTGCTTGCTTCCCATTCTATACACACGTCTCACACACGGTCTCCGGCAGGTGTGCGAGGGGAGGGTGCGCGGGAGGGAGGGAGGTTCAGTTGTAGGAGGGGTGCGGGGGGGGGGGGGGGGGGGGGGTTGCGCCTGAATTCGATTGGGGGCTATTGAAAAGTTTGAAGAGGCGAAAAGCTTCGACAAACGAAGCTAAGTGAATTTCGAGCCCTCGGAAATTACAGGGGCGGATTCGGGGCGCCGATGTTTTGGGGCCCCTTATGAAGATTAAAACGTATCTTCTATACTATAGGGTGCTGCTTATATAGACGAATTAGTTATTAGGCATAATATAAGAAAAATACCAAACGAACTTGTGACTTCGAGTTAGGAATCAGATCAACTAGAAATAACCCTATTTTTTAAGACGGGATTCCATTGTTTATTTTCAATGGCTTTGGATCAATTGTTCGTGTTTTCATTTCTCAGTTAAGTATACTACGCACTGCAACTGAGACAACTGAAGTATAGTATAGTAAAACGTAAAATTAATCGTATCGAAAAACATTATCGTAGTTAAGAACGATTAAATTCCAAATGAGTCTCACTTTCTTTAAGCAATGTACAGACTTGAGTACATTGCTACATTACATTTTACATTGCATTGCAAGAAAGTGAAGAAAAGTATCGTGAGGAAACTTGTATAATTTCATACACATGTACTTTTATCAGTCTAATGTAACATGAAAAGGTCTATGGCCTTATAGTGGGTTCTCAAATGCTGAAAGCCAGAGTGAATAGGCATTTACTGAACCCGAATCATCGTCGACCTCATCGTCGATTCATCGACCATCAGGCGAGATTGAGGTCAAAGTGAGTTTAGTGGTAAAAAAATAATAGTCCGGGTCCACACGTCTGGCCGCGGCCTGAGTGCGGCCCACGCGGCTTGGTTCCAATTTTTATCAATCCCATTTCATTTCCCCTTACGAAAGTTTTCCTCCAATTTCGCGCTCTCACCCCCTACCCTCGTGCCCGCTAGTGATGTCACACTCGTGTATTTGTCGATTATCGAAGAACTTACGAAATCCCCAACTTTTACCGTTATTGATATCGGCGTACTTTTTCTCGGGCATCATCAGACAGTTTTCTCAGTCACATGCAGTCGTGAAAGCACATCTTAAATATTGAGTCAAACTCAAATCACCTATTACAATTTCGTCGATCCGAGATTTTACTGAAACGTCTCAAAAATTTTGATTTTTAGATTAACTACTTATATCATTCGTCTACGTATGTCAAACAATAGGTATACAGTTACGGGGTGCTCAGCCTAAGTATGCACCAGTACGAGGTGAGGTAAGACATGTCATATGATTCTCAAAATACACCAAGATCTTGAAAACCAGTCGTGTACCACCACCACAGCCAATGGTACCTAACCATTTACTATTTATTTTGCCACGGCTGACAACTCTTTCGATAAACTTATCGAGAACCTGGCAGCCTGCAGAAGTAGAAAGTAGTAAGTAAAGTCGATACTTTAACCAGCTCTGTGTACACCCCTAGAGCCGGCGGCCTGCGAGACGGATGTATCACGAGGAGCCGGCACGACACCGGCCGGGACCGCCGGAGTCGGACCACTTAGGTGCAGTTTTAGTCATAAATTATTTAATGACAGAACGCTTATACAAGCGAAGAAATGTCGGGAGCTCAAAACAACCCCAAACCTTGGTAAGAATTCCGTGTCTAGTATTGACAATAACCATGAATTTCTTGGCAAGAAAGCTTAAATTTTTTTAAGGGAAGAAACCTTCCAAACGTTGTCACACTCGACCACAGATTAACCAAAACATCAAAATTAGAGAATGTAAAATATATGTGAATGTAGTATACCTAATTCTCGAGTACTTAGGTCACATTGCCAGGAAAAACAGTGACATTCTCGAAAAACTCACTGTGACCGGAAAAATAAGAGTGAAGAGGCCTCGAGGACGTAGTCCGATGCGCTGGTCCGACCAAATCCGCACCACCCTTGACTCTACAATTCACGATGCCATCCACACCGCCGGGGACAGAAATAAATAGAGGAAGATCATCCGCCAGAAGGTGATACCTAAAGGTGGTCACGACCCTCAGCATTGAGGATTACGACGCGAGGAGGAGTATATCTGCAAGGTGTAACAAAAACTCCTCTAGTCCCGAAGTTCATTTTGGGATCAACACTGAAACCGCGAGAAAGACATTTCGGTCGTGAAGTTATTAAGCTTTTGTATGAATGCTGGTTGTTTTCGCGATTTCACAGTTGGCCCCCTAGTGACACTTGCTCGGTTAACAATACTGAATACCTCCATTTCGGAACTATAGTACAGGGGGTTTTGATACATGCGGCCTGTACGAGTATATAGCGCAGGCATAAGGTTGAGTTTTAATCCAAGGTTTTTGACTGATTGTACTTGATGTGGTGTGATTGTACTCCACATTCGCACTAAGAATTCTTGCCAAGACACATCTCGAATCCGCGAGAATGTGGAAGCCATCTCGGTTTTGGTGTGGAACCCGCAGGTTGCCCTACTCGCGTACGTCGTCGTCTACGTCGTGTACCGCCTACGACTCGTTTTTTTAAATTAAATGGCTTCTGCAGTGTACAGTGGACCCCTTTAGAACTTCGTCGCTTTAACTTATTTCATAACAAAACCCTATTACGATAGGGTTCCGTAGAGTATAGCTTGATATGTTTTCCACTTACATTGCAATTTTGCCAATGACCGTATTAATCTTGAAAATTACTCGAGCGTTTTGGGTTGTTCGCTGACATTCAATCAACCTATCCTAATCAACTCCTGGATATCACAGATCTCAATCTATCTACTACAATAATAACTACTAATACATAACATCACGCTAAATCTCTTGCGGCGTAGGCAGAGCGAATGGAGCGCCAGGAATGTCTGTCTTGGCATGCCTCTCTTGCTTCCTAAGTACCTTTATAAATAAATCTATATTCTACCCTTTTGGCCCCGCCACCCCTCCCCGCAGGGCGCGAGGAGCTCAATAAAAACGAAAGGTAATTATGCCGAAAACTCTTTTCGTTTTTGTAATTAGTTTTGTTGGGCTCTTTTAAACGACAATTATGAGTCAGAGAGTTGAACTGACGGACTGTCGGCCCGGTTTAAGCCTTGTGTAGAAGGTAATCATGTTGAAAACACACGATACACCTTGAATGAAAGAAAAACATAGGGCGCGCGTTCGTTTCTTCGTGCGATAAACATATTAGAACGGTCGGTTAGTAGATAATTTGCATAAATTAATACTCTGTGTCGACGCACGATGCGTCACTGCGATTAGATCACTCAACTCGCCGACAGATGTAGCTGTTCGTCCGGAGCACACTGCAATTCTACATACATCGAATCCATATTTTCATACAAACATAGAACGCGCTATCGATATTTTCAATGGGAGTTCGCCTATATACGAGTTCCAAACACCAGTGGACCAGCATTACTGTTCACCAGGCACACCACTCCGTCTGGTGGAAGAACTTTGTGCGATCCCCAGCGATCTTTCGAGGGCGAAATAAACTAAGGGGAACGAGATAATGTCCAGGGCAGGCAATAAATACCAATGAAAAGCCAACTTACCAGCGTCTCTGCCCGAGATCACCCGTCGGCGCCGACAATGTCCAAAATTCTGGCAGTTTTTTATATTACAGAAGCACCAGCACTGCGAGGAGTCCATGGATGTGATAGTTCACAAGCGATGACGAAATTCGGTGACACATGCACAAATCGCTGCTGTCTCAAGCGCTATGTTTCCGAGGCTGTGTCAGCGAGTGGCAATCAACGATAAAAACTACCCTCACTGGACATTAATATTCGACAGAACGAAACAAAAACGAAATCTAAAACTACCCACAATAACTGTCGCTAATGTAAACAAAACTTATGAACTAGGTATGCGTGGTACGGGTTGTACAACCTTCCCTTTTCTCTTTCACTCTAATTCACATTACGACATTACACTTTTCCTTCTCCTAGTGCGCTCTTTATCTTGTTCGATATAACATTACATACAAAGGATTATGATAAGATAACCAGGAGATGTCATTTTCAAAATTCATGGACCATTCTATAGCCTCAGTTACACTAGGTTCCGTGAACCGAAGCGGAATTTTAAATCGATAAGGAATTTGTAACCCCCGACCGATCGAGGGAAGGCGTGTTATAAGTTTGACACGTTTGTCTGTGGCCTCATAACTTGACAACGGATGATCAGATTTGGACCCGGTTTTATTTATTTATTTGAGAATTTTGTCGCGTGTGTTCTTAGCCGTGTCTGATAAAAATTTGACCAGTGGTTTTCAAGATCTTGGAGTATGTTTGATGTCAGATGGAATCTCTGGAACTGTAATAGCTAGTTGGTTCGAGTTCGAGCTCAAACGTTTTGGACCATGGAGCCCTTGTCAGTTTGCCCTCGGCTTTACATCGAGTGCTGCGCGACGGAGTAGGTACTCCAATCATCTCAAACGAAATTGTTTTTATAACTCGATTACTTTTCATTTTTCGCATCAATTTGCTTCAATAAATAACAACAAAAGTTTGTTGATTAGACTTAACTAAGTCAATTATTTAAAAGCTCATAACTTTCAGTTAATAATGCCTAAAAAAACTCTAACAGTACCTAGAGTGGCTACTAACCACACGCTTAGAAGTGCTTAAATTTATCTCTGTCTAAAAATGTAATTTTTGCTTACCTAAAGCGCTTATTACACTACCAAATTCGGTTTGACTGAATTCAGTAAAGTGTAAATGCATTCAGTGCGGTTAGTATGCCATTTACAGCCTATAAACAAAAGCCTGTCTAATTAGTTGACTAAATCTTTGACTAATTAGTCATCTGAATACAGTCCGGATCGCTCAGTCAAGATGTCTACAATCGCGCTACGGTGCTACGCCTTCTCGTAGCGTAGATAAAACAATGGCTACGCGAATGCTACAGAGCAATAAATGTAGATTCATAATTACAAGATCGCAATGTATGTGTTGCGCACAGAAATTGGACTAGTTATTATGTTAGAGATTTCAGGGTAGAAACTAGACGTCTAGAGCTTCACTTGTAATATTTTCAATATGTGAGCGCTAACTGAACGGAAGTCTTGCAGAAAACGTACCTATTTTAATATCCTTTTGCGGGCGCCCACGCGGCGACCTCTAGCGGCGTCGGGATCAGACATTTCATTTTTTAACCCCCACCAAAAGAGGGATATTGTAAGTTTGACGCGTATAATCTTTTGTGTTTGTCTGTCTGTGGCATCATTTGTACCCGATTAGAACGCGGTTTTTTATGTAGCTCGTATGTTATCCATATCTAATAAAAGATAGTGCAGTGGTTTCCAAGAACTTGGAGTATCTTTGATGGCAGATGGGTACTCTTGGACAATAAATAATAGCCCAATCTGGAAGAGCTCAAACGTGGACTAGAATCATGGTGCCTGATGACGACCAAAATAAAAGTAGGTACTTTCCACTTAGGTAAGTGGCTTTCTATAACGCTCGGCGAGTTACGGTTTCTTAAATTTTCTCTTAAATCTAGATTTTTTAAACTCTCTTTTTAAATCGCTCCGCTCATGTGTCGAACGCGCTCACTCGAGTGAATAGCGATAATCATGTTAAGTTTTCCATTTCCAAGTGCGATGCATTCTGCAGCTGCAGTCTGTATGCTGGCTGAGCTTCCTCTAGTGTCTCTTATACAGTTCGATTTCTTTTAAATTCCATCCTCAACTTACATGGACATCCTGAAGAAGGATCTATAATTCGTTTTTCGATATCTCAACAAACATCAGAGATATTAATGATTCAAGTTAGTACTGGAGAGATGCTCTGTCCCTTTTTAGCAAAACAGTTCTTTATGTGTAGCCAGGATCTGTTTGTATGGCGCTACAGCACAGTGACGTCATAATGTAATATTGCCGTTTCTTTCTATCGTCTGATTTCTGATTGCATGTAGCTATTATATTTTTCAACGAATTTGAATTCCGTTTTCAAATTTCACTATCAATTTATGTCTATTTCTTAATTTTTAAGAAATTCATTTATTATCTGTTACTTGGAAACTACCGAATTATTGAAGGCATTTATTTTTATTTTTAGTAATTATTATGTAAATTGTAAATAAAAATAAATAAAAAATAATAATAACGTGAGACTGTACTAGGATAGATCTAGAATTTGGTGTTGAGAACAGCTTACAGACTTTTTCAGTTAAGTAAGTTTAAAGAGTAGATACTTATTAACTCTTTATGGTACACATAGGTATGTTATTACATATTGGGACTGGACCTTATGGGAAGTTGACCATTTGAACCCAAACGATTAAAAACTTAGACAAAAATATGTGAAGCACAAACTGCGTGACTTATCTCTCTTTTAGCAAACCACTTGATATGATGAAAAGACTGGCGACGGTGCACCAAAATATGCTAAATCAAAAATAATGGAAATTTGCCATAGGTAATAGTAATTACCATACCAAATCTCAACGACATTAATTTCTATAAGATTTCAGTAATTTAAATTCTACTCTATAAAGTCAAACAGTTAATGAACGGTTGGCGTTTGATCTCCACTGTAACTTCTGAACTATCGGGATATTACCCGTGGTCCAACTGCAATGTCCAACTGGTTGTACCAAGAGGAATACCAATAAAAAACAGTTGTACCTACATTGATTAGTTGGTCCATTGGGAGAAAAAAAACTCGCTTGGTACAACTAGTTCGACATTGCAGATGGGCCACGGCAAATACCTCGAACAAGGGTTTTAGGACATCTGGAACCTTCAGGGCCTGATATCCAGGAAGCAGTAGAACGAGATTGCAAAGTCGCATTTCCATCTACTTGGAACGATGTGTAAAGATCACTGGTAAAGATAGAGTTGTACATTCGTGATTTCGACATTGTACAAATATACTTTATGGCACACCGAGGACAACACATACAACATAAAGAGAAGTACAATACAATGTGCAGAAGGCGACCTTATCGCTTTAAGCGATATCTTCCAGGCAACCTTCATGTGATTGCATGTGTCATCGCGCCGCAGCGACTCTGTGTAATGTATCTGTTTGTCCTGACATAATACTGGTGCCGGAGCCAGCCTCGAGTGCATCCTTCTTAGAACACGTGCGAGAGGATTTGCGAAGACACTCTCCACTTGCCAACTTACAGTTGCACCCAAAACAACCCACTTCTAGTAACATTTGCTCAGGCATCTCGGTTCTCGAAAGGTAACGTTAACTTTGTATTTACGTGTTAAGTTTCTCTAATCCGCGTAGATAAGTCTATTTGAGTAAAACCGCCAATGCTTTGGATACAAAGTTGTGTTTACCGTTTTAAATTACATATTGAATCTTATGAGTGTGAATGTAAAGCTACATTTCGGTTTCATTGACTAATAATAAAGTTGTTATCCGTTGCGTCATTGTAAAAAGGCGTTATTTTTAACACAATGCGTTTTTTTGGTATTTTTTGCGGGTTTTATGCGAGTTTCGAGTGCGATGTTGTTTGTTAGCGTTTGTTTGCAAACATGTGTCCATTGAAATCGAAAGTAAGATGAAGATGAAATATTTTTTCCCTAAATTTTTTTGGACTCTGAACAATTCCTCGTTCTGGGATTATTATGTTGTAGACCTCAGATTTAATAAGAATTCGTAGTCATTTTACGAATATGAATGTAAAACCATATACTTCTTTAGTACTGCTCTTGAATTACCATCCATCAGTAATTCAAATTCAAATTCATTTATTTAACAGACAAAAAAGTCCAAAAATGTTAGTAACAATTTTAACTTAAAAACTATGTTAGTAGATATAATAGTATTTTGAGGTAGGTATGAGTAGATTAATATAATGTAAGTTATTGGAAACCACTGTGGACCGAGGTGGACGAAAATGTCCACCACGGGATGCAAGTGGACATAGCGATATAGCTACTATATATAATCTTGCAAAGTCTGGAACATCGGCGCAAGGTTGCCTGTCTATCGGTATTTTATAGGATACATTTCGGAGAGTGCGCATCGGAATTGCACGACCTAATTCCAGCATCTCCATTCCGCCTTCGGACTACCAGGCGCGGGGAGGGGTTCCATCCTTATGTTGTTGATATCCCATCTGCTCGTACGAAGCGATTTGCTTCTTCGTTCATTATGCGAACGGCTAAGGAATGGAACAGCCTGCCGGCGTCTGTATTTCCCGAAACCTACAACCTTGGGATCTTCAAGGCCAGAGTGAATAGGCATTTCCTGGACCCGCATGCTCCATCGTCGACCTCATCGTCGCTTACCATCAGGCGAGATCGAAGTCAAATACGGGTTTAGTTAAACATTAAAAAAAAAACTTTCTAATAATAATAAATAAAGGATTTATGGTAGCCATACGAGACCAAATAATAGATACAAGAAATTATAGGAAACATATAATACACGATAACACACTCCAATCTATCTCTGCCGACACAGTCACAGTGCGTCAGAAACCGTACAGCACATCACGGGGGCCTGCAGATCTATTACTCAAACAGATTACAAACACCGACACGACCAAGTAGCTGCCATAATACACCAAAATCTTGCAATAAAATACAAGTTAATTACACAAAAAACCGCGTACTACAAATACACACCCCAAGTGATAATAGATTCAGAAGACTACAAACTATATTGGGACAGAACTATCTTAACCGACAAAACCATCCACCACAACCCAAACAATATTGGGACAGAACTATCTTAACCGACAAAACCATCACCACCGACCAGACATCACACTCCATGATGAGATGAATAAAATAGTTTACCTTATAGACATAGCCATACCCAATACACATAACGTTACATCAACACACACAGATAAGATTTCCAAATATAAAAGAAGTAAGTAAGTAAGTAATATGTTTATTTCCCACACAGCAATGACCGAAACAGTTATAATTATGATAAAATAATTATGCAGTCAAAGGTAAACATATTGAAATCATGTCTTCATATACCGATTTATCAATCGAACTAAAGACTCAATGGAAAGTGCCAAACAGTCAAAACTATACCAATCATTTTGTCATCTACAGGAGTAATCCCAAACACACCTCACACCGGCCTCAAAACACTTGGCATGCACGCCCTCACATACAGACTCCTACAAAAAGCAGTTATAATAAATAAATGCAGAATAGTACGCAATTTTTTGTCAATAGAAGAATAAACTTCAATTACTATAAAATACTTACATATTATGACCATATCTTACGAGTGTCTCTTTATTTTTTCGTCCCCACTCTCGTTTGGCCAAAAGCCCGCGATTGTGGTAGAAGACCCCAGAAATGGGAGATAAACAATAGTTTTAAAACAAAATAAATAAATAAAATTAAATATATATCTATATCTCGAATTATGAATGAGATCATTCGAAAAGTTTTTTCATACGGATTCTTCCTAAACAATAGTTTTTATTTTTTAAAAATAAAACCAAACTGCTAGTAGCGAACATAGTGCGCCATCTCTTATCAAATAGTTGAACCATTCTAGTATCGCTACTCGACACCGCAGCGCTGTCATCGCCTCACAATCAGTTTCATCACCGTCCGCCGCGGCGCTACCATCGCGGCTGATTTTTAATTACGTTTGGCGCGGGGCGGCGCAGGACGGCGGGAGTACAATTTGCAAGTCAAAGCGCTTGAAAAAACCCTAAAACACCGACACAGCGCAGCCCTTTGGTGGACACGGGACGAGTGGAGCTACCTGATTTTATTTAATCTTCTATTACAAATGCGAATAATAGTACGTAATGGTAAGACTAATTATTGCTAAAATTGTGGAGTCTTAATTATAAGAAATGCAGCAAAATAACATGGACGATGCCATTTGTGATTGAAAATTCTTTGTCTGTCACATCAGTTTTTTTCGATTTTTATTTTATCACAGTAATAATAAAACTTAACACTAACTTTTCGTGTAATAAAGTGTATTCATTTATTCACTGTTTTGTATAAATAAAGGCCGCCAAAAATATATTGATAATGTTTCCAATGGGCAGTTTGTATGGCATATGGTATCTACCTATAGATATTCGTAATTAGTGTAACTGTCCAACCCAGATATTATAACGTCAAATTGAATCAAGCGCTTTTCAATCGAGAAATCTACATAGGGCGAATATCAAAACTTCTGTCGGCGCCTTACTGGTGATCAAAATAAAATACAAAACCGTGTCGGCTGTACTGCTCCGCTGTTCCCGCGCTGATCTCTCGGAGGTGAATTTCGTTAGCTCTCATTTGTTTTGCCGTAATTGTGCGCCCGCGATATGAGCCCCCTCCCCTTCCACCCGCCGGCTCTCCCCGCTCCGCCCCGAGCGCTTATTGGGTTTGCTTATTGGCTCTTAGCGCGGGAGTTTTATGTAACCGCGTCATTAAGCGCGGAGGCGCTTTTTTGCCTTCTGCGTTGTTTGTGAAGACTCCATTACAGAGAAGAGAGGTGATTAGTTTCCTCACGCTGCCGCTGTGTAAAGTGTAATGAGATCTTATTGAGGAATTGTAAGGTATTGTTGTACCTATATAGGTAGTAAGGTAGTGAACCGGATACTTGAAATTAAACTACATATCATTAAAACAGGTCTGCTGCGGAATTTACGGATGAAGGCACGCATTGAAATAGAAATAGAAATATATTTATTGCCAATATACATAACAATTTAAAATTTAAAATTATAGTACAAATAATTATAATATGATATATAATGAATATGTAATGTATATTTGGCAAAAGGGGGGAAAGTCAGCAAATGCTGACATACTCGGGTTCCAAATATGCAGCGCTGTTTTTCATTTCCCCCCTTATCCCAAGATGTTAGTGGGAGCGATAGTGATCGTGGGTTAAAAATAATAATAATTAAAATTAAAAACTAAACATCAAATAGAAGGTAAGAATTTGCCAAAAAGAAAAAAAAAAAAAAAAAATTGCACTAATGACCTGACATTGAAGGGGCGACGGATTTATACGATACCAACGTGTGTACAAGATTGTATTCTATTGTATTACATACATTATTTCAAGTCACCTAGAGTACTAGAGTGACCTTCACGACGCATTCAATCAAGAAAGAGAAAACGGTAATAATCTCGACATTATTTTGTGTAAATTAGAAAAAGGGTGAAAAAAAAACCTCGAGCAGGATTCAGATCGCAGGTTCAAATCCTGCGCGTGAATTTTTTTTTTCACCCTTTTTCTAATTTACACAAAATAATATCGAGATTATTACCGTGTCGAAATTAATGCTTAATAAATAAAAAAATATTTTGTGTTTTTACTTTTTACTCTAAATAATTGTTAATTTTATCTACAGGTGGACCAAAAGTCCGTTAACATTTAAAATGGTTATAAAAAATACAAATGCTACTTTAGTGAAAAACTGTTTATTTAATAATAAAGTAGACAAATTAGGATTTCACTTTTTAAAAATAACATCATTCAAATGTGACCCTTGTTCATCCTGGCACACCTGTAACCGGGAACGGAAATTTTGCATGACCGCCCGACAAGTGGTTGGTGAAATGTTCTGCATTTCCTCGCGTATATTTTCTTTTAATTCCTCAATAGACACTGGGTTGCTGATGTAAACTTTACTTTTGAGATATCCCCAAAGGTAAAAGTCCATTGGAGTTAAATCCGGGCTGCGGGGTGGCCAGTGAATGTCACCTCTTTTGGATATGACTTTTTGGCCAAAAATTTCACGAAGTGCTGCTATAGAGTCATTGGAGGTGTGACATGTTGCCCCATCTTGTTGGAACCGAGAGCTTCGATTAAAGCCTGAGAAGTCCTGTAATGCTGGAGCAAAAAAATTCTGTAGCATCACAATGTATCGCTCTGTATTAACGGTGACGGCGCGGTTTCTCTGATCTTCATAAAAATATGGACCAATGATTCCGCTGGCTGACAATGCGGCCCATACAGTAACCTTGGGCGAGTGTAAAGGTTTTTGGTGCTTCAAGTCCGGGTTAGTGTCACTCCAGTATCTGCAATTTTGTCGATTGACATGTCCATTTAGGTGGAAGTGTGCCTCGTCTGAGAAAAAGATGTTATTGAAGCTCGTAAGCACTTCGTTAGCAAACTGCAGTCTCTGAGCAGGGTCATTTGGCTTTAAAGCCTGTACAATTTGAATTTTGTAAGGATGTAAATGTAAATCTTTGTGTAGAATGCGATTTAGAGATGTTCTGGGCACATCTAAAGCACTAGACCGCTTTCGAGTAGAGAGACCAGGTTGTTCTCGAACAGACGCTCGTACACGCTCTATGTTTACTGGATCGCGCGATGTCCTAGGTCGGCCGGATCGTGGTTGACTTAAAGTTGAACCTGTTGTTTCGAACTTCTGTACCCATTTTTTAATCGTTTGAATTGTTGGTGCTTGATTTCTGTTCCGTATATTGTAATGATTACAAAATTTCCGTTTAGCTTCGGTCGTAGAATCGTTGTTTCGATAGTACTCGCGTACGCAAAATGCGCGTTGCGCTCCGCTGAATGACGCCATGGTACTAAATCCCTATTAGTAGCTCTCGCTTGTAGTAACACCCCCCGCGCCAATACCCCGCCCGCGCCGACGCAGCGACCTATTCAAATGTTAACGGACTTTTGGTCCACCCTGTACATGGTGTCACAAAATTCTTGAATTGAATAAGAAATTCGCAAAAAATGTGGACTCCACACAGTTCGAATCCACCTATGGACGATTGTGGTGGGCCACTCCTTGAAAATATTACCGATATTTTTTTAAAAAATAAAGGAAATAAAACTAGAATTTCTGAAAGTTACTTGACAAGTTTAGATAACTATACAGTCACCTGCAAAAGGTCAATACGGGTATTTCATTAAAAAGTGAAGCGGCTTGCCATCTAGAGTCAAATAGCGGAACTAATTAAAGAACTCCGCAAGTTTACACGTTTACACGTGCTGCGCTCTGGCGGCGAGTAGCTGTACTGTATCAATACGCAAGGTGAAAGGTACAGATGGCGTTAGTAGCGTAGTTTTATTTTAGACATACAGTACTGCGAACTTAGGTATTTCACTTCAGACTAAACCTTAGGACATTATATGGACCAGAAGGAAAGTTCAGTACTAAGTGCCTGTGTCCAAAATGGGATACCGCTTCCCCCGCCAGCCCCCGTGCTAGATGAAGATTGATTTACCACAATTTGGTAAAAAAGAACAATTGATAATACTAATCACAATATGGTGTTTAGAATTAAATAATTAGATATACTTATTTTATCATATTCATTTTAGTCGTAATTCCTTATCGATTAGAGTTCTGACCATTCTATGGAAATAATATACCCATGAGCCAGACATTTTGTTTTAGCTAAAATAGATGCGGTCAAGCAAGTTCTATATTTGTGCCAAATTTCAATTTGATTGTTTCAGTAGTTCCTGAGAAAAACAGCTGTGACATATAGACGGACAAACGGACAGATGGACACCGAAGTCTCACCTAATGGTATATTAATTGTAAATAAGGGTTCATTTTTTACCATTTTGGTACGGAACCCTAAAACACACCTTACCTTTTTTTAATAACGTCTTCGGAAGACCAAACACACCTTATCTTTTTTTAATAACGTCTTCGGAAGACCAAACACACCTTATCTTTTTTTAATAACGTCTTCGGAAGACCAAACACACCTTATCTTTTTTTAATAACGTCTTCGGAAGACCAAACACACCTTATCTTTTTTTAATAACGTCTTCGGAAGACCAAACACACCTTATCTTTTTTTAATAACGTCTTCGGAAGACCAAACACACCTTATCTTTTTTTAATAACGTCTTCGGAAGACCAAACACACCTTATCTTTTTTTAATAACGTCTTCGGAAGACCAAACACACCTTATCTTTTTTTAATAACGTCTTCGGAAGACCAAACACACCTTATCTTTTTTTAATAACGTCTTCGGAAGACCAAACACACCTTATCTTTTTTTAATAACGTCTTCGGAAGACCAAACACACCTTATCTTTTTTTAATAACGTCTTCGGAAGACCAAACACACCTTATCTTTTTTTAATAACGTCTTCGGAAGACCAAACACACCTTATCTTTTTTTAATAACGTCTTCGGAAGACCAAACAGTACTAGTTGACGTAAACTTAAAGTAAAACTACTCTAAAAACCAGACAAGCGCGAGTAGACTCGCGCCCTGAGGGTTCCGTCCGTACAAACTTAATTACTTAGATAGTTAGGTATCTAAAATATTTTAACATTAAATAAATCAGAAAGCTTTGAGGCAGGTCTTTTACTAATAAATATTACACTCATAAAAACTTGGTATCTTTAAGGCGAGAGTTAATACAATTGTGGAGGTCATATAACTTTTTCCTGGTCATCATCAGGTCCTTAAAGTACCAGACGTGAGAAGGGCATCATGGTCCTAAACATTTGAGCTTGAACTTGTACCACCTAACTATTACGTTGCTGAAATTACATCGGATATCAAAGACTACTCCAAGATCTTAGAATAGAATAAGTTTATTTGTGCTGAGATGACAAAGTATCCATAGTCCATACATAAATATTGATAATATATAAATACATAATATTCCTTTTGATTAACTGGTTTCAAATTCCTTTTAGGTTTAGAATATAATTACACTAATGTAATGTATTAAATTGTAAAAAGTGCGACGGAATCCCGACTTCCAAGATACAGGTTTCGACCTAGTTTGTAAGGTGGAGGTGTTATTATAGTGCCTTGTAATAAGTGAATAAACTTTTTCATATAAGAACTTAGGCATAAGTTATATTAAATGAATATAATTAGTGATCAAAAGGTAACAATGAACTACTGATCCATTTTAATCTGACATGGCTATAACACACTAAAGAGTAGTTTGGATTGCCTCAGTATGGACTTTGTTAGCTCTTTCTGTCTACATATATTCTAAAGACTAAACTTGCTGAAAGTTATGCAAACTTGCGACCAGGAATTCCACGTGGAATTTGACATATGTACTATGTGAATCTTTTGATTACTTATAAAATTGTAGACGAACTGACGTCTCTAACAGTCAAAGAAAGTCCTACAATATAGCCTGAATTGTCGTAGCCGGCAGTTCTTTCCTTCCAGCAAGCTCGAATTGTTTGCATGGAAATTTGGTATTTTGGTCTGGCGACTATGCATTATGCAACTAATTCTAAGTACCTAATGTAATGACTAATGACGCACGGACGGAATGTCTATAAATATTTGCACCTAACAATATTACACCGCTCTTTCGATAACCGTCTTCCCTGCATTAATCATGTCACCATCTGATCTGACCACAGCATCTCCTTGACGTTGGCGTACAACACTTTTAAACTTCCAATAATAGCTGTCTAAATATACAAACAATGATACCAACCTAAATAGAAGGTAGGTAAAAGTCGTGCCCGTGCCGGCCATAAAGAATCACCCCAACTCTTCCCGTGGGTGTCGTACGAGGCGACTAAGGCTGTCTTGCACGAATCGTTTTCTCTCGGGTTAACTCTAACCCAATGTCAAATTTGTATGAAAACCGTAGACAATTCGCTAGTTAACCCAGGGTAAACTTTTTGCGCAAGCGGGCCTAAGTAGTAGTAGACTGCGGGCGGTAGGCGGTGGTTCCTCTGTACCCCCTCGAGGATTATGGACGTGAGAGTTATGTAAGTAGAAAATCACAAAATATTTGCATACAAACTTAGGTACGTACGTAGAGACGCCTACGTTCCTTCGAAGTCTATGGCAGCATACGTACGGGTACGAGGTACGTAACTTTATTTTATTTGCAATAAAAAGTAGAAGCAAACCCTAATATTGGTTTCTGTGGCTGGTCCCCCCCCCCCACCCCTGCTCCCGGCGCCGCGAGCATACAGTAAAGTTATCATTGCGGGTAGAGATCGAGCGAGCGGAGAGCGAAGAGCGAATAGCCCGCAGAGCTTACCCAACGAATGAGTTCAATATAGAGCTCGGGGCGGGGCGGGGGCGAACGCGGAGGAGGTTAAACACACTAATAAAGTCGCTAATCTGCGCTCATACTGCAATAATAAGCGAGCACTCGCCGTGAGGGCCCGCCATAACGCACTTACCACTGCGCGCGTCCACTAGTGCCAGCCACTCGCCACTAGCCACTAGCTACTGGATCGTTACATGTCTGTGATAAAAAGAATGAGGTTGATAGAGTAAGTAAATAGCTCCATTTTGTCTCACATATTTTACATTTATTTTGTTGATTGGTTGCCATTCGGCCTCTACATTAAAATATAAATAAAAACTTTTTGAAATAACACATTGGGTATCAATCATTCAACACCCTGACTCCCATCAAATTATAATTATAATAAATTCCTACATTTTTATATCAATAGTCAAAGGCAAGATCGACGCAGTTTGCATGAATGATAGATGATCGAACTAGGGGTAGAAAATTGAAAAAAATCTGCTAGAGGGATTCGAATCTGCGTCTAGCCTGTCCGGGGCCTGCTCTATTCCAACTGAGCTATGATGGCGGTCTGATAACTTACGACGTATTTACACATCAATACATAATAGGTAATAGCTAAGTTAAGGAAGCCTTAACATAAGGGACGTTTCTTGCAACTCACGAAAAGTCCGTCCAGTACTGGGCTGCTCGCCCGCTACTGGCAGCCAGTGCTCGACTAGCGGGACAGCTGCGAGTTCAGCGCGGCGCAATGCTCAACGCTCCGAGCGCCGCAATGTGGCGCGACTCCACTCCACAAACACGGCCGGCCCGGATTTAGGCTATCGCACGCGGGGACAGTCGCACTGGCTAGTTACATTAAACCTACACTTGTCTTGTCGACTGACTACACAGGCTTCTGTTTCTATAAACAGTCTATGATGGAAATCGCAGAATAACCGTCCCATTGAATGAATTTAGTTAGTAATTCAATCAAGTGAAATAAACGCACATGATAATAATTCTTAACCGAATTCTATTTCGTTTCAAAAGCAATTATCAACAACAGCAAAAAAATTGCAATATTTTAAAGTATGTAACGTAAGGTAAGTAATATACTAAGGTATGTAATATATTCTCAGTTTTGTTGATCTCGAGCGTGTTGTGGTTGAGCTGTAGTGCCGTTGTGTAACGGGTTTCTAATGAATATTATCGAGATACAGATACTAATTTGCCTAGTATTTTTGAAAACAAACTAGGTATGTTATTGTTTGTAGATATTGTCATGGTATATATTGTCATGGAATCAGTAAAATTACTAAGTAATTAATTTAAGTAAGTAATTTCAAGGCGAGAGTGAATAGACATTTACTATTGTAACACATGAAAAGCAATAAATGGTATGAGTATGAGTATACCCACGTGCTCCACCTTCGGCCTCGTCGTCGCTTACCATCAGAGGAGACTGAGGTCAACCGTGGGTTTAGTCATATACATATTAAAAACGAAAACTCATTGCTCGGCTGAAGCGAGTAGCTCGCGCGAGTGACTGGCACGAGCGACTGTCCCGCTTGCGGCCGCCCGGCCGACAATTTAATAAAGAAAGCGCTCCGCCCGCCGCGACACTAATAACGTTTGTAAAAATATCCGCAGACACACCGCTTAAGGGGAAGCAGACGACAGACACACGAAACGAGGAACATAGCCTCCAAGCTCCATTGACATTAAGACTATATATAAGTGAAGAAAAATAATTCTGCCCAACTCTGCACATTAAAACTAATAAAATTGTTAAATTATTGTACATTTATTTCAAAAGACAGCTGCAGATTGTTCCCTGCGCTACTTTTTTGGTTTCGGCAATTGAACCTTACTAAACGGTGGTACATAAAAATATAACTTTGTAAAAATATGTACTTTAAGGTACTTTGTTACAATACATTTTTTTACTTTGATTGACCTCAGATCGCAGGGACATGAACGTTTTATACTATACAGCATTTGCAACATATCACTAAATTATCTTCATAAGGATTTCCATCACCTAAAGATTGCCTGGAACAAATCTCATCTCATAACCCGTCCTAATACTCAGGCACGGACAATCATCGTTATGGCGCAACATTTTATACGATACTAAATTTTGAATTATATCTACTTGTGAAATCATAATTACCTACATAATATCTGTAAGTGTAAAGGCAAGTAGATTACCATCACGAATATCACGACATTATATCAGAATACAGCTTTTGTCACACGAACTCGAGTGGTACACAGTGAGCTAACTAAATTAATTACGAAGTTCTCGGAAATATATTTCAAATTCTATTTGTTAGATTTCAATTAATATCTAACAACTCGATAAGCTCATTTAACAATGATCTGAGCCGAGCACTCCGGCCAATATCTAGGATATTGCAATCAAAGGAGATAGTTTGTAAACTAATCTAGATTAATTTTAGCCTAGAATCTAGTGCAATATCTGGAGCACTAAGTACTCGTATGTATCAACATCGCTTGCTCCGATTTGTCGCGTATTGTCAAACTCGTAAAATATTCAGATATCCAAATCCGAAGGTCAAATCGTAGTCGCGAAATATCCAGATCGGAAACTAGGACGTTTCGCGACGAAGCGCTTGTTCTAATGGCGGGAACTCAAAAAAGCGTTTAGTAGATCTTAAAAACTTGGGAGGAAAACACCACGCTCGAAACTTGTTCCCAGAAATGAAACGTAGTCTAGCCTTTCGCCAATCCCACCAGTTTTACGAAAAGGCGATCGTTGGGTGGCTGCAATCATCTGTTTCAGTTATGCCTGGAGGTCTGGTCACACGAGAAAACTTTACGGGACCAGTTGAGGAAAACAAAAAATTATGTTTATTTCGAATATGGCTTTCCACCAATGCAGTCAAGTGCGAAGCGAGGAAAAAATTCACCAATAGAGTCGCCTCATTATCACGTCACGATTAAAATGGAGCGATCCTATTGGCGGTATTTTCCCCGCTCACCGCCTCGCTTCCTCGCACATTGGTAGAAAGGCAGTGTAACCATCTCGTCCAGCGTGTGACCAGCTCCACGGGACCAGTCGGTGAACAACCCGTTGCCGAGAAGCTTCCCCTTAAGGCGGGGGTGCGGCCGCACAGTTTTATTTGCGCGGCGCCTTAACCCGCCAAGCGCCAATATTAAATTCTGAGCCCCCCCCTCCCTAACCACGCTCCGCCCGCTCGGGCCCCCCGGGCCCACTGAATTACATTATGTGTTTGCAGTTAGACTCCATCCATTCGGTTATTAGTGGATTAGTAATAAGTCGGAACTAATTTGAATTTGAGTTAGTTGACGGTAGTTGGAGGTTGATGCGGTCGGGAGGACTGTTCCGCGTTATTGACGAGTTGGGTACTTTGTTGTGTAGGTACGAGCATGTACTCGGCATCGGTTGACTGAAACTAATACTTTTTTAAAACGAAAAGGTTGAAGATTGTGTTTTTAAGAGAGAAAAATTAATGTAGGTACCTATACCTACTCTTATTTATTTTATTACTTACTGTACAACGCTAGACAATAAAAACAATTAAAATGAGACATTAAACAAAGGGTGAACATATCTCTAAAAGAGATTTCTTCCAGCAAACCCGCTCTTCTTTGTCTAACGACATAAACTATGCGCAGTGCACACACTAAATCCCATAAACTACGAATCTTTGTAAACCTACTTTAAACTCCTTACTGGAAACTATTGTAATCGTCCATGGATATATAAATATTTTTCAATATATTTTATTTTTTTCCTAAGAATTACTAATATAGTCATGGAATTACTAAAGTAATACTTACTGACTTCATGTGTTCTTCACTGCCTATATCTACTCACAAAACTATTTTTAAACCATTACTGGTGGATCGTTCCTTTAGAAAATATATAAAATACACATACATTAGTCATACAAACAACTGTTTAAATCATACAAACTTACAGAGAGTGTTCACTCAACGTAATTCAATACACCCCATTTTGTAAATATGAACCGACAACCATAATTTGTATGTTGTACTCAATTCAGATTGAAATGTTTGTTTATTTGCTAACTACACACATTACTATTTAGGTAAACGGTTCAATCTCATGTAATAGTTAATTATAAAAATTTCAATCAATTTTGATTTAAAGCTTGAGAGGAAACATTAGCTGTTGATGACTTCAAACGAGAATGTAGTAGTGTAGGTATGAGGCAACTGTTTTCTTACTTTGTTGTAACTTGAAATAATCAAAGATGTATGACCTACAAACGTGGAACATTCTTCAGTTTACTTTGGTTTGGAGGCCAAGATTCCCTCTTGGTCCCTGTGGTACACCAGCGGAATAACTAAATATAATTTTTAATTACAAATAGGTATAATTGTGTTAATAACAATAAGCCATTGTTAGACTTATTCGATCCTAGGCCATTAGTTTTTAAAAGACGGGTTGAGGATGTCCTCAAGTGAGCTATCCACGCACCTACCTTATAGTCTTTACTTTATTATTTTTATTTTTCAAATAGGTATAGGTTTTTTTAGTCATTACATTCAATAGTATTTTTTCCCAACTCAATTTTGTACAACAATCAATTTCCCACACTTCCTAACCATGCTGTGTTTACACGTTAAGGGTTACGACCTAGCTCATAACTTTATATTGATTTTTATGTAATTTCTAAGGTTGTAATCTTTGTTTGTTTGTTCGTTGTGTTTACCTAATAAATAAATTAAATAATATTGGAAAATCAGTAAATTACATAATTATGTTAATTATATTATACATACTTATAGTTAATCAAAAATATGACAAGAGCCTTGTTCACACAGATAGCCACTTTCTTTTCATTATCATATTGTTATAGATAAAAAATAAATAGGCAGTTGTCGATAAGTAAATAAATATATTATGATACCACCATCAGATTTTATATGTCAGTATTATTAAATGGTGAATATGCATAATAATAATGCAAATGAATCAATACACTCTGTGAGTTTCACACTGATAAGGCAGCTCTACACTCATGGTCATGACATAAATTCTCGGTGAGACATACTGTGAACCCACAATAATGTGGGCGACTTCTCTATTTTCGCCCGAAAACCCTTTGTCGCTGTCTGTTCGCGGGTAAATTCTGACACCGATCGAAAACAAAGTGCGAACTCTGCGAGCGTGCCCACATTATCGTTCGCGGCGAGAGTGTGGAGCCGGTACTACATACTTAGAGCACAAAAGATCCCTGAGGGTCGAAGTGCCGCTGGGGTTATGCCTGGCCCCCTGTCATAAGATAAGAAAAGATAAGATTACATACTTACGTCAGCTGCTTCTTATCCAATAGGAAAATGATTCATTTTCTATAAAACATTGAACTAATAGATCACTTGCTTGAACCAAAAGTTTTATAAACCATGACAGAGCTACACTACAATAAAAGATTTTTACAGGAAAACACTGCACTTTATCACTAGAGACACACCTGAACACAACTACTCACTCACTGCTTGCTCACTACCTACAATAAATGACAATGTTTCAATGGAGCTGAAGTTCATCGACTTCGTTGGTTGTGGTTGTCCAACATGGCCGTAAAAATTACTTTTAAAACCGACACTGAAAACAATCACCACTGTATGGGCGCGTGTTAGTCCTGGCTTCTGAATTGTTAAAATCTGTCTCCAAATAAAAGCCACATTACACGGTAAGCTATAATTTATTGCTTAACACTAATAATCCTTTCCTAATTTACAATTTCTGTATATAATTACGTTTTTCAACTTAACCAAACATATCCCGCTAAAAACGATATCTCATTGTTATTTTTTTTTAAGGCAAAGGGATCTGAGCCCATACAGCCATGTCTGATGTAAACAACTCTTTCAAGTCTTCAAAAATGCTGGTGTGACACATTTCAATGCTATCTGGGAGAATCTTTCACGCTTCTGCAACATCCGAACCAAAGAAGAAGGCGTCCCGGACGCAGTATGGCTCTTCAAAATCCAGCCAAGTACGGATCGGGCTGCAGCGTCTTATTTGACTTTACTTCATTGTCCCACACATTATTCACATCTTGTCGAAGTTCTTCGAGCAAGAAACACAATTCTTACTTGAAAATCACTAAACAAACGCTACAGAAACTCAACGATCTCTCAGTAGTTGTTCAATTCGTTCTAAAATAACGGGCAAGGGTCAAAGACCATACAGCCATATCTTCTTTCATATTTTTTCATGTTTAGTTTGTTATCAAGGCTATTGGCTATTTCCCGGTAGAGGCAGTGGGTTCCAGGCCCCCACGGCCCCAAGGTCTCCACCCAGAACGGCGCAATTATGCAATCACCACCTAGGCCCGCATATTTGCTCCGCTTGAGGTTCTCCGCAGAAGCCGCTGCTGACCCGGCCTTCGGCGCCGTGGCTGGAAGGTGGGACGGGGAAAAGGTGTCCACGCAGGTAGCGTCCCACACCGTCCCAGCTTCCAGGGCACGAGTGTCATACTGTCGGGCCTTTTACCGTCATCGCAAGCCATACCATTGGGCCCCAACACAGCTGGCGCTCCCGCGGTGGCAAAGGCCCGGCGGATCATGTCGTTCAGGTCGGCGTGCCTCGGAATGCGCCCGGCACTTCGGGCGCACGATAAACCATGGTGGCCAAGCTGGTCAACAGTGCACCGGCACCGGCAGCGATGGGAGGCGTTGCAGGGAGCGCCTAAACGGATGGAAGCTGCAATCCGAAAGGTGGTACGGTCCAGGAGAGTTTGGATCCATAGGCCTGACTCCCAAACTCCAGCAGCCGGCAGGCGAGTGCGCTCTGCAGGGTTGGTAAGCGTATTTAAAAGATTATTCCTCACCAAACTGCAATGCGGCTCGTCCCATTGTCTCAAATATGTCAAGACGGTAGATTCATGACCCAAGATTTTCTGTGGCAGGATTTCGGTTCTGTGGACCGAGGACAGGAACGCAGGTAAGGCTACACTGGAAATATTCCGCACACCGATTCCGCCGATTCTGACTGGCAGAGTAGCTTGTGCCCAGCATGTGTCCGAATTGTATGTTCAAATTGATATAAAATTCAAGTCTAATTTTAGTGTATATCTTATACATGATACTTATTATAGTAAAATGAACAAAGAACATTTATATTATAACTTCTTTGGCAGTAATCATAGAGACATTGCTGTCATGTCATTATGACTTTATCATTATACCTTGTTCATTTTGCGATGATCCTTTAGACATTTTTTTTACGTATCATATAGGGATGTCTATTCGGTGTTCGAATCATTACCGATGCGATTCTTTTAAAAATATATTAACTATTTCAAAATAGTTAATCTAAGATTACAATCTTCGAAGATTACAAGAAATCGATTGGAGATTTTTTACAATAATTGTCGATTTCAATGAGTCAATCTCTACACGATTCGCCGTAAATAACTGCGCAGTTACTGAAAAAATATAGTATCAATCTTATTTCAAACAATATACATGAAATAATCTATAAATAGATAATAATTTGAATATAAACATTGCATTTTTATGCTGTTTTTATGTATAAAATAAGTTTATAAACCGTCTACGGTGCGAGGGGAGCGCGGAGGGAGCCCGCGCCGCCATCCATCGTCAGACCACTAAACACACTCGCCGTGAGCGCAATTTTGCTTTGTTAATTTTTATAAGCATCCATATTGTGAAGCTTGCACATTAAACTTATATTTCATCGAAGAATCATCTTTAACTTGTTCCCAACAATAGCCGTTTTTGCAAAATTTTTAGTCCTTATTTTGACATTATTCGCAAAACGACAAATTTACGTTGTATGGCATCTATCAAAAGGATCATCCCAAAATGAACAAGGTATAGTTATCAATATCATACACATCATCACAATGTAAGATGATGTCATCATCTTATGTAATTCATAATGCACATACTGGCAATTAATAGCAAAAAACTTGTTGAAATGTTATATAAATCTAAATAAAATCGTAATGTGAGACATGATAATGTTGTTAATATTTTTCACTGTTGTGTTTATAGTCAGTCTCGACATGTGTTTGTCGGAAGTGCCAGTCATTGTGGTTAATTTCGAAGATATCGTCGACTTGGTCGACGAGCGAGCTCGAGATGATGGGAACACATCCACGGCTGAATCAAATGAACTTGAAGGTCCGGATATGGAACCGGATATAGATCTCCATGAACCGGTTCTTGAAGTGAATGAGTCGGCAAGTGAACCGGATAAACCGTTCAACGAGCAGCCGGTGTTCCGAGTTATAAATGGTACTCCGGCGAAGCTTGGAGATGTGCCTTATCAGGTAGAGTCGGAAACTAGAGCGGTTTATTCAAATTCTTTTATTTATTCGCATTAAATATGGTTAGATATACATTGCCAGGTCACTCATGTTTGTCATTGCACTAAATTAAATTCGATTGTATTATCTCTCCCACTATATATTTTGTTGCCCACAGATAGCGTTCCGTCGCCACAAGCGGCAGGCCCTCTACAGCACGTTCTGCGGCGGCGCGCTCATCGGGCGCGCGCGCGTGCTCTCCGCCGCACACTGCTTCCGCACGTACTTCACCAACACCAGCGTCGGCGGCGTCAGCGCCTTCAGTGCCAACAGTTCTGGTGTCGACAACACTACCGATAGCACTATTAGTGTCGATATCCCCGAGTAAGTACTACACATCGATTAGATCTTTGCACATTGCTTCAGAGCCTGGTACAATAGCACGCCTAGGTGTCGATATCACCGACATCTGTACATTCTGTACTAACACATCTAGCGCTGACAACATCACCGCCTCCGACTGCACAATTAGTTTCGACATCCTGGAGTAACTACTGCAGATGAATGGGTCAGATTCTTACAAATATCAGAAATATGCGACACAAGTAAAATCCCACTGGTAGGACTTTAACCCACACCTCCGGTTTAACCGTAACTGGCGAGTTATCCGCTACAGTGATAGACAAGTATCGCTAAATTCCTTATATATATTTATATCTAAGTATAGATTACGGTATCTCTACCTCTACCTTCATCTTCACCCGTGTAGCGGCGCGGCGCGGCGCCTGGTGTCGTCCCGGCGGGTGTACGCGGTGGCGGGCTCTCTGCGCCATACAGCCCCGTACCGCGCGGACGACAGTATAGAAGGAGGGCAGTGGCGCCGCCTGCGCAGCGTCACGTACCCCGCGCGCTACCGCTTCCCCGAGCAGGACATCTGCCTCGTGGTCAGCCACCTTTAACCATCATCAGATTATTAAGATTCCCACTATCGGACGCAGTTTTATAAATAGGTTACGCAACGACAAACAGGCGTTTGCCGTTTGGGCCGCCTGATGGTAAGTGGTCACCGTCGCCTAATAGTAGATTGTGCATGGAATTTATTTTTATTCCCATCAGACTCATTGGTTTCTTCACGATGATTTATCTTACGACTACGAGATTCAGTTACCTCGAGTAGATCTTGGCCTTACACACTGATAACAAAGAGACGCTTCTTCCGTCAGTTGTGTTATATATTGGACCATGTGTCGGACCCTACATTGAACCTTTACTGTTGTGTACGGAACCATAGTTATGTGAGTGCTGAACCCTAAGTGCGACGAGTGATAAGTTAAAGACTCCATTAGTTAATATCCATATTAGATAGTGCCACAAATACCTAGACCTTATTTACATTTCTCGCGAACTCTGAACTTAGTTAGTAAATAGTATCTTAAGCAACTATGTAAACATCCATCACATATATACCTTGTGCCGCCAATCCGCTCCTCAATTCATTTCCTAACTCCAACCAACTCGTTACTATGTTCAAAATTGTATCGCCTAGTCTAAGTTATTTTTAATTAAAATATATTCAGTTTATTTTAAAAAGTGAGTTTAACTACATACTGCGTAACAATTTGGCGCAGTCGGTAGGATTAGCATAGGGCAGTCAGACAGGGATAACGTACCTGTTAGGATAAAACATCGCCGACGCAGCTACGGTACCTGAAGGGTTTTGAACCTCCCTGCCGAACCACCATGCGAGTCCACATTATACTGTTATTGTGGTAAGTGGCTAAACTTATATGCTCTAATCCTCTATCCCATATCTCTTGTGCCATTTCCCTATCCTTATATCAAGTGTCTAAATATTATTTATTCGTGTGTACCTATTTCTATTGCTCTATTTTGCTCCACTAATTTCAAGTGCAATCATGCATAAGTCTGATAGTAAGATTTCCGAAATTGACCTAAAAACCTTATTGCAATTAATCCCAGAATTCGATACGAATCAGAACAATCAAGTATACAGATTCATTCGATCATGCGACTCCGCTTTCCACCTCGCATCAGTCTCGCAACAACAAATCTTGCTAATCTATGCACTAAACAAAATAACAGGACCCGGAACGTCAGATGTTCATTCAAAACAATTCCTAACATGGGAAACACTGAAAGCTTTTCTAATACAAAAATACTCTCAAACTAAAACCTTGGGGCATTTGTCACTGGAACTACAGAGTATGTTCCAGAAACCAAATGAAAATGTAACCGAATACTATTTGCGCGTTGATCTGTGTCGTAGCAAAATATTGGAAAAGCTTGCAGCCGAAATCACAGATAGTTCTTTCGAAGGCCGAAAATTAACGACTGAAGAAACAGCACTAAACGTTTTCATAAACGGCTTAGGATCTGATATAGGCAGCATGCTTCGGACAAAGAGCTTCACTAATCTGTCCGACGCAGGCAACTTTGCTATTCAGGAAGATAAAATTCGTAACATGAACCGAGCTAGACAGGCCTTGTATAGGAGTAATTTTAATCAACCAGCTAGGGCTTCGCACACTATACCCTCTGCCATGAACAATAGAGTCCAAAATCCCAGACAACAAGTCCAACTGCAATCACAAACTCAGCAGTTCGGGCCACGAGCAACACAGGTAAGTCGCACCTTTGACTCTACCAAAACTTGCAATTATTGTAAGAAACCTGGCCATCTAATCGCGGAGTGCAGGAAACGAGAGTATAACAACTCCAGGCGCAATCTAACATCCATGCCCTCTACCTCGATGCCCAAGACGGAATCAAACACAACTACTGCTAAAGTAAGTCATTTAAACTCGCACGCGGCCTCGGAGTTGGGCAACTCCCAGGCAATCGCTTCAGCCCGCTACTCGATCTCCGAGATCCCGAGTTCGAACGAACTCCAGGAGCTGAACACGGAATTCTCACAACTCCAATGGTAAGCCATAAACCGATCGGGCATCCACCACGCACCCCTTTGAGACCAGTCCACCGGGGACAAGTCACTGAGACTCCATTCAAAGGTAAGTGTAACTTAGCAACACAAACTACCAACGATCAAATTACACAAACTCGAGATGCCTGTACGCAAACTTACTTCTCTATATCTACTAAATCTACAGAAAATCTACAAAAACCTAACTCACTAACTCTTAGAGACAATCTACAATCCAAAGCTAACGAACAGGGTAGCCAGCCCCAAACTCTCAGCTCTTCTAAATCACCAATATCTCACGAACTCCCGAACTCTACTAAATCTAGATCTAAACCTACTAAATCTACTAAATCCACGAAATCCACTAAAATTATTAAAAACAAAAAGTCAAAAACGAACTCTACGAACTCAAAAACTTACAATATCTCGTCCTTGAACATACCACCTGAAAACCTGTTACATTGTAAATTTCACATTGACGGAAAACCTGTAACACTCTTAGTCGATACAGGAGCCGCTATCTCTGTCATACGTAAAGACAAGCTCGGAACTAATCCAATAGACAATACCAATACTGTTTCAATAATCGGCGTCTCTAATGAAAACTCTCACATTCAAACCTTTGGTACCTCTTATATTTCTCTAGATCAGTTTCCAAAACATAAATTCCATGTAGCCGATTTAAACATAGTGGCGGACGGAATCCTCGGAAATGACTTCATGTCTAAATTCAATGTCAATATCTACGTACAATCAAAAACTATGCGAGTACGCAACAGGACTTATAAACTATTTTTCTTATCCGAGCAAACAACAAAACCCAACGACGATAGTCAGTTCATAGGCCAACGTTCAGAGACTGTAATAACGTGTTTAACCAATGATATACAAAACGGTCCCGCTATTATTGAAAAACAAGACATTCAGGACGGTCTTGTAATTCCTAATGCACTCGTAAACATAGAAAATAATAAATTTGTCACAACTTGTGTGAACTCGAGCGATAACGATGTGACCATATCTATACCCATTGTTCGAGCTTCCCCATTCATAGAGAGTCATAATCATTATCCCATTAACTCATTAAGTAATGACTCAGGACCCTCTAGTCAACAAGACACGGTCAACAAACTTATCCGACGAGAACATCTAAACAAAGAGGAATGCGAGTCCATTGATAAAATCATAGCTGAATTTTCTGATATATTCCATGTCGAAGGTCAACCTCTAACCTTTTCGAATCATACGAAACACTCTATACCTACGACATCAGATATACCCATAAATACTAAAACATATAGATTCCCACACATACATCAACAAGAAGTAAAGACACAGGTACAGAAAATGCTTGATCAAAACATAGTCCAACCTAGTACTTCCCCATGGAGTAGTCCGATCTGGGTTGTACCCAAAAAGGCAGACGCCTCCGGTAAACAAAAATGGCGTGTAGTAGTTGATTACCGCAAGTTAAATGAGGTCACTATAGGAGATAGCTACCCCCTACCCAATATCACAGATATCCTTGATAAATTAGGACACTCAACTTACTTCACCACCTTAGATCTTGCATCCGGTTTCCATCAGATAGAACTCGATTCTAAAGATATCCCGAAGACAGCCTTTAACACTCCTTATGGTCACTACGAATTTCTTAGAATGCCATTTGGGCTTAAAAACGCACCTGCCACCTTCCAACGTGCCATGGATAGCGTCCTGTATGGGTTACAAGGCGAACGTTGCTTCGTTTACCTTGATGACATCGTTGTCTTTGCATCGAGCTTACAGGAGCACGAACAAAAGCTTACTGAAGTCTTCACTCGTTTGCGACAACACGGCCTCAAAGTCCAGCCTGACAAGTGTGAGTTCCTAAGAAAAGAAGTAGCTTACCTTGGCCATATAATCTCCAATGAAGGTGTTAAACCTAACCCCGACAAAGTAAATGCCGTCAAAGATTTTCCTATTCCAAAATCATGCAAAGACATTAAATCCTTCTTAGGTCTTGCAGGCTATTATCGTAGATTCATTCCTAATTTCAGCAAATTAACTAAACCTTTGACTAGCCTCCTGAAAAAGGACGTTCCTTTTAGGTGGGGCAATGAACAACAGCTTGCTCTTGACACATGTAAAGATATACTCACCACAACCCCTCTCTTACAGTACCCTGACTTTAGCAAAGAATTTATTTTGACCACCGATGCGTCCATACACGCCATAGGAGCAGTGTTATCTCAAGGAGAAATAAATAAAGACTTGCCAATAGCATACGCTTCTCGTACACTAAATAAAGCAGAATCCAATTACTCCACAATCGAGCGTGAATTACTTGCCATCGTATGGGCAGTAAAACACTTCCGCCCCTATCTATTTGGTAGAAAGTTCAAAATCATAACCGATCATAAACCCTTAACGTGGCTTTTCTCGATCAAAGATCCTGGTAGTCGCCTTGTCCGTTGGAGACTGAAGTTAGAAGAATACGATTACGAAATTGTTTATAAAGCCGGCAAAAATAATACAAACGCGGACGCATTATCACGACCTCCTATAACGATTACCAATATCGCTGACCTAACAAATAACGGTTCTACCCAACCTCAAGAAGCGAATCCTCCTATCGTTGATTTAACATTAGACGATAACCCCAAGTTCGAACAATGTGACGAATACTTACAGCTTAATTTTGAACATTTTACAGAACAGAATCCTAGTTACGATACCCCCAAGCTTAAAATATCCCCTGACAAACTCTTAGATTCTCGACATAAAAATGTATTTATTCCCGTATCCTGCCAACTTTCAGACCAAAACCACCTCTTCAATGAGGCCATAAACAACTGTTCTCAAGTAAATCCCTATCTAGAAAAGTCCAAGAACCTTTATGACGTGGATCTCCTCATTTCTAATGAAAATCAAAATCTATTTTTCTGTTGTTCAAGACCAACTCATTTTGATCCCTGGGACTCTGAAAGCTATTTCAAAACATTACTGTCGTGCCTTCAACTACATAAAATCGAAAATCTCTATGTCCCTGCTTTAAAGAATGACCCAACAAATAAACTAAAAGGAAACGAACAACTACGAATAACAGCGTATCTAGCCGAAGCTTACGATTGTGTCATTACTATCTGTGAAGGTAAAGTAACATGTCCGAACTCCGATGAAATCCCCCAGATAATTAAAATGTTCCACGATAACCCACTTTCTGGACACCGCGGGATAGTTGAAACTACTAATAAAATTCGCGATGCATATTTCTGGAAAGGTATGTCCAATGACATAAAAAATTACATAGACTCGTGCGTCACTTGTCAACGTAGTAAAATACAACGCAAAACTTTCCAAGCCCCCATGGTAATCACTTCTCAATCCACTGAACCTTTCGAAAGAGTATCCATGGATCTAGTATCTTATTCTGATATTAGCGAAAGTAACAATAAATACGTCCTTACCCTACAAGACGAATTGACTAGGTACGTTCAAGCATACCCCATACCTGATAAAGAAGCCATCACAGTAGCCAAACAATTAATACATTTCTGTCAACACTATGGAGTCCCTAAACGCTTCCATTCCGACCAAGGAACTGAATTTCTGAACAATGTCATGAAACAATTAATGAAATTCCTTGGTGCAGATCACACCTTCAACACAGCCTATCATCCGCAAACAAACGGTGCGCTAGAAAGATTCCACGCTACATTACGAGATCATATTCGAATGTACCATAATCGTAGACTCAAAAATTGGGACAACATAATCCCCTTTGCCATAATGTGTCATAACACATCAATAAACCAATCCACAGGTTACACTCCACACGAATTACTCTTTGGTTATAAACCACGTCCCTTTTATTCACTAAAATCGATACCTGATTACACAGCGTGTGATTATCTTAAAGACTTAAATGAACGCCTTAGAATTTCAAGAGACACCGCCTTACGCAGGATAGAATCAATGAAAGAAAAAGCCAAGGAGCGCTATGATAAACAAATAAAAAATGTAGCAGAATATCGCATTGGTAGCAAAGTCATGTTACGAGTTCCAAATCCTAACAATCTAGACGCAAAATGGGACGGACCTTTTGAAGTAATCCGGGTCGGGTTCAATGAAAATTATGTAATTAGGAAGTCCAACAAAAATCAACTAGTTCACGCTAATCGCCTCCGACCATTCAATGTACATGATTCAATAGTTTAGATCTCATGTTGGTTATTTATAATTATTATAGCTCAGTATATTTTATTACAGGGTTAGCCACCTTGCAAAAGCCCACGCTGACACATCCTTTATCCAGACACTATATGAATCTATGAATAATCCTTATATTAGTTTTATAATCTGTTCAATCATGAAATTAATACTTTACCTAATTTTATACAAGTTGTACATCTTTCTTAAGAATTCTATATGTATAAACAAGTCAAATAATTCTAATGAGACAATTCCGTCTCTTTCAGGGCAATCACAGCCACAAGTAGTCTAGAAATAACAGAAAAACTGCCAACGTATTCAGGACTCTTCTTCAAGGAAGAAGGCACCCTATTTGTGTCCGACGAGTCTTGGAAATTAATAGTGTATAGAGACCTCAAACCTCTGTTTATTGCTCAGGAATCCCTTGGCAGATTATCGCAAAAGTTTCGGTCCATATCTGCTCAATATACAAACTTCCCAAATGTCCAATCAACAAAATCATTCTTAAAAACTAGTTTAGGCAAGATCGAAAATAGGCTCTCCGAACTCAGCTTTTATCTTGGTAAAAATTCACGTCAAAAAAGAGAACTGATTGACGCTCTGAGCTCTGTTCTTAAATGGTTAATTGGAACCCCTGATGCGAAAGATGCTAAGAGGTATGACGAATGTATCAATTTACTTGAAAAACGCGAATTAGATCTCACATCACTTATGCAGAAACAAATCCAAATAACTTCATCTACTATACAGAACTTCAATGAAACCATCTTCAAAATCTCCTTTGATGAACAAATTATTAATGAAAATTTAGATCGATTAAATAACTATTTCAATACTTCTGAGAATATAATTTTTAATATAAAAATTAGTGAAGAAATATCAACTATATCTTTACAAATTCTCGAATCAGTCACAAGTCTAGAGAAGGAGATAGACGATTGTTTAACTAGCATTTTATTTGCTAAATCTAACATCATTCACCCTTCTATAATCAATTACAAGAAACTCTATGAAGAACTCCTTCTATCAAATCATATACGTACTAATAAGCGTTTGATTACTCCCGTAACTCTTAATAATATCCATGCCATATTAGATTCATCCTCTTTATCTGCTTATGTATACTCCAACCGTTTAATTTATGTATTAGAATTCCCTCTAGTTCAAAACGAACCTTTTACTCTATATCACATATACTCTGTCCCTATTCAACATCCGAACTCTTCCTATTATACCACTATCCTTCCTGAGCATATATACCTAGCTACAAACCCCAATGGACAACAATACATTTCTACGAGCTCGCTAGATAATTGCAAGACCTATGCAGCAAGAAGAAAGGTCTGCAACAATCTCGTCGTCTACGATTCTACAGCACGTCCCGTCTGTGAACTGCAAATTCTATTCAGCATTTCGCCCGCTCTACCGAACATCTGCGTAACCTCAACATTTGCCGCCAATATCAACACATTCCAGTACCTTGACAACAACAAATGGCTCTATATAATAACCAATGAAACTCAAGGTATACTTCAATGCAAGAACGACGTATCGCACCATAAATTACAAGGTATCGGCATTATCACTATACCAGAACATTGCAAGCTACATACTGGTTACAGCACACTAACAGCATTCCAGTCTAGCGAGGAAAATGTCACGTACCCAATCATAGTTCCTGATATCAGAACAGAAGATTGCTTCGAAGACATGAAGAATATTGAAGTTCCTCATCTAATGCCAATTTCCATCAGTGAACTGCCGCTGGATTCACTTAAACAAATCAAACATCATCTGGACAAATACTCTGATGAACTCAAGAAGATGCAATCTCAATCCTTCATACAACGCCATCATAGCAGTTTCTTCTGGATTAACTTTAGCCTTGGATTAATCTTACTAATGTTCATCCTTCTCAAATGCTGTAAGCGCTACCCAAATGGATTCATAAGACGCAGACGTACATCTGATAGTCAAGGCTGCATCCAGATATTCAATCATTGCTTTGATAACTCCAGAAGACGCAATACTCATATGGCAATCCCTATGTCTCACTTGACGACTCCACAAGCAACAACGTGCATCTCCGATGATGATAGCGACACCCCTTCAGCAACATCATCGCAAAGATCAAGCGCTAACGCCCAATCTTTATTCTAAGAGGGGAGGTGTTATATATTGGACCATGTGTCGGACCCTACATTGAACCTTTACTGTTGTGTACGGAACCATAGTTATGTGAGTGCTGAACCCTAAGTGCGACGAGTGATAAGTTAAAGACTCCATTAGTTAATATCCATATTAGATAGTGCCACAAATACCTAGACCTTATTTACATTTCTCGCGAACTCTGAACTTAGTTAGTAAATAGTATCTTAAGCAACTATGTAAACATCCATCACATATATACCTTGTGCCGCCAATCCGCTCCTCAATTCATTTCCTAACTCCAACCAACTCGTTACTATGTTCAAAATTGTATCGCCTAGTCTAAGTTATTTTTAATTAAAATATATTCAGTTTATTTTAAAAAGTGAGTTTAACTACATACTGCGTAACAGTTGTTAGCTTGAAGCTTGCACAGATCCTTTCCAATTTCGTTGCTCCAGTTACATAAGCCGTGCCCGAGTCTCGTAAAAAGGAAAACATTATCATCATAATTATGTGATGCAGGTGACGCGGAGGAGTTTCCAGTGGAACAGGAATGTGCAGCCTGTAACGTACAGCACGCTGCGTGCCGACTACACGGGCGAGTGTCTCGTGTCGGGGTATGGACGCGTCACGCAGTCCGGAGTGGTCAGAAAGCCGTGTAATAGTATCGACTAAAACCCTTAGTCGCCTCGTACGACACCCACGGGAAGAGTTGGGGTGGTGCTATTATTTAAGGCTGGCACCACACGGCACTTCTCTTACATACCCCTTGCCTGACCTGATTCACCGCTAGAGTGAAAACAGTCTCTCCCTAATTCTTTTACTTTTTAAAAGGACAGGAAGTGGGATCAGTGAATTTTGTGGAGAGTATTCTTAGCTATGTCTAAAAAACTGAATCAGGGGTTACCAAGATCAATTCAATTAATTTATTCGAAAAACAATATAACAATAACAATATTGTGTACAATTAAAAAAATATTTACAAATGTCAAACTATCTAATGATATTAAATAATAAATTATATTAAAGTAAACATTTAAATTTAAGTCCATTATGCAATGTCAGGTATGTCACATACTAAGCAAACAATAATTAAAAGTCCTCTATCGAATAGAAAGAAAGAAAGATTATTTACTTCAGACACACACATACAAACATCTAGGTACAGAAGACAAAAATAATATTAAACAAATATATTACAAAAACAAATAAATAAGCATAAGTTACAACTAATAATAGCAACTCGTTTCAACAAGTAGAGCTCTTAGTTTACACTTAAAAATATTTACATTATTTATAGTTTCTAATTCAACCGGCAACATACTGTCGGACGGATCTTAAAATATCTTTGATATCAGCGGGATGAGTTAGGTGGTTCGAGTTTGATCGCAAATGATTAGGATAAACAAATGGTCCCCATCCCATATCTGGAACCTTGAGGACATGATCGTGACCAGTAAAGAAGGGATCTCCACAATGGTAGATTAGGGGTTCTAAAATGTTTAATTTGAAGTTGTGTGGGGTCCAAATAGTGTAGGGTCATTGGAGTCCGCCATCCTTCACTTTTTGTCACAGCAGTCCAGGTGGCGGACTGTGTGCCTTCACCTGACACTGCGGCGACTGTTGCAGGTCCGATCAGATGTGTTGCTGGTAGCTCGCCTGGCGGTGGTGCCCCGCAGCGTGTGCTCGCGGATACATCGCAAGAATATGGACAAGTTCCTCTGTACTACCACCAGGCTCGCCGACGTCGCCAAGGTCTGCTGCCTTCACTTACCGACTACAGTTATTGACTCTCTTCGTCTTCATCAGCATACACACTCCCACTGTGGACATATGCCCCACTGTCTCCATGCAGGCCGCTCCTCCCTGGTCTTTCTCGTCCAGACCAATTTTTTTTATGTCATCGGACTAACAAGCTGGTGGTCTGCCCACATTTCTTCTTCCTTTTGTTGACTCACCCTGACATTATTGGGTCTCTCTCACTTCATAATTATCCCGGAGTTTACTCCAATGTTTCGGTCTACTCAGGAGACCTTTTTCAAGGAGCATGAAGTGTACCACTCGCGGTGCGGTCACACTTTAAACAAACCATCGCGATAATTATGAAGTGAGTAACAAACAACACCCGCCATTAATCTTTATTTAATTATTTCTTCAATTTTATCTGTGTTTAATTTGACCGCCCATATAGAGACACACTTGTGAAAGGATTAATTTGACAAAAATTGCAAGGTTAGCAACATGTAGGGATGGGGAAAGAATTTCTTTCATCCAAGGTTCTTCTTATTCCTCATTGCCGAGGGCCGTGATCGTTCTAAGTTATTATCACAAAGAACGACTCTCTGGCCACTGTATAATAGGATCAGTTTGACCAAGATTGCAAGGTTTCGCTGCCGATGCCGATGCCCTTACATTACAGGGCGACTCCGGCGGCCCGCTGGTGTGTCGCGGCCCGGGCGGCCCGCGCGAGGCCGCTCGCGGCGTGGTGCTCGGCGTGGTGTCGGGCAAGGCGGCCACGCGCTACGGGCGGAGCTCGTTCTTCACGCGCGTGGCCGAGTACAGGGGATTTCTGGAGCAGGCTGCCGGCGACGCGGCGGGGACACGGCCGAGAGGGACGCTGCTTCTCAGTCTAATATACGTCGGATTATTGGCTTCTTCATGTTGTTTCATTACTCCGACACCATTATTGAAAGCCAGTACTTACTAAGTCCGTGTGCGTGTTCCATCTTCGACCTCATTGTCACTTAACACCTGGTGAGATTGAGGTCCAACGCGGGTTTAGATATAAATAAAAAATATTTATATTGGCATCTTTTGCGTCCCCACTGGCCTTTGTACACTTCAGTTCAGTGGCTCTTGTTGCTTAAAAAGTCGGGGTCATTCTAGACTGACCCTTAAAGACCAGATTGACAGAGTGCTCTTAGATTTTAATATACAAAGCAGACGACCCAACGGTGAGCATGCGTGAAACAAATGACTATAGGTAGAGGAGGCAAGAGAGGCGTACTCTGGAGAGGCCTGTCCCCGCGGGAAACATTACACAGAAGTCGACCGACCAGACGATGTAAACGGAAAATAAGTAGAGATAAAAATATATAAGTACCTAAATCAGATTACGAATACAAACTTGTCGAGTAGGAAGGAAAGTGGCAAATGTTCAAAAAATGTGTGTCGAAGATTGTACCAGTTGGAGCGCATCCAACATATTGTCGCTGCGATGTACCGAGTACATAATACATGACATACTTACATCTGACATCACCTGTCACACGCACTGGTGCTACGCTTGTTTATCATCCATCACTGATGAATCAAAATCAAAAAGTTTTTATTGTAAGTTAGTACCTAAACCTAACAAACCTACAACCTTGGGATCTTCAAGGCCAGAGTGAATAGGCATTTACTGGACCCGAATGCTCCATCGTCGACCTCATCGTCGCTTACCAAAAGGCGAGATCGAGGTCAAATGCGGGTTTAGTAGACAACAAAAATAATAATTTAAAAAAAACATTATTACAACGTCATGTTTCACTCTACCACCGCTTCGTAAGGTGCTGTAGCTGAAAGGAAAGAAGTGGCGCAAGATACTTTCAGCAGCACATCTTTTGAAATAAATATATTGTTTGATTTTGGCGCCAATCGGATCTGGCTCGGATGATTATTATTATTTTAAATCGGTATATGCTCGGTTTTATTTAATACACACCTCTCTCACACACATTTATTAATGACGTATGTTTATTTCCCTCCCTCTTTTTACTTTAGGGCAATCGGCCAAAAGGGCATGGAGCCGCGCCACCATGGAAAACTTTTGACACTTCCTAAAACCCAAACTTTCGCACTTCGACAAGGTGTGAATACTGTGTGGGACAGTGAAGTAAAGTCAAATAAGACGCTGCAGCCCGATCCGTACTTGACTGGATTATGAAGAGCCATACTGCGTCCGGGATGCCTTCTTCTTTGGTTCGGATGGTGCACAGCGCGGAAGATTATCCTAGGTAGCATTGAAATGTGTCACACCAGCATTTTAATGAAGACTTGAAAGAGTTGTTTATATCAGAAATGGCTGTATAGCCATATACAGCCATTTCTGATATAAACAACTATAGAGCTGTTAGTTCCCTTTGCCTTAAAAAAACAAACAACAATAAAACCCAAACTTTTGCGACCGGTGCGCAAGTTATGGAAAACTAATATAATGGACATTTTACTGTGAATTGGACTGTGAAACACCAAGTGAACTCCATCCAAGATCGTTCCCAGCTCGTGGCATCTGAGTGAGTCTATTGTATTTTATATATTTTACACCCATCATCACAGGCGCAGACTTGAACCAACAATGGAGCTGATTGTAGAAGACTGGGCCAGCTCTTGCGACGCTACCCAGTCACCAGCGGCAAAACTTATAATATATCTTACAATAACTATGAATACAATCATATACACAATGTGCGGAGCTGGAGCTGCTCTTTAACCCTTTTTACATAAGGTCCGTCTTATACGAGTCTAAATGTTTGCTCTGTCATATTTATTACAGTATCAGGTATCGTATTATAAAATCGTACACAGTGACCCATAAATGATGTGTTTACTTTACTAAGTCTAAAGCGTGTGACTGCAAGTTTGTTGTTTCTGGTATTGAAATTATGATTATCGCAGTTTTTCTGAAACAACTGTAAGTTTTGCGTACACACATAATATTTTCATAAATATATTGACCCGCTACAGTCAGTATATTTATTTCCCTGAATAATAAAATTTCCCTTAGAGAATTATATCGAAACTGTACGTACCGTACCGTACAATACAACCGAACTATTGAGGCTAGAGGTCACTGGAGGCGTAGTAAAAGAGAGAAGTAGGTCAACTTCATAGAAACATACATAGGTAGGTTTCGTTTCGTGCATGAAGTCTCATCTGGTTTCACCTCAATTGATCACATGATCCTTTACTATGCTGGAGGTCTTACCCCCAATGACTTCAATCAAATCGACGGTAACATTATTATCTGAAATAGTAACCAGATTATGTTGATTCAGTCGAGCAGTTGGTAAGTATGCAAATCCTCTGTTAAGTATGACGCACCGGAAACATTAAAAGGTGCCCCGAGCGAATGTACTAATGTGAACAATGAAACAGGGGCCCGATTCTACTAGAGAGTATCGAATGAGTTATGGCACTCAATTTTTGTAAAGGTAAATACAAATCGACAAGCAACACGACAATAATACTATTTATAGATAAATTATTTAAGTCAGGCTCCCCCGCTCCGCTCCCGCTTACCGCCCGCTCGCCCTCGGTCACGTCGCCCGCGCCCCTCTTATGTCGCTGACCTGACTTAAATGGTTTACCTATAATAGACGTTCACAGGTGACATGTCTTTTTTCTGTTTTATTTGTTGAGTAGACACACTCAGGCGGCGCGAGATCGACTTGATAAACTCTAACACAACGTTAACTAAATTGCCGCGACTTGACGTTTATCGTATGCCACTAGTCATGAGCCGTTCGATTAACGTTACGTTTAGGTTAAGCCAACGATCGAAGGTCCGCTCATAATGTGTTAGCGTGGTGTTATCAGAATACGATTTGTAATTAAAGTTGGATCGATACGAAAATGTAATCGCTACTTAATTGGAAAAGAACAATAAATGTTAGAAGCGACAATAGTTCAAAGGCTAGGACACAATGTGGTGCAAGCGTCGCCAGATCAAACCCACCTTCGAACACATTACGAGCGGACCGATCGTTCGTAGTGGCATACGAAAAACGTCAAGTCGCGGCAATTTAGTTTACGTTGTAATAGAGTCTATCAAGTCGATCTCGCGCCGCCTGAGTGTGGTAAAATCTAAGCAACAAAAGAAACAGAAAAAAGACATGTCACCTGTGAATGTCTGTTATAGGTAAACCATTTAAGCCAGGCCCGCGACGTAAGAGGGACGCGAAAAATCGACGAATTACTATGGAGGAAACAGAGAGGCATGTCAGGAGAGATATATAGCGTGAAGTTATGTATGTATGTATGAGTTATTTTAGTAGAATCGGGCCCCACTTGCGCGGGCGCCGCTCGACTTGCGACGACACTATAGCACTACAATGAGCTTTGTTTTTATAAAAAACAGCTTAGCGCAATGAAAGAGAGTGATTTGTCATTACAATTCAGAATGTCAGTTTGAGTCAGGCTACTCGAAACCCTTTCGAACTGAACATAAGGTCGACGTTAGAGGCGATAGTTCACCCCTAGTTAAGGGTGATTCTGAACATAATGCAGTTTTAATAGCCGTGTTTCTTTTTATTTTACTTTATGAAAGCATTTAATTCTATTCGGCTCCCGAGCTGCTGTCGGGTCGTTTGTTTAGCGGGTATCATGATGCGTCATTTGATGTAAAGGGTGTGAGACAAAATGCACTTTTTTTCCTGGGAAAGAAATCAGACTTCCCAAAAAAGAGTACAATGTAATACTCGTATAATGTCTTAGTCCTCACCGTCCCTCACTAATGCGGGTAGTGATAATTTTGTATGGGAAGGCGAATACTTTTTTTTAAATTTTTTTTCTCTTATTTCTAATTCAATTTCATATAGCAGTTTATGCAACGGCCACGTAATGATAGCGACTCAGCTTCGCTTCGTTTCGTTCGAGTGTTAAAATCGCCATTATGTACATACTTAGTAATATACTTTTAACATACTTTTTCTACGACCATGAAAATACAAGCCATTTCGGAGACTTCAACAGACGCCATGACAGTTTGAAATGTTAACGGTAACTATGGTAACCGTAGACATGTTTGACGTAGTGTCGACATAGCGCAGGCGTGGGTGTCGAATTCTTTTATGGGTACCAAGTAGTTGGCCAGTGAAATGTAGTGCATTTAATACAAAAGAGTTTGTGGTGGCTTCCCGCCACAATGACGGCGCATGCGCACTGTGCAGTCTGCGCGCGCTGCTGACGTCTCAAAACAATCGCGACCGCTTTTCTCTTACTCGCGCTGTCACTCCTCTTCCTTTCATCATCGCAATATCTATATAATATATTTCATCATCGCATCAACATGCTGACTCTCATTCCATGGGGCACACGGCCTCATAAGTTTACAATCGAAAACTTATTTAATATTTCCTTAAAACACTATTTTCAACCTCTATGTTATTGATTGTGGTTTCTTATTGAACAAATTATGAAATGGGAGTAGAAAATGTATTTTTCACGATAAGTTATAGGTACCAGTGTTAGGTATATTTACTGGCACTTTCACTTTCACTCGCTAAAGATACATTTTCACAAAACAATTGTTTTTTGAATATTTTGCGTATTGGACAATTTGCGTATACATTAAACGTCGCGACTTTATGTCCTTGGCACCCTCCTGTATAATATGAGCCTGAGCAGTCGTGTCGTCACCACCCCGTGTGTCGTCTGCAGCCGGTGAAGGTGACGGCGACCGGTGGGCACTGATAGTTTACCTCAGTTACGAGTACCTATGTGTAGTTTTACTATGATCCGTCACACGATAGTTATGCTGCTGGTGATAGATGTTATGCTGAGATGAATATGTAAATGAAAGGATGTTGCTAGTTTAATTATTTATTAACGTTATTATATATATATTATTTTTATATCTTCCAGGAGGTAGACAAAGGAACAACCTTCAATATAGTTAGTTTACTTGTTTATTTCATACTAAAGTATTAACAAATAATATGGTTAAATGCTATGTTTTGTTTATGTACCGAAGCCGGCAGCGCGCGGTAATTAGGTAAATATAATAAAAATGTACGGTTCGCTCGTACATACATACTCTGATTTATTATTTACTGCGTCCGATTCACAAGGTTTCCCACCTACGTGTTTCCTTATCTTCCTTGTTCCGTAATCCTCGTGTGACTTCCTTCGGGTATCACCGTCTGACGGGATAACACCTTATTTCTGTACCTATACTCAGGAACCTACCCTAGGAACTTCTCACAGTCCGCATGGCTGGTGGCTGGCACCCACTCTCCTGATGTGTAATCTGTTATACACCTCGGCGGCGATGTGTTCAGACGAAGGTTTGGAGGAGTCGGTCCTTCTTCTCAAGACGACGCTGACGTGCTGCCGGCACGTCAGCGTCGTCTCCGATGTTGCCAGTGATCACTGGCGACGGTGACCACTTACCATCAGGCGGATTCGCTTATTCAAAACATGAGATTGAAAACTTATGAGATTTGTATTCATTTTTAAATATAATGAACACGGGACTTAATCGCATCGGTATTTAATATATTACCGTTATTCCGTTTTCATATATTTATTATCAAAATCATACTTGTTTCAATTCATAATTGTTCACCGCAACCATGAAGCCAATATTGTTACCAGTTATCAAGTCTTGATCACCTCTTTATGCCTCTATTTCCTTTTCATTCTTATTAATATTTCTGTAAGTACCCAAAGAAAAAAACGTTTATCAATGAGTCAGCTGAGCCACCTTAAGTTCTCCTTCAATGCTCCCTGTACTTTTCCTTAATTATCTGTTTCAATAATCTGTCCTTTTCTACCAAATAATCCTTTAAGACGTTAAGCTGTTTAAATGCTTCGTAAAAAGTGAAACCACTTTCGTCTTTAATTCATGTAGTTTTTGTATCGCCGGAGTTGTCGGCGCACTGTCTTTCTATCTGTCTGTCTGTCTTCACTATCTTTTTCTAAACAGATAATTATCTGATAGTTGGCTACAGTGTGCGGGAGAAAGTAGAAGTCGACCGATAGTAACGAGACATTGCAAATATTCATAATATCGGTAGCATCGTTACACCAATATGAGCAATACTATTGGCAATCAACGATATTATATAATATATGTCAGCGCAAACAACAAGTGACGTCATAGTGCACGTGCAATGCCCACCTGCGCTGCTGTTGCACTTGCTGATAAATAACTCTAAAATAAGTTGATTGAGTCAATATAGTTATTAAATTATATTTCGCTGGTGTTTTAAAAAGCAAAAATAAAACCACAGGGTGAGGACAACCCGGAGAATGATAGCGGGCCATCTATGCCCTTACCCTCAGATCTGACATATATATTAGTAATTCATTACCTTGGTATTTATATGATAAAATTATCTTATATAACGTTTTCCATAATGCTTGCACACCTACTACCTCTGTCTCGAAATAATTTCCTCTGCCCGAAGGTTGCCTGGAAGAGATCGCTCTTAGCGATAACGCCGCCTAAATTGTACTTCACTATTTCCTTTTCTATCTCATGTTTGTTGTTTTATATTTGTGCGATACAGTGTATTTTACTTTACTTTACTTTATTCTTTTCATTGTTTTTTGTATTAACCGTCAGTTGCACGAAACGTCCTTAAAATACATGCTTCTTTTCTTGTCTTCGCCACAGCTTTAGACAGAGATTTTACATAAAAGTTTTGGTAATTTTATGTTATCGTTAAACTTTCTTGGCCGAATTCAATGATGTTTTGCTGCCATTGTCTTCCATACTTCACACTCTGGTTATTTCAGTATGCAGGTTTCCGCACGATGTTTTCCTTCAACCTTCATTAATGTACTGCAGTCTTATGCTCGTCACCAGGATACAAGCGAAAGATTAGCCGATACACCATCAACGACAGTCGATTATCGATGGTCAATTTATCGATAGTCTTGGATGTACTGTGGGTGATTATGTCCCCCGGGGGCTTTGTCCCGGCCCCGCCCGCTCCGTCAGCTCCGTAATTCCGGGAGCGGCGGGACAGTGTGCACAACACTGGAGGCAGTGGGACAAAGGGTAATGTTGTTTAAGAATTGTCCCAAAAAAAATCCCATGGCGCAGACGGACGGCATTCCGGGTGAGATCATGAGTACTCGTAATTTGAATTCTGAAATCCACAAGCAATTCTGAAAGTGATCGTGTAAGCTGGGCGCGGTCGGAGTCTGGATTGCACATTTTCATGTGAGCCCCTCCGTTTCTCAGAGAGTACGTTAGACTGTCGGTCCCGGCTGCAGTAATTAGGCTATGTTTTGGCCTACGGGCGGCCTGAATAACGATGTCGTCGATGTAATTTTGAATGTATTAGCGATTATTCAGTCATACAGTATAAGTACTGAATACCTTTTCTATTTATGTCTACAATTAAAAAAAATCCAATAAAATTCCTTTCCCAATAAACATGGAAGTTCTGTCAAACGAAGCAAAAGGCAATGATCCAACAAACGCACAAAGTGAGTAATACTCGAGCTGTGAATGTGTACCGACCTGTAAGAGATCAATACGATCAAAGTGTAACGTCACCAGCTCGAACAGTAACAGTAATGACGTGTCGTCACGCGCCTCCTCGCGCCTCCTCGCGCCTCTACAGATTATGAAATTGAAATGTTATTAAATCGAGAGCTGCAAAAGAGCATCGGGTTCGAACAATAAATAAGTAGAGAAGTGGATCTTCAGAACTAGAGTTCGAAATGTAAAGCGTTTGAAACGCGAGCAAATGGTGTGCCAGGACAAACCTATAGAGGTTTATTAGCATGTTTCAGAAGTAGTTTTTATCAATTATTAGAAAAAAATAATTAAAAACTACACTCGTACGAAGACGGGCTTTCATTTTGAAACGTTCTCTTTTTTAATTTTTGGGAACTGACGTCAAATAATCATCATTCGGTGAGCTAATTCCGCACAAACTAAATGAATCAACTTATAATGAACTTGCGGAACGGAGGGGACAACCTCTTCCTCTAATTTTAATGTTTTTGTAACAAATATGTATAAATATTTGGCAATAAATCTAGTTCTATTCTATCCTTAAAATTCTATTCTATTCTGTCAAAGCATCGACCAATTGTCACAGGCACGTTAATATTACTCAAGTTACTGTTACGAGTGACAACTCACTCAGATATTCTGAATACCAACTTGATTTAAGGTAAAATTTCATTATTATTATTAACAAATCACAACGAGTACTTATACAGGGCGTGTAACAGCGGCGGCTTTACTTTTTACATGGGCGAAAACTTCTAATAATGGGTAGGTAGCGCTCGAGTCGCGCGGCTTACACCAGTACGGAGAATTCCTTCTGCACCAATTTATTTTGTATTGGAGTCGCTGTGTGTTCGCGACAATCGCGTGAAACGAACGCGATGGAGGTGTTAAGGGCGAGATTAATAAAAAGCTGATCGGAGCGCGGTCGGGCGAGCTCGAAAGCGCGCGGCGCGGGCAGGGCACGCGATAATGAGCCTTATTGCGGGCTATTACATTCCGGGGACGCTTAGGTCTGGACTACACGCGTCCGGTTCCAGCCCCAGTTCGGTTCATTGCAACCAATAACTTCCTTTCCGCCCTCTCTCCACTTGAAGTTAACGCCTCTGATTGTATACGTGTAGTAAAGGCCATATCCCGCTACGACCATATCCCCCCCCCCCCCTCCCTCCCTGTCTACCACATACTCTCAAGGAGTCCCTTTTGGTAGTGTTCCTACTGGAGCTTATTCAGTTATACAGTTAACTGAATAACTGAATTCAGTTAGGTGAGTGTAAATGCATTTGGTACGGCGATGCAGTTCACACGGGACCGAAAAGTGGGCTGAAGAGAGCCATCTTGAGAAACTGCATGTGAGCGGTGGAATCTCAGAAGCGATTGACGAGTGTGGAAGCTAGAACGGCACTTATGTCAGGATCGTTGCAGATGGAAAGCCATGGTCTCTGCCTACCCCCCTTTTTACGGGAAACAGGCGTGATTTTTTTTTTTTCAAAACTAACTAAACTATTTTTCAACAAACAAAAACTAACCTACTAAACTAAGCGTCCATATAGAACCGAACCGTAGCCGCGACGCTACCGTAAAGCTACCGAAGCTCTATAAACTAACCTACTAAACTAAGCGTCCATATAGAACCGAACCGTAGCCGCGACGCTACCGTAAAGCTACCGAAGCTCTATAAACTAACCTACTAAACTAAGCGTCCATATAGAACCGAACCGTAGCCGCGACGCTACCGTAAAGCTACCGAAGCTCTATAAACTAACCTACTAAACTAAGCGTCCATATAGAACCGAACCGTAGCCGCGACGCCGCCGTAAAGCTACCGAAGCTCTATAAACTAACCTACTAAACTAAGCGTCCATATAGAACCGAACCGTAGCCGCGACGCTACCGTAAAGCTACCGAAGCTCTATAAACTAACCTACTAAACTAAGCGTCCATATAGAACCGAACCGTAGCCGCGACGCTACCGTAAAGCTACCGAAGCTCTATAAACTAACCTACTAAACTAAGCGTCCATATAGAACCGAACCGTAGCCGCGACGCTACCGTAAAGCTACCGAAGCTCTATAAACTAACCTACTAAACTAAGCGTCCATATAGAACCGAACCGTAGCCGCGACGCTACCGTAAAGCTACCGAAGCTCTATAAACTAACCTACTAAACTAAGCGTCCATATAGAACCGAACCGTAGCCGCGACGCCGCCGTAAAGCTACCGAAGCTCTATAAACTAACCTACTAAACTAAGCGTCCATATAGAACCGAACCGTAGCCGCGACGCTACCGTAAAGCTACCGAAGCTCTATAAACTAACCTACTAAACTAAGCGTCCATATAGAACCGAACCGTAGCCGCGACGCTGCCGTAAAGCTACCGAAGCTCTATAAACTAACCTACTAAACTAAGCGTCCATATAGAACCGAACCGTAGCCGCGACGCTGCCGTAAAGCTACCGAAGCTCTATAAACTAACCTACTAAACTAAGCGTCCATATAGAACCGAACCGTAGCCGCGACGCCGCCGTAAAGCTACCGAAGCTCTATAAAATCAAAAAGCTCCACCAAATCTGTCGAATATTATATAAGTTTCATTTAATTAATAATTAATATTACATATTGAATTGAAACGTCGCACAGTCAAAGGCAATTTCTGATAAACTTTCTGCTCAGCTGGCTCCCGTAAAAGAGCGTTAAGTAACAATGTAGTTAGACTACATTAGAGGCCCCGAGCGCGCGGAGGGGTGTGCGGGAGGGGGCAGGCTAATAATGATTATTAATATAGTTGAGAGTGGTTGTAGTGACGAGCGCGAACGGGGCGGGAGCGGGAGCGGGAGCGGCACACAACTTGTGTAATATCGTGCTCGCGGTCTGAACGACGCGCCGGGAGACGGGACACGATACATATTGAAAACGACGTTAAACTATCGGTCCCGGCTGTTGTCGTCCGACTGCAGTCGTAAGGCCATGACAGAGGCCTACGGGCGGCCTGAACAACTCAATAGAACCACTCGACAAGAAAGACAGGAAGAATTTGAAATGTTGCCGAGTTTGGTCTCTACTCTATCTAAAGCTGAATTTTATATGGGGATGAACAACTTTGTATTGGCAATGTTCCAGCACTTACAGCAGCTCTTAGCGATAAGGCCGCCTAAATTGTACTTCACTATTTCCTTCTCTATTTGTGCAATAAAGTGTATTTCCAGCCATTTTGTTTATCCAGCCATCGATCATGGTCCAACAGAATACCAGCGCGACAGGCATTCTTGTCTGCAGCAATAAGCTGAGTTGAGGCCCTTTTCACAACAACAGCAGACCATCAGACATGATTTAGATATGTTTACCTTTGACTACATAATTATTTTATTATAATTATAACTGTTTCGGTCGTTGCTGTGTGGGAAATAAACGTATTACTTACTTACTTACTTACTTACTTATTTTGCTTTAGGTATAATCCACAAAATGCTTTTAAACATACAATCGTTCCATCTCATTGAACAATCCATCTCTATAGTTCCGTTTAGCGTTTTGCTGCATTGCATGTTATGCTTTCTGTCCTGATTATGAGGGCTGGCGAGCTCAACCTTCGACCTCGTCTCTTACCATTAAAACATATAAAAAATCTCTGCCCAAGTCCCCATTCTCATTGTACCGGTTCACCCGAGAGGGCGAGCCGGCGCCGGCTCCCGCGCCACTACACGAATCCAATTACAGCGCTTTGTCTAAACAGCGCGGGCTCCACTGTACAGCTTGTACTGTCGGCCATGCGTATGCCTTAGGTCCTCTTCTCAGTTTCCCCGATATTTTTCTGGTTAACGAGCAGACGGGCTAGTGAGTTGTAACCGTCGCCCATAGATTAAAAAAATCAATAATCAGAACGATAGAAACAAACGGCAATAAGTGTTATGTATGACGTAACTGTTCTCTAGCGTCATACAAGCAGATCCTGGCTGCATATAAAGGACTGTTTTGCAAGAAAAGGACAGAGCAATCTGTCCAATACTAACTTGAACCATTAATATATCTGACGTTAGTTGAGATATAGAAAAACTAATTTTAGATCCTTCTTTAGCATGACCATGTAAGTTGATTGATGCAACAATGGGTACGGTACGGTACGGTACATACGGTATTAACATATGTTAATACCGTATTATGCTGGCTCTCTTACCCTTCAAACCGAAAGCAAGCAAGTATTGCTGCTTTGTGGTATAACACCCCAGGCTGACTCTGCACCTCTATGCAGACTGGGGTGTTAGGACTCTTCATACCACCTGTCAGAAACTTGTATTTTCCTCATGTGTTTCAAATCAGGGTCAGAAGATTTGAGTAGCCTTGTCTTTTAAAGGGTTCACGTTCTGTGATTCTTTCTAACAAATACAGGGCAGTTTAACAATGAATGATAATAGATTAAAAATAATGTGTCAGTTGAGAGATAGGAGTTATCTATGGAAAGAAAACACAAGATCACAAATGACACCGAGGACCCAGACTGGGAAAAAGGGCCTGTTCCACTAGTTCTTACCAGCTATATAAAGAATAATCAAGAATAGGGTACATGCATGTATTATTTTTATGGTTTTAGTTGGGTGTTTACGTTGGTACATTACCGTAGAAAAATATATATAAATATATAAACGTAAACAACCAATATATAAATATTCATATTTTTTAATTTTTTTTTAGTTGACTACTAAACCCGCATTTGACCTCGATCTCGCCTGTTGGTAAGCGACGATGAGGTGATATCGACGATGGAGCATGCGGATCCAGTAAATGGTGTGCTTTCTGTGACGTCAGCGTCCACAACAGTATTGGCATGTTGTGTGCTGTGCAGTGTTCAGCCAAAGGACATTACTTGTTTGTTGACAATCCAACATGGACGGTGACGTCACGTTTCGGTCTAACCAATAGCATTGCGTTTTGCTACTTTGAATTTCTCTCACATTTTTCCCACTTTTATTCAGTTAAATTCTTATTTAAAAAGCGTATAATAATGGTATAGTTATAAATCTGTAGTACGTAATAATGATGACAAAAAAAATACTTAACCTATATTTGAATCACATGCATATTCCCTAGTGAACCTAGAAATCCAATGCGTAGAAGGCTGGTGGTAGCTACCCGCGTACTACCAAAGAGTTTACTATCAGAAATACTAGAGTCGCTAGTTCCTCTCGCATCAACCCGTGACGTGAGGTCTCTACAAGTACCGAGTATCAGTTAATTACCGACAGAACCCGGCCCTTAACTTGTTTGCATTCGTGTAGAGCAGCGGTTAGTTCGGGTTAGTTGAGTTGAGCGGACAAACATCGGTAATGGGAGATACTCCTGCAATGTTCTACCACTAGAGTCGCCACTAGCGCAGTTAAAATAAAACATTCAAAAATACGACTTAAAGATAATTTTGATCTAAACATAACATAACCTAAATTTATTGCTTTCAATGACAATAAATTGATAAATAAATAATGATTATTTTTGATTAATATTGGATGATTTTTAATAAACTTTAAACCAGCACATAAAGCCAAATACCAACATGTAGACACATACCTTTCCACCAAATTCCTTCAGACTCGCGCCACGCTGTCTTAACAGATTGTTTAGGTCTGCTATTTTGAAATGGCCATATGATGCCATGATATCATCACAATTTTACTATAGCTTTGAGAAATTAAATTAATTTAATCCAAATAACAAGAAATTTGTGATATCTTCAAAAATGACGTTACGTTTTCTTGTTTCTTTACGGAGTGTGCTCGTGGCTCCATCTACGCAACTCTTTGTGTTTTATGTCCTATTGACTCTAACTGGATTTTAAATTCAGACAGGCTTAATTCTACGACGCTTTTTGTCAATTTATTGTAAATCTTAGGAGCCCTGCAAACTACACGTTTGTGTTTGAGCGCCGTTCCGGACTCCACGGGACACAGCCGGTCTGTGTTGCGCACATTTATATCGTGACCGTCAGACCTCTTTACAAATAGACGTGGATTGGTAAATACAAAAACTGCTATTTCGTATATATACAGCGAAGAAAACGTCAGTCTTTCAATGTCTTAACTTAAACCAAGGTACGCAACTATCCGTTGTCTGATGCAACTTTTTTAAAACTTTTAACACTTCTCTGTTTGTGGAGTTTTCCCAGAATATGATGCCATATCTCAGAATTTAGGCAAGATATCCATGATAGGCTGTTAGCACTGTGCCACGGGCAACTATTTTTGACAGTTCATACATACATACATACAGACAGGCGGGCTGTTTCATACCTTGAATAAACATACACTTAAGTTAGCACTTGATAACTAAACGAACAACAAACAATGACAAGAGTTCAGATCGTGAGATATTGAAAATTAAGATATTAGTAACACAGTCAAAGATATAATCCGAAGGGGATTCAACGACAACCAAACAGTACTACAAATACCATAAAGGAACATCTGCAAGAACCGTTACAGACAACTATGTGACAGTCGTGGATATCACGCTGGAGTATGTTCCCAGTGTGAACTGATGATAACCGATAGCGAGATATTTGTGATGAACTGATCACCAAAAGTGGCTTGTTGCCGCTAACGCCCACAAATCTCAAGAGATGGATGACTAACGTACAGATATAGTATTGGAAGCTATTTCTATTCCCTTTCGCGGCGTCAGAGTAGGTATATACAGGTACATAGTAGTTAGTCAGTTCGCCAAAAACACTGATATTGTGACGTCTTCCTCTCAGCTGATAATCCGTGAACACAACATAATGGCGCTTATTACTCACGTGGCCTCGAAACATACTTTAAGATGCAGCTAAATTCTCTAAAACTTTTATTTGAACATGAATGTAAGTCATGCAAAGTTCTTTGTAAACAGATCGAGTCCAAACAGAGTCCAAAATAAGACTTGAGTCGGAGACGGAGTCCTTCAAGGCGGTCGATGGCACAGTCACTCGTGCGGTCAGCAACATGATAATTTAAACGAAATGATAAACAATTTTAGACATAACATATGTAACAGATCTGAAGACACACATAGTAAACATAAAGGTAATCGGAGTGAAGGGGGACCACGTGAAACTGAAGTAAACTTACAATGTGTGTGACTCAACACCGACCACCCGAACAAGAACTAGTAACGTTTAGAGACAATGATTAGAAACGAACAAACATTTCATAACTATAGAGTAAAAATATCAGAAACTACACGAAACTCCTAATCATGCGGTGGATACTAGCGGAGAGATGCGTCACAGTCCGTCAGTCGTCGTGAATCTAATTCGGGTCATCAACACCGCACCAGACCGACTGAAGCCTTCCCTGGTGCGAGCGGATCTATTACACGAGAATCCCACGCGTCGAGTCGGGAGCCGCCGCTGCGAGGATTGTACTGAACCGGCGCAGCGGCACACGCGCGCTCCGGGAGACGGCGTATTAATAGCTCGGGCGTCTTCACTCGCGCCGTATTTACGGAAACACGCCGCCATCGCCACGGCACCCCGTGCCATATGGGCGCTAGCCGTCCGGGCGGCTAGGTTCAAATTCCCCCGGCTCGAGGCCGGCGCCGATATTTCGGTAAATTTAGAAAATGCTCGGGATGCGTCTTTACTATTTATGGTGGTGCACGCGGCGGCTAATTCCGAAGCGTGTGGGGTACCGCCGACCTCGCCTAATTATATCCAGCGCTCCGGAGAGTGGCGTAATGCCGTTTGCTCGGTTGATACGAGGCTCACGGAGATTTGACGAGCTGCCGTCACGGTGTGGGGGAATGTGTGACCCACTTGTGGGCAGGTGTCGTGTGTGGGTGATTGACTCACAACCGGCGCCGAGACCGATAAGGTGGCGGAAGTGATCCGCGCCGGAAGTGATTTAGATGAATATATAGATGAAACGGGAGGGGGATAGTGGGAGGGGATACTACTCAACAAAAAAACCAAAAGGCGACGACTGTATAAAAAGAATAGATTGTAATTAAAATAAATAAATTAACCGTTTATTTATTAATTACATTTTGGCGTGAGATCCATAACGATCCCGTGTATAATAAAAATAAAAAAGAAAATTAAATTTATATAAATTTTACAATAAATTACATTACGATAAGATGGCGTTACATTTAGATGTTCAGTTCTGTCAGGTATCACTACGTACAACGTACAAAATGCTTGCGTTCCGAACTCGGACCTAGAGCACCAAACACACACCGGATCACCCTCTCCCTCGTACCGCGTATCGCTTAGAAGCACTTGCGGTGGACGATGCCGGGGCCGGACTCGTCGTACTCCTCCTTGGAGATCCACATCTGCTGGAAGGTGGACAGGGAGGCCAGGATGGAGCCACCGATCCATACGGAGTATTTCCTCTCCGGGGGCGCGATGATCTTGATCTTAATGGTGGAGGGCGCGAGAGCGGTGATTTCCTTCTGCATCCTGTCGGCGATACCGGGGTACATGGTGGTACCACCGGACATGACGGTGTTGGCGTACAGGTCCTTGCGGATGTCCACGTCGCACTTCATGATGGAGTTGTACACGGTCTCGTGGATGCCGCACGATTCCATACCCAGGAAGGAAGGCTGGAACAGAGCCTCGGGGCAGCGGAACCTCTCGTTACCGATGGTGATGACCTGTCCGTCGGGCAGCTCGTACGACTTCTCGAGAGACGTGGAGGCGGCCGCGGTGGCCATCTCCTGCTCGAAGTCCAAAGCGACGTAGCACAGCTTCTCCTTGATATCGCGCACGATTTCCCTCTCAGCGGTGGTGGTGAACGAGTAGCCCCTCTCGGTGAGAATCTTCATGAGGTAGTCGGTCAAGTCGCGGCCGGCCAAGTCCAGACGGAGGATGGCGTGAGGAAGAGCGTAACCTTCGTAGATGGGGACGGTGTGGGACACACCATCGCCGGAGTCCAGCACGATGCCGGTGGTACGACCGGACGCGTACAGGGAGAGCACGGCCTGGATAGCGACGTACATAGCCGGGGAGTTGAAGGTCTCAAACATGATCTGTGTCATCTTTTCCCTGTTGGCCTTAGGGTTGAGGGGAGCCTCGGTCAAAAGAACGGGGTGCTCCTCGGGGGCGACGCGCAGCTCGTTGTAGAAGGTGTGGTGCCAGATCTTCTCCATGTCGTCCCAGTTGGTGATGATGCCGTGCTCGATGGGGTACTTCAGGGTGAGGATACCTCTCTTGCTCTGGGCCTCGTCTCCCACATAGGAGTCCTTCTGCCCCATGCCCACCATGACGCCCTGATGCCTGGGGCGGCCCACGATGGACGGGAACACGGCGCGCGGCGCGTCGTCTCCGGCGAACCCGGCCTTGCACATGCCGGAGCCATTGTCTACGACCAGCGCGGCTACGTCGTCGTCGCACATGTTGCTGCTGTGTGTGTGTGTGTGGACGCTGGAACTGACTCTGCGGCAGCGAGACTGCGAGTGCGGCGTGGGGCGCCGCGCGGCCAATATATACGCGCGCCGCCCGCGCCGCCGCGCCTTACATGGCGCGCGCCGCCCGCCCGCCGCCGCCCGCCGCCCGCCGCCTGCGCCCGCGCAAACGTACAAGCTTTTTCAAAATGTTTCAGCCCGGAGCTTTCAGCCTCCGGCCACACCCCCGATGAACCCTACGGACCCTTCGTGCGACAGGTGCCGCGCTAAGATAATGCTAAACGCTGGCGTTGCGCCTTTTCAGGCGTCAGCCGCGAATCTCTAGGGCGCGCGCTACAAAAGGATGCAAGCATATGAGTATCTTTAATTAATTTACTCTCTTTCTGCATTGATATGACATACTGAGTACTGCTGACCTGCTTCATTGTCAGCTATTTTTAAATTAAATCTTTTAATACCAAATTCGAAACTGTTGTCGAATTAGAGAGAAGAGACTTTACGAACATTCAGAATTCACATGCACAGAGATTTTTACTTATGGTTTTTTAAATTCTCCATACAAAATGTTTGATTAAGAGCGTCAAATGAGTAGTTTTGTATGGGTTGAAAAAAAATTGTTAACTTCAAAAGTTATTTTTTTCAAATCAAATTGAAATTGAAAACGTTTAATCAGACGCCGCAACTTTGTTTTATAAAGTAAATATTATATCTAAAATACGATTTTTGTATTTACAAACATCGTTTGTCACGATTATAATAATAAAGTAGCGGGTCCATGTTGTCAAACAGGTAAAAAATCGTTTGTTTACCATTAGAGACACCATCGATTAGTTGACGGCACATGTTCGAATGTAGGTCATCCAGCCGTAAGCCAAAACGTAATGGTTTCAGAACATTTCTCAAACTACTTCATAATTTATTAACCTACTTACAGCTTCGGCTCGTTAAACGAGGTTCTTGAACTCTACTCAAAAGTAAGTAAAACTGGCTCACACAGATTTTTGTCATCTTAGTTTTTATATTTTTGTATAAGTTAGAATTTTGTATTTACCATAACGATCTACCTGTATATTTATAATACTAACATTAAAATAAGCTGTTTGTTTGGTTTGGTAAGTAACTATGACCAGTATTTTGTCCTCAATTTCCTCTCCACCTTGAAAGAGACGTCGTCATCATACATAATTGATGTTCTTTTTCGAGTCAATTTTTGTTGTTTAACTCTACTTTCTATTGCCATTTTCTTCTGGTCAGAATGCTCTGCACACATTATTGACGTGACGTTGAAATCTTCTTCACAGCGTGCCGTTCAAATATTTAAATCCCCATTAATTAAAATTTTAAATCTCAATTCCAATTGATCTAGCCGCAACTCTTTCGTTTGTTTTCGATTGCATCTATTTGTAATGAAGTTCAATAGCAAGTTTAAATGAGCTGCAAACAATCGGATATATTTAGCGGTGACAGTAGACTGACAGAAACAGGTCTATCGTGAGTATCGCCATTCATCGATTGCAATCAATTAAATACCAATACCGCTACCACTACGTCATCCAGTCACTCCACACGTGTGGCTCATCGGTTTATTTCTCATCCATTGTCGGTTCTGTACCTCTCTGCGACTAGACGAGTCCATAGGAACGAGCGATGAACGTGTGACGATCGAGCGGTACGGTGGTGGGCGGTTTGGTGGTAGGGGAGCGATGCAAGTGCATTTGGCGGAGTGCATTGGCCGAGTCTATTTGTGGGAACAGGTGTTGGGCGCGGACTAGGGGGGGTGGCGAGAGGCTGGGGGGGAGGTGATGTAATGAGCTCAAGATAGCAAATGAACCTTCAATAAGATAGATTCGTTATAATTACAACGGAGATTTTCTTATATTTTTTACTTTGCTGATATTTCTTCTCACATATACATAGTATCAATTCCGTTGAAATTGTCTGTTTTACTACAAATTAAGGAAGGAAGAGAGACTCTCTATAAAAGGTGAGAGAGAGCTTGAGAGAGCGTGAGCTTTTAGTTAAAATCGACCTCTGTACCAAGCTTCAAAGTGATAAAACTCACACTACTAGTTTTGCAATTTTAAATGTTGTTTCCTGAATCTTTTACTCAAATTGTCATTTTTCCCTGTCATATTTGTTATCACATAGTAGCTCCCCTTATCACATTGCTCTGCGTGTCCCGCTGACGTCATTGCATTTGTTTCTATTTTGAGTGCGTCAGCGTATGTGACCTCTACCAGTTGGTTTCTCGAAGACGTACAATGGGTTGGCCACTAACCTCATGACAAGAAAAAGACTGAAACCTGAATGTCTGAGGAACATACAGGATTCCGAAGGCATGTGAAATCTTGTTGAAGGTCGTATCGTATGACTCTTTATAGAGTCAGGTTGGTTTAGTACCCTCTTTATCTCTTTCTCTTGCAAAGCAGCAATACTTACTTGCTTCGTAAGATTGTGTTCGAAGTTCGTCCTTTCTCCTGATACAAAAAATGAGGAGACCTGTGCTCCAATAGTGGGGACGTTAAAGGCTGATGATGTACCGATGATGATGCAATCACAGCCTGGCGACTCGTCATTGTTGGCAGAGTATCGTTATAGTGCAGGCATGTGTCGTGACACAGAGTAACGATTACATTGAGGCAGCGAGTGAGCGACTGGTGGAGTGAGGTTGACTAGCGTTACGAATGTGTTTGTCTGTGTTGTTTTATTAGTCACGAACGGCTGATTGTAATTTTTAAAAATCATGTCTGCATCGTTGGCCATAGGCCTCTTCCATTTCAAACTGCCTACATTAAAAAAATATATATTTTATAGTTTTTATTGTGTTTACCCGTATTTACAGAGTCCAATTGAATGGAGAGGGGCTTATAGTACGAGCTAACGAGGCTTCGATCTTGGGTGCGGTCATTAAGGATGGGTGACCATTAGCGGAACCTTCCACCTGATCCCCTCCGTGTCTCGGTGAGCACGTTAAACAGTCGGAGCAGTAGTTAAGCTATATCAGGATCATGGGCATACAGGCTTGAACAACTCTGACAACAGGTTCTCCAATAACCTTACTATAAATAAACAAACAAACACCTATGTACATATAAAGACATTATGTATTCTATGTATTATGTCTGATAGTAGCGTAGCGGCCGCGGTGCAGGGCGGCGCGGTAGCGGCACTGCCTAGTCGAGCAGGGAGCGAGTATAAATAGTGTACTCCGGCAAGTTCACTGCCGGCCGCGAGTGGCCACTACACCGGAGGATATTGCGTTACAGTACCTGCGTATTATGATAACTTTACCAAGCAGTGTGAATGTATTTACAACATACAGTTCAAAATACATTGATAAATCCACAGCTAAAACTAAACCTAGATTTATCTTTAGTTTTTTTCTTCTTAGTCCAAGCAGTACGTACAACTGGAGTGTTTGTCCTTTTTGTCTATTGTATGTAGAATGTATACTGTAATGTAATGTATTACTATCATCACTAAATGTGGGTTCTACATGACATCCGTGCCCTCGACCGACAGTCCCCACCTTGGACACAAGGTTGAGAAGTAACCGGGCCCTAGGGCAATGGTTTTTTCCCCACACTTTGTTAGCCTAAAATCCATCAAGCCGTCACAACCTTTATCATAAATTATGTACATTGAAGAGAGTTGACCTAACTACGCTATGGGATTTTTTTAATATTATATTTATTCTTTCATTATTATTTCTTTCTTTCAAGTTACACTTTTGTGTGACTTGAACTTTTCTGAACTTGATGCCTCATTCTCTCATTTTATATTGATTAGTCCCAATTAAAGGAAAACAACGTAAAAAGGAAGTCTTTACGATTTACTTTTTATTTTTTTAAAAACTCTGCTGAGACGACGAAAATGTAAAATAAAAAAAATTTGAAGTTTGAAGTTCGACTAATATTTTATGGTACAAAACGGTATTCACCAACCTGAGCAGTCGGGAAGGTTTGTGTGCAATATAATGAATGTACAGTCGACCACAAGTGTACCATCTATCAAAAACCTTCGATTACCTTATGCCTGCGCAAAATGCTAAATTTCAGATTCTCTAATTTTGACATTTTGGGTAGGTTGACCTGTGGTCGACTGTACTAAATGTCAGCAGAGACACGGCCGGTACGGTGGACGGCTGTCCGCGCGTGTAGCGGCCCCGCGCGGCGCCCATCTGTTGCGCACTCAGCGGCGCTCTCTCCCCGGGCCGCGTCGTGTCGTGTCCATCCTGTACTATATCTATACTACTGTAACGATGTCGACTTCATCGTCCATATCAACCTCCTTGCCATCAATTTCAACCTCATCGATAGCGGTCATCTCACCTCATTTCGTGTTGGTATCTGCATTTCTCATATATATTTTCAAAATTCAAATCATTTTCCCATTCCATTATTCCGTTAATTTCATTGTTTTCACTTTTCTCTCTGTATTTTTGTCCTGAACGGACGTATATCCGTTTTATAAAATTGTCTTCTACTACAAACTATTTTCTACTATTGTGTTGTTCAGTTCCTGACATATATAATATCTATTACCAAGTTCTTCTATTACTTCACCTGCACACTGTCCTAGAACCCTGCTAGCCGGCGCCTAGAGGGCAGATTGTAGCACTATTGACTACTGCCCATGCTATAAGTACATAATGCGGGGGTGGAGCACGAGGGACTACTAAAATTTAACCTTCTTCTTCATCTACTTCTTACCTATAATCGTCTGTCCTCCTCACGATGTTTCCTTCACCATTTACCGGTGTAGAGCAGTCGGTTTGCGTAATAATCTGGAAAACTCATTGATACATGGCATTGCATGCTTACGAGCCCGGACCTCTTGCATGGGAGTCGGCCGTCCTAGCCACTTTTCGCTGTAACATTTGGTGGACCAACGTGACAGGTGGCGAGCCTATCGCTAAATATCAAAGTAACATAATGAAAACAATCTTGCATTTAAATACAGTAGAGCATGTGGCGACACACGACGCGCCATTACGTAAGTACCTAGTCAAATCGGTGTAGAACGCGCTATGGAAATTTTCCTGGGACTTCGCATATATACGAGTTCCAAACATCCATAGGTGGACCAGGACATCTGGTCACCAGGCACAACACCCGCCTGGAATATCTTCCCTTTTCCCTTTGATACAACTGATACTACGTCATCCATGTCCTCACATAGCGCGTTCCTACATAAGTACCTACTGGTGGTAAGTATGATATACTTACCACCATTAGCAATCAATTATCCGATGCATGCGTTCAATTTGACAGACTAAACCCATAAGAAATGCCCTGATCGTTCCCCTACAGTAGAGCGTTGAGGGTAGATATGGCGAGGGTTGATGGTAGATATTGTAATTGGCAAGGGTTGTGTGGACGCGCGCAGTTTATTCGGCGCCTTCGGACTTCACGAGTCCGGTTCCAGTCACAATTCGGTTATCTGTTCCCTTGAAATCAGCTCTTTGTGATTGGATGCGGGGATCTAAACCGGAACGGAACCGACCTCGTGAAGTCAAAGGCGTGCCATCATATCGCCGTGTGCGGTGACAGATCGTTTCAGATGTGGCGGCGATAACAGCCTCGTGAGGATTCTCTTTGTAATGGAACCGCGTGAGAAGACGGGGTATCCTGTCGGGACCATGTCAGGGCCCATCTCTATTTCACAATACAATAATCCTCGTAAGCTCCGGACAAGCTTTTAATAGAGTTGTCAAGAGGGTGCCATAATCTGCGTTATGACAAAATTGACAAAATTAGTATAAGTAATTATAATTTCGCAACATGGCGGACTCTTATAGAATCTGGTCAACCTGGTAACACTGACGCTATTTTGTTTGCGGGTTTTTATAAATGGCAACAGCCTAGATCGATGTCAATCCTACAGTGTAAGGTTGATATCACAATATACTTACGACTCACAATGCAGGTACCCCGACGGCGAGCATGCGTCAGACGACGAATGACTGTAGAGGAAGCAAGAGAGGCGGCCCAAGACAGAGATTCGTGGCGCTCCGTTATCTCTGCCTGCCCCGCAAGGGACATAGCGTGATGTATGTATGTACAATGTACCCGTTACTTGGTGACAAGTAGATGTCCACAGAGCTACAACGTTGTGGTAGATGTAGCGCAGTTAACGGGAGGTTTTGTTTTTGTTATTTAGTTCGTTTTTATTCTCATAGGTGGCTCTCGCACGTAGGGGCGATCTGTCACTGTCAGTCAATAACAATTAACGCGTCACGTGTACAAAATGTATCTAAAATGATATAAATGCGTAGATAAAAAGGGATAAAACATAATTTTCTATAGCGCGATCTCGCTCCCACATCTATAGGCTCTCGTAGAACATTGTTATACAAAGTGCAACACTAACCGTTGGCAGCTTTACGGCTCTGGCTACCAGCCTTTTTGACATTAAAAATGCCCCCTCAATAGAGCGCCATCTAGCCTCTTGGAACCAACCTTGGAAAACCTCTCATTATGTCCGCTGTGGTACAGTATGGGCACAGCGCAGTTTATTGGACAGCGCTCGGTGTAGTCGGCACGGGGGGGTCACATCACAGGCGCGTGGCGGCGCGTGCGCACCAATCGCAGCGCTAATTGACGATTTGCTGTCCGCACTCCGCTACACATGGGGACAATGCTACTTGGATACTAATATTATTAAAGTTTTTTTTTCACTACACCAATACGTAGTAGATAATAAGGACCCCTTCAGGGTCCGCCTGGCTAGCGATTCTATGTAAAGTCTGTCGTCTAATATCTTCGCTTCGGCTTTGACGTGTTTCAGCAGTTTTTATGAAAGAGCCAGTACTTACTGAGCCCGTGATCCATCTTCGGCCTCACCGTCACTACCACCAGCTGCGATTGAGGTCAAATGCGGGTTTGGGTTGCCTCTGTAGGGACACAGTGTATGAGGACAGCACACACTGTATTCTACGGGAACTTCCTTGTCAGCAATTTAATATCGCACTCGCCTGCGCCACGATGTAAACGTCAGTTGTTCCCTCACCACCGGATAAATATTTAGTTTACATTTACTAAAAATATAGGTCTACCTACATTTAGCCTTACCGATTAATTAATTTATTAGTCAATAAATGCAACATAACAGATAATATTCCAATGCGTTACATTTGTCAGATGTAAATACACAACAGAATTACGAATCTATAAACTACTAACATACAAATTAATTCAGTATACATTAACAATGAGTTTAAGAATTAAGTAAAGGATTTCTATTTAAAATGGGAATCAAAAATTTGTTCCGTTATCACTATCAGTATTGTCGGTCAGTATTCAGTGCTGTGCCCCCCTCTCGTTGTCCGCGAGTGTACCGCCCGACACACGCTCTAATCCGCGCGGCTGTCTACTTAATTTGTCCTTTATTGTGTTGATTCTATCCTCCTCGTGTCCGGGGGGGTGGTATAATAAAATATCAGTTCGCGGCTCGTTTCGCGCACTAATTGCCATTGTTGCTCTTTTGGGAGCCACTAGCTGTGGAGGGAGAGGGGGAGACCAGTCGTTATTAGTGTTGCACATGACTCGAGTTCTCCGGGTCCTATTTTTCATGACTCGATAGCAATTTAGGGGACTCGAGTCATCACAACAGGACTCGAGAATTCTAGAACTATAATTATAGCGAGCTGTTATATATTGGACCATGTGTCGGACCCTACATTGAACCTTTACTGTTGTGTACGGAACCATAGTTATGTGAGTGCTGAACCCTAAGTGCGACGAGTGATAAGTTAAAGACTCCATTAGTTAATATCCATATTAGATAGTGCCACAAATACCTAGACCTTATTTACATTTCTCGCGAACTCTGAACTTAGTTAGTAAATAGTATCTTAAGCAACTATGTAAACATCCATCACATATATACCTTGTCCCGCCAATCCGCTCCTCAATTCATTTCCTAACTCCAACCAACTCGTTACTATGTTCAAAATTGTATCGCCTAGTCTAAGTTATTTTTAATTAAAATATATTCAGTTTATTTTTAAAAAGTGAGTTTAACTACATACTGCGTAACAATTTGGCGCAGTCGGTAGGATTAGCATAGGGCAGTCAGACAGGGATAACGTACCTGTTAGGATAAAACATCGCCGACGCAGCTACGGTACCTGAAGGGTTTTGAACCTCCCTGCCGAACCACCATGCGAGTCCACATTATACTGTTATTGTGGTAAGTGGCTAAACTTATATGCTCTAATCCTCTATCCCATATCTCTTGTGCCATTTCCCTATACTTATATCAAGTGTCTAAATATTATTTATACGTGTGTACCTATTTCTATTGCTCTATTTTGCTCCACTAATTTCGAGTGCAATCATGCCTAAGTCTGATAGTAAGATTTCCGAAATTGACCTAAAAACCTTATTGCAATTAATCCCAGAATTCGATACGAATCAGAACAATCAAGTATACAGATTCATTCGATCATGCGACTCCGCTTTCCACCTCGCATCAGTCTCGCAACAACAAATCTTGCTAATCTATGCACTAAACAAAATAACAGGACCCGGAACGTCAGATGTTCATTCAAAACAATTCGTAACATGGGAAACACTGAAAGCTTTTTTAATACAAAAATACTCTCAAACTAAAACCTTGGGGCATTTGTCACTGGAACTACAGAGTATGTTCCAGAGACCAAATGAAAATGTAACCGAATACTATTTGCGCGTTGATCTGTGTCGTAGCAAAATATTGGAAAAGCTTGCAGCCGAAATCACAGATAGTTCTTTCGAAGGCCGAAAATTAACGACTGAAGAAACAGCACTAAACGTTTTCATAAACGGCTTAGGATCTGATATAGGCAGCATGCTTCGGACAAAGAGCTTCACTAATCTGTCCGACGCAGGCAACTTTGCTATTCAGGAAGATAAAATTCGTAACATGAACCGAGCTAGACAGGCCTTGTATAGGAGTAATTTTAATCAACCAGCTAGGGCTTCGCACACTATACCCTCTGCCATGAACAATAGAGTCCAAAATCCCAGACAACAAGTCCAACCGCAATCACAAACTCAGCAGTTCGGGCCACGAGCAACACAGGTAAGTCGCACCTTTGACTCTACCAAAACTTGCAATTATTGTAAGAAACCTGGCCATCTAATCGCGGAGTGCAGGAAACGAGAGTATAACAACTCCAGGCGCAATCTAACATCCATGCCCTCTACCTCGATGCCCAAGATGGAATCAAACACAACTACTGCTAAAGTAAGTCATTTAAACTCGGACGCGGCCTCGGAGTTGGGCAACTCCCAGGCAATCGCTTCAGCCCGCTACTCGATCTCCGAGATCCCGAGTTCGAACGAACTCCAGGAGCTGAACACGGAATTCTCACAACTCCAATGGTAAGCCATAAACCGATCGGGCATCCACCACGCACCCCTTTGAGACCAGTCCACCGGGGACAAGTCACTGAGACTCCATTCAAAGGTAAGTGTAACTTAGCAACACAAACTACCAACGATCAAATTACACAAACTCGAGATGCCTGTACGCAAACTTACTTCTCTATATCTACTAAATCTACAGAAAATCTACAAAAACCTAACTCACTAACTCTTAGAGACAATCTACAATCCAAAGCTAACGAACAGGGTAGCCAGCCCCAAACTCTCAGCTCTTCTAAATCACCAATATCTCACGAACTCCCGAACTCTACTAAATCTAGATCTAAACCTACTAAATCTACTAAATCCACGAAATCCACAAAAAATATTAAAAACAAAAAGTCAAAAACGAACTCTACGAACTCAAAAACTTACAATATCTCGTCCTTGAACATACCTCCTGAAAACCTGTTACATTGTAAATTTCACATTGACGGAAAACCTGTAACACTCTTAGTCGATACAGGAGCCGCTATCTCTGTCATACGTAAAGACAAGCTCGGAACTAATCCAATAGACAATACCAATACTGTTTCAATAATCGGCGTCTCTAATGAAAACTCTCACATTCAAACCTTTGGTACCTCTTATATTTCTCTAGATCAGTTTCCAAAACATAAATTCCATGTAGCCGATTTAAACATAGTGGCGGACGGAATCCTCGGAAATGACTTTATGTCTAAATTCAATGTCAATATCTACGTACAATCAAAAACTATGCGAGTACGCAACAGGACTTATAAACTATTTTTCTTATCCGAGCAAACAACAAAACCTAACGACGATAGTCAGTTCATAGGCCAACGTTCAGAGACTGTAATAACGTGTTTAACCAATGATATACAAAACGGTCCCGCTATTATTGAAAAACAAGACATTCAGGACGGTCTTGTAATTCCTAATGCACTCGTAAACATAGAAAATAATAAATTTGTCACAACTTGTGTGAACTCGAGCGATAACGATGTGACCATATCTATACCCATTGTTCGAGCTTCCCCATTCATAGAGAGTCATAATCATTATCCCATTAACTCATTAAGTAATGACTTAGGACCCTCTAGTCAACAAGACACGGTCAACAAACTTATCCGACGAGAACATCTAAACAAAGAGGAATGCGAGTCCATTGATAAAATCATAGCTGAATTTTCTGATATATTCCATGTCGAAGGTCAACCTCTAACCTTTTCGAATCATACGAAACACTCTATACCTACGACATCAGATATACCCATAAATACTAAAACATATAGATTCCCACACATACATCAACAAGAAGTAAAGACACAGGTACAGAAAATGCTTGATCAAAACATAGTCCAACCTAGTACTTCCCCATGGAGTAGTCCGATCTGGGTTGTACCCAAAAAGGCAGACGCCTCCGGTAAACAAAAATGGCGTGTAGTAGTTGATTACCGCAAGTTAAATGAGGTCACTATAGGAGATAGCTACCCCCTACCCAATATCACAGATATCCTTGATAAATTAGGACACTCAACTTACTTCACCACCTTAGATCTTGCATCCGGTTTCCATCAGATAGAACTCGATTCTAAAGATATCCCGAAGACAGCTTTTAACACTCCTTATGGTCACTACGAATTTCTTAGAATGCCATTTGGGCTTAAAAACGCACCTGCCACCTTCCAACGTGCCATGGATAGCGTCCTGTATGGGTTACAAGGCGAACGTTGCTTCGTTTACCTTGATGACATCGTTGTCTTTGCATCGAGCTTACAGGAGCACGAACAAAAGCTTACTGAAGTCTTCACTCGTTTGCGACAACACGGCCTCAAAGTCCAGCCTGACAAGTGTGAGTTCCTAAGAAAAGAAGTAGCTTACCTTGGCCATATAATCTCCAATGAAGGTGTTAAACCTAACCCCGATAAAGTAAATGCCGTCAAAGATTTTCCTATTCCAAAATCATGCAAAGACATTAAATCCTTCTTAGGTCTTGCAGGCTATTATCGTAGATTCATTCCTAATTTCAGCAAATTAACTAAACCTTTGACTAGCCTCCTGAAAAAGGACGTTCCCTTTAGGTGGGGCAATGAACAACAGCTTGCTCTTGACACCTGTAAAGATATACTTACCACAACCCCTCTCTTACAGTACCCTGACTTTAGCAAAGAATTCATTTTGACCACCGATGCGTCCATACACGCCATAGGAGCAGTGTTATCTCAAGGAGAAATAAATAAAGACTTGCCAATAGCATACGCTTCTCGTACACTAAATAAAGCAGAATCCAATTACTCCACAATCGAGCGTGAATTACTTGCCATCGTATGGGCAGTAAAACACTTCCGCCCCTATCTATTTGGTAGAAAGTTCAAAATCATAACCGATCATAAACCCTTAACGTGGCTTTTCTCGATCAAAGATCCTGGTAGTCGCCTTGTCCGTTGGAGACTGAAGTTAGAAGAATACGATTACGAAATTGTTTATAAAGCCGGCAAAAATAATACAAACGCGGACGCATTATCACGACCTCCTATAACGATTACCAATATCACTGACCTAACAAATAACGGTTCTACCCAACCTCAAGAAGCGAATCCTCCTATCGTTGATTTAACATTAGACGATAACCCCAAGTTCGAACAATGTGACGAATACTTACAGCTTAATTTTGAACATTTTACAGAACAGAATCCTAGTTACGATACCCCCAAGCTTAAAATATCCCCTGACAAACTCTTAGATTCTCGACATAAAAATGTATTTATTCCCGTATCCTGCCAACTTTCAGACCAAAACCACCTCTTCAATGAAGCCATAAACAACTGTTCTCAAGTAAATCCCTATCTAGAAAAGTCCAAGAACCTTTATGACGTGGATCTCCTCATTTCTAATGAAAATCAAAATCTATTTTTCTGTTGTTCAAGACCAACTCATTTTGATCCCTGGGACTCTGAAAGCTATTTCAAAACATTACTGTCGTGCCTTCAACTACATAAAATCGAAAACCTCTATGTCCCTGCTTTAAAGAATGATCCAACAAATAAACTAAAAGGAAACGAACAACTACGAATAACAGCGTATCTAGCCGAAGCTTACGATTGTGTCATTACTATCTGTGAAGGTAAAGTAACATGTCCGAACTCCGATGAAATCCCCCAGATATTAAAAATGTTCCACGATAACCCACTTTCTGGACACCGCGGGATAGTTGAAACTACTAATAAAATTCGCGATGCATATTTCTGGAAAGGTATGTCCAATGACATAAAAAATTACATAGACTCGTGCGTCACTTGTCAACGTAGTAAAATACAACGCAAAACTTTCCAAGCCCCCATGGTAATCACTTCTCAATCCACTGAACCTTTCGAAAGAGTATCCATGGATCTAGTATCTTATTCTGATATTAGCGAAAGTAACAATAAATACGTCCTTACCCTACAAGACGAATTGACTAGGTACGTTCAAGCATATCCCATACCTGATAAAGAAGCTATCACAGTAGCCAAACAATTAATACATTTCTGTCAACACTATGGAGCCCCTAAACGCTTCCATTCCGACCAAGGAACTGAATTTCTGAACAATGTCATGAAACAATTAATGAAATTCCTTGGTGCAGATCACACCTTCAACACAGCCTATCATCCGCAAACAAACGGTGCGCTAGAAAGATTCCACGCTACATTACGAGATCATATTCGAATGTACCATAATCGTAGACTCAAAAATTGGGACAACATAATTCCCTTTGCCATAATGTGTCATAATACATCAATAAACCAATCCACAGGTTACACTCCACACGAATTACTCTTTGGTTATAAACCACGTCCCTTTTATTCACTAAAATCGATACCTGATTACACAGCGTGTGATTATCTTAAAGACTTAAACGAACGCCTTAGAATTTCAAGAGACACCGCCTTACGCAGGATAGAATCAATGAAAGAAAAAGCCAAGGAGCGCTATGATAAACAAATAAAAAATGTAGCAGAATATCGCATTGGTAGCAAAGTCATGTTACGAGTTCCAAATCCTAACAATCTAGACGCAAAATGGGACGGACCTTTTGAAGTAATCCGGGTCGGGTTCAATGAAAATTATGTAATTAGGAAGTCCAACAAAAATCAACTAGTTCACGCTAATCGCCTCCGACCATTCAATGTACATGATTCAATAGTTTAGATCTCATGTTGGTTATTTATAATTATTATAGCTCAGTATATTTTATTACAGGGTTAGCCACCTTGCAAAAGCCCACGCTGACACATCCTTTATCCAGACACTATATGATTCTATGAATAATCCTTATATTAGTTTTATAATCTGTTCAATCATGAAATTAATACTTTACCTAATTTTATACAAGTTGTACATCTTTCTTAAGAATTCTATATGTATAAACAAGTCAAATAATTCTAATGAGACAATTCCGTCTCTTTCAGGGCAATCACAGCCACAAGTAGTCTAGAAATAACAGAAAAACTGCCAACGTATTCAGGACTCTTCTTCAAGGAAGAAGGCACCCTATTTGTGTCCGACGAGTCTTGGAAATTAATAGTGTATAGAGACCTCAAACCTCTGTTTATTGCTCAGGAATCCCTTGGCAGATTATCGCAAAAGTTTCGGTCCATATCTGCTCAATATACAAACTTCCCAAATGTCCAATCAACAAAATCATTCTTAAAAACTAGTTTAGGCAAGATCGAAAATAGGCTCTCCGAACTCAGCTTTTATCTTGGTAAAAATTCACGTCAAAAAAGAGAACTGATTGACGCTCTGAGCTCTGTTCTTAAATGGTTAATTGGAACCCCTGATGCGAAAGATGCTAAGAGGTATGACGAATGTATCAATTTACTTGAAAAACGCGAATTAGATCTCACATCACTTATGCAGAAACAAATCCAAATAACTTCATCTACTATACAGAACTTCAATGAAACCATCTTCAAAATCTCCTTTGATGAACAAATTATTAATGAAAATTTAGATCGATTAAATAACTATTTCAATACTTCTGAGAATATAATTTTTAATATAAAAATTAGTGAAGAAATATCAACTATATCTTTACAAATTCTCGAATCAGTCACAAGTCTAGAGAATGAGATAGACGATTGTTTAACTAGCATTTTATTTGCTAAATCTAACATCATTCACCCTTCTATAATCAATTACAAGAAACTCTATGAAGAACTCCTTCTATCAAATCATATACGTACTAATAAGCGTTTGATTACACCCGTAACTCTTAATAATATCCATGCCATATTAGATTCATCCTCTTTATCTGCTTATGTATACTCCAACCGTTTAATTTATGTATTAGAATTCCCTCTAGTTCAAAACGAACCTTTTACTCTATATCACATATACTCTGTCCCTATTCAACATCCGAACTCTTCCTATTATACCACTATCCTTCCTGAGCATATATACCTAGCTACAAACCCCAATGGACAACAATACATTTCTACGAGCTCGCTAGATAATTGCAAGACCTATGCAGCAAGAAGAAAGGTCTGCAACAATCTCGTCGTCTACGATTCTACAGCACGTCCCGTCTGTGAACTGCAAATCCTATTCAGCATTTCGCCCGCTCTACCGAACATCTGCGTAACCTCAACATTTGCCGCCAATATCAACACATTCCAGTACCTTGACAACAACAAATGGCTCTATATAATAACCAATGAAACTCAAGGTATACTTCAATGCAAGAACGACGTATCGCACCATAAATTACAAGGTATCGGCATTATCACTATACCAGAACATTGCAAGCTACATACTGGTTACAGCACACTAACAGCATTCCAGTCTAGCGAGGAAAATGTCACGTACCCAATCATAGTTCCTGATATCAGAACAGAAGATTGCTTCGAAGACATGAAGAATATTGAAGTTCCTCATCTAATGCCAATTTCCATCAGTGAACTGCCGCTGGATTCACTTAAACAAATCAAACATCATCTGGACAAATACTCTGATGAACTCAAGAAGATGCAATCTCAATCCTTCATACAACGCCATCATAGCAGTTTCTTCTGGATTAACTTTAGCCTTGGATTAATCTTACTAATGTTTATCCTTCTCAAATGCTGTAAGCGCTACCCAAATGGATTCATAAGACGCAGACGTACATCTGATAGTCAAGGCTGCATTCAGATGTTCAATAATTGCTTTGATAACTCCAGAAGACGCAATACTCATATGGCAATCCCTATGTCTCACTTGACGACTCCACAAGCAACAACGTGCATCTCCGATGATGATAGCGACACCCCTTCAGCAACATCGCAAAGATCAAGCGCTAACGCCCAATCTTTATTCTAAGAGGGGAGGTGTTATATATTGGACCATGTGTCGGACCCTACATTGAACCTTTACTGTTGTGTACGGAACCATAGTTATGTGAGTGCTGAACCCTAAGTGCGACGAGTGATAAGTTAAAGACTCCATTAGTTAATATCCATATTAGATAGTGCCACAAATACCTAGACCTTATTTACATTTCTCGCGAACTCTGAACTTAGTTAGTAAATAGTATCTTAAGCAACTATGTAAACATCCATCACATATATACCTTGTCCCGCCAATCCGCTCCTCAATTCATTTCCTAACTCCAACCAACTCGTTACTATGTTCAAAATTGTATCGCCTAGTCTAAGTTATTTTTAATTAAAATATATTCAGTTTATTTTTAAAAAGTGAGTTTAACTACATACTGCGTAACAGAGCTCTCCATTGAGTCGTGAATTAGATATCGAGGCTTATTGTGCGCTCGAGTCCTTTTTATGGGGTAAGTTAGCGCTCGAGTCCTTTTACTTTATTAGTGTTCACCATCAGTATAATCACTACAGACCTAGAATAAAAGTAGTATTAGTTTTAATTAAATTGACAAATAAAAAATATTAAAAATAAACTTTACGGCACGTCCGTCCGTCTGTATACAATGTCTGTGAACGGATTACGGAGTACGAAGAACGGACTTCGTGCTCGGGGATTTTCTGAGGACTCAAGTCCTAAAAAGGACTCGAGGATTCAAGACTTAAGAGGACTCGCGCCCGACTCGACTCTACACTCGGAGCCCGTTAGCACGCCGAGTCCTTCACAATGGAGCCGAGTCTCCACATTTGCGAGTCGAGGACTCGAGTCCTTTGCAACACTAGTCGTTATTGGGTTGAGGGATTGGGTTTATGGTGTTTATTATGGCGATACTGACCTGACGACCGGCGACTGATGCTGTTTGTATTGGAGCATTGAGATTTATTGAGTGACGGTCATTATTGACCGGCGCGCGTTGAGCGAGGCGTGGGATATTATGACGAGTGATTGGGTTTGTAGCGGCTCATATTATTGCATTATGAGCGGAGTTACTTAGGTTGTGATGTACAAGTAAAATAAAATAAAAATAGCCTTCATTTTGCGATTTTAATATCCTCGATTTTTCTATCCCCGTGCGTTATGGGCACCCTTGCACCGGGGCCGACAAGGGGTTCATTATATTTGACGGACTATAATTATTTTATTATTTGAAGATTATTATAATATTATATCCTCTAAGAGCTTCGATTAAAAGTAATCGGTGGTTATCCGACCTCCCGCCCCGAAACCTTCAGGGAAGAGGAGGGTCGGAGTCCCTGTTAACAAAAACTGTGTCTCCTAATACTTTGCTGACGATTGTTGCCGTGTGGATAGCGGCCTGCTTCTGTCCTATGTGTATATTTATGTGCGCGTCCAGTTTGTCACAGTACCTGTGTATACTTTTGGCTACTACTCCTGTTGCTCCTATCACTATTGGTATTACAGTAGTGGGGGTCTTCCAAAGCCGGGTTATTTCTGTTTTCAAGAGGTGGTACTTACTTAACTTTTCTATTTCTTTTGCTCCAATGTTGTAATCTGACGGTACTGTGACGTCTATTAAGTATGTGTTGTTTGTGCTTTTATTTATGTATATTATATCTGGCCTATTGTGTGTCACTGTTACATCTGTTTGAACCGGCATCTCCCACATTAGCTTCGCTGTCTCGTTTTGAAGATTATTATTATTTCGTCTATACATATGTATTTTTCCATTATATCATTTAATTATATTATTGAACTGTCACTTATTTATGTACGTTATTATAGCATGCCCTTTTCTGGGCAAAAGCCTCCCCCAATTTTTCCCACTCCTTCCTATTTTCTGTTTTCTGACTCCACATTATTCCCGCTTCCTCTTTTATTTCGTCTATCCATCTTTTCTTTGGTCGTCCAAAAAGTATTATTTATAAATACGAAAGTCAAGTTAATAAATCGATTTTTCGATAGCTGCCTTCACTGCGTCAATCATTTGATCTGATTCCAGCATCAATAAGACGGTACCCATGGTTGTCCCAATGCTGAGTAAATGGTTTTCCAAACATCCTGGTCATGCACCTCTGTCCAGGTTTCACACAGTGAATCCAGGTGTGTCCAGGTCGCTCCGCCATCGTTCCCCGGGTTTGCCTCGGCGTTTAAATCCACCTCGAGGCACCCAAGTTTTTGCCGAGTTATGACTGTCTTTCGTTCTAGTTTTTCATCAGCAGCCTATTAATGTCCCCACTGTTGGGGCGCAGGCCATGATCCACCGAGCGGGCCCAGTGCTGTGAGGTGGATTTCACATACCTTCGGAAACTTGTCATTTCCTCAGACATGCAGATTTCCTCACAATGTTTTCTTTCACCGTTAGAGCAGTCAGTAAATGTTCGTAAGTCTTCGGAAAAATCGGAAAAAACTCATCGGTACATGGCACTTAGGCAGGTCCGGGTCCTGATCACTGGGCCACCGACGCTCTTAGTTTTTGATTTGATTCGCAATTTTCTTTCGTTCAAGGTAAAACCTGTAACGTAAACAAAAGGTTACGGAGAAAGTAAACACACGACTTCGTATAACAACTTTACTGTGGGTAAGTCGGACTAGCATTTAATTAAATCTGTCAAATACGTTGAGCATACAGCAATAACGTGGGAACACAATGCCTCAGCTGGTGTCGGGGGAGGCACGCTCCCACTGCTCTAGCTAAACAGTGACCGTCGCCACCGCCGCCGGCGACGCGCGACGTCACCGCCGTACGGTGACACGACGGTCGTATCGACTGGTCGTATCGATTTGATGCGACAGTAACGTGTGAACGTTCGTATTGGCCTCCATTATTTCACTATTACATTTATATCACTATACACATTAGCTAATAATCTCCTTCTAAGCGTGACACGAGAAGAAACGCAAAACAACTTCGGGTTACATACACCTGACCTGGGATATCACTTGGCTTGTACGAAATCAGTATCACCTACTTCTAGATTTGTCTCTTTTTCAGTTTACTTCGGCTTGATCACTAACATCGTCTTAAAAACAAAATGTCCTTAATATTACCTAGTCCGCTGATAAGATTAATTTGGACAACTACATTTTACGACTTTGACATTTCCTGGCGAACGATTCTGAGAAGCGTTCGCTTTTCATCCTCCATCATGCACACTCATCAATCGCTTCATACACGCTCTTCGGTTAGTGGTTGACCGCACCAGACCTTTCATTAGAACTTCCGTAATCTGGTCGACGTAGGTTCTTCCAGGTCCCCCCCCCCCCCCTACCATTCACCTTTTCCTTATACACCGCTTTCGTTATGCCCGTTCCATTCATACTTTCCATGTGTGAGATCAAATCCTTGCTAAATGTGATCAATCTGAAATTATTATAGTTGAATATGCGACTATAGTAAAGTAACTGTTTACTGTTTGGTAGATCCTTATGTCTAGGATCGCCCGAGTTGGTTGGTCGGTACCACCCTCTTACCTATTTCTGCTGCAAAGAAGAAATGCTTGCATTGCTGTGTTTTGGTTTGAAGGGTAAGAGAGCCAGCGTAATTTCCGGCACATGAGGCAATCCATCTTAGTCCTCAATGTTAGCAGCGCGTCGAAAACCCGCTAATAACATTATAGTGAGGTGAGATGTCTGTGGGCGAAGGTGACCACTTACCATCAGATAGCCCGTTTGCTCGCCTGCTCTCCAAATACAATTAACTGTATGATACTGCAATATAGATGCCAACAGCGAACTAAACGATCAGTCAGATGAGACGTGATGTCACGAGTGCCAACACCAGGGACTCAGGGTCCTCTGTGACACATTAATGTTTATGGCTGATACATTACTGAAACTAAAATAACACGTTGTGCATCCAAATACCTACGAGCCGATATAATTACTCTCCTTTATAATGTAGCCTCGGTCGAGATTTGTTATTATTTAAATAAGAGGTCTTCGTACAAAACGATCTCCAGAGGGACGCACCCAAACCTGAGAGCATCCTCCTCCGGGCCACGTCGACCCCGGAACGATCCTGGAGCCTCGATATTCCAACGTAACGTGATTACGTGTTCGACCATGGATATCGTAAAATTCTATCACCGTAAAAACTTTAGGGATGTTACGGAGGTGGTTTTACCGGACCCGGAGTCGAAACCGAAGGTTTGAAATTTGATTTATCGGAGTCGAAACCGGAGTCGGAACCGGAGTCGTAGGCGGAGGTAGAAGATAGATGTTCAGAAGAAGTTCAAATTTTAAACCGTTTTATAACTTTTATAGCTGAACTGGCCAATATTTTTTATGATGGCGTTTGCGGCAAAAAACATTCCTTTATGTAGTCTTACACTATTTAATAAAATATTGATAATTCAATATGTTTGCTCACAAATCTTCGGTACAACCTCCGATTCAAAATTATCGGCGCCGAAGTCGGAGTCGGAGGTGTAAAATCAATCGGAAGTTCCGACGTTTCGGAGTCGGAGTCGAAGCTCCGTAACATCCCTAGTCGACTTCAAGTGGTTAGGTCGTTGACAAAGTAATCTTTAAAACATTTATCAATCTCATTTAAATAACACAAAAATTAGAGACAATAATATAAGTATTAAAAGAATTTGTAGTCTTCAGTATTAGATTATTGTGACAAGTGCTCAGGAATGTACAATCGGCTGCAAGTTCATCGCCGCGGGAGTCGCCCGAAATACTCTAGTACCCGCGTGTATGTACTTACATGTACCTACTCGCATGCTCCGTCTGCTCTCTCATACGTACGAGTGCTCGAGTGCAGGCTCCGGCCGCCGATTGATGGACTATTCCTGTACTTTTATTTGTATCGCAGTAATTTTAGATCTGTTTGTATTCCTAGTTCGTTTTTACTATTATGGTACTATATCGCTGCTGAACATGAACTCCATTAATTGCATTCTCATCAGCCTTAATGTCCCCACTGTTGAGGCACTGGCCTCCCCTCACACTCACACACCGGGGGTACGGGCCATGGCGCACCGAGCGGGCCCAGTGGTGGTTTGTTCCTTCGGAAACATTTTTCCTCAGATATGCAGGTTTCCTCACCGTTAGAACAGTCGCATAAAATCAGTACCTATAGTTCCCGGTTACAATTAAGACATGCCTAATTTCTTCCCGCGGGTATCGTAAAAGGCGACTAAAGAATGGATCATAGCGCTAAGGATGACAACTGGGAACACGGGACAAAACATACTTTATTAGAAGGTACGAGTAACTAGAAGAACATTGAAGAGAAATTCCTGCAGATGTTAGGCTATATGCTATCGAATATAACCGTGACTGTATATAGACCAAACAGAGTTAAGATAAATGAAGATGTAACAAGCTAGAGATATTGACAGATAGAATTCCACTATCTTTACGATACGTTCATTCAGAATGTAAGACATATCTAGAGACAAACACTGGCAGACGAAGGAGGAGCTAAAGATTAAAAAATCTCTGTTAGCTCCGTAAAAGATATTCTCAGATCAAAATTAAACTAGAATCAGAACTAAAATTTTAGAAGTGTCAGTGGGCCGGCCACAGCCGTTGCAGAGCCTGTAACCGTTGGGGTAGACGTGGACGGGGCTGCTAGTTGGAGCGACGATCTGCACAGGGTGGCTGGTAAGTGGAAACGGAGAGAATGGTAGACGCGGCTTGGGAGTGGACTAGAATAGGCTACTGATACTATATAATTTGATGTAAGAGAAGGTTCCGTACAGGAGGAGTCAGGGTCGGTCCCTCGCGAACTTCCATAAAAGTCGGCGAGTAGTGCGTGAGGCGTGGGCTCGCTCCGCATGTAAACATTAGCACGTTACACAACCGCACGCGCACGCCAGAAATATTCTATTCACTAGCGTGCACGCGCCAGATATAGCGCGCCGGAGAGGGACAGGAACATACCCGTACGCACGTCTGTCAGAGCGAGACGGCACGGCTGCATCGCGATGCCATTTCTGGTAAAACTCTCCGCCGCTAGAATACCACGCACGAACTAAACGAAGTAAAACGCAGCAGAAACTGCAAGCTATTCTAGATTGTAGACACAGAGAGGTAGGGGTCGTTTTGCAGTGGGCGGGTTTTGAAGAGATATTTGTAGGTTTACGCATCATCAGAGTGGAAGAACAAATTTCATTTCAGCGGTCAAAAGTTTAGAGTGCAGGTTAAATATGCGGTGAGTCGGCGGCTCACGGCGGGGACGGACTGGTAGTTCGGTTCGGGACCCGACATACGGCTGAAATAGTATGATCTATGGACACAAACAATCGTCATAAGGTCAAGTTGTACAATGATAGATAATGAAGCAGAAAGTAAACTGCATTCACAGAAAAGTAAACTTAGGTCGTTTCAACAAAATAGCTCATCCAAATCGCCTTAAAATTCCAGCTACTCGTATCTTAAGTCTATCAGTAGACTTTAGACAGCTGGAATTTTAAGGTCACCATCTCTATCTAAAGCTATGACTTAGAAAAGGCCAGAAATCAAAATCAGAATATGCTCTAGTGGAGGTTGAATACTCAGATTGTTTCATGCCATGGTCGGTCCGTGGGAACGCGAATGCCTGAGAGAGGCAAGTTATGACAACAAGCCAGGTGAGAATTTCAAACACACATCAGCCACATTGAGCTCTGTGTGCAGGGGTGAGGACTGGTTATCGCGTGGGGAGGGCAGATCGGGTATTAATAGAAAGTTGCAGATTGTAGGAGAGCTTATTAGGGGCGAGCGGCGCGGCGCGGCGTGGCGCGGCGCGGCGGCGGCGCGCTCGCCCGGCGCCGTGCAGCGCTGCATCGCTTTGAGTTTAATTACGTGGTGGTTCCAGACTTTTAATGAACAGAAATTGGGTATAAGTAGTATTTGTCTGTAGTATTCTTTACTTAGATTATAGAAGTAATCTATTCAAACGACATTTACTAGAAAAAGAACTAGAAGAAATCGTTAAGAGGAATCGTTTTTTTTATTAATATCTAAACCGCGTTTGACCTCAATCTCACCTGGTGGCGAGTGACGATGAGGCCGCAGATGGAGCACACGGGCTCAGTGAGAGTGTCGGTAGCGCAGTGGCGGGATGCTGGGTTCGTAACCACGTCATGTCATGTACCAATGAGTTTTTCGGATTTTCAGAAATTTAACGAAAGAATCGATCGTGAGGAATCCTGCATGTCTGTGGAAAAAAGTTTCCGAAAGCATGTGAAATCCATCAATGTCCGCTCGGTGGATCATGGCCCGTACCCCTCTTATGCAAGGCCTATGCCTTAGCAGTGGGGACGAAGATGTTAATAGGCTGATGATATGTATCTAGGCGTTAGATCTTGCTCGATCCATATTTGCTCATCTAGTCTATTGTTACGAGTAGCTCGTGTTTCCTGAAGACGTCGACCTGTAGATCCATTACAGCAAAACATTCATTTCAGTGTCGATCTACGAGTACATACACAACTGTAAGCACAGATTGTTTCCATCTACAACCACGACTGCAATTACTCACTCATGATTAATGTCTTGTCATCTCTCTCTCTCTCTGCAGCCTGATTTTAAAGTAACAAACGTGAAAGTCTGACTCTACTGTTGTTTGCAGTTTAATTCTCTGAAGGGCGCAAGCGCTAAATAAGGTCTCGACACTATTAGTCAGTACAGCCGCCGCGACCAGCGTCGCATGACCCTCGCAGAGTGTGACGCTCGGTCAGCGGTATAAGTTTTGCGTAGAGCTAAGTATGCTGGTCGAGTGGTAGGAGAGTGTGCGCGTGGGCAAGCCCTCCTGAAGTGAGGGGCGGGCGGGAGGTCGTGGCGGGCGGCTCTGACTACAGTTAATGAATCGTTAAACTGGGGTTAGTTAATCGTAAGTTGATGTGTGGATTTGTTGCTATTTGATTTAATCCGCTATTAATGGTGGTGGCTGTGGTGTGATGGTGGTGGTGGACGATCGTTCCTTAGAAATATCCCTGAAATGGTAGTCACCAGGCAAACGCAAGCCTGGTCGTCCGAAATCCACGTGGTACCGGTCAGATGAAAGCGAAGCATGAACAATCCGAATGTACCGACAGAAACTTGAAGAGGCCGCACAAGATAGCAAACAGGGGACAGCAGAAGTTCGTGCCCCATACCCCAGCAGGGGGTGATAGGAAGGAAAGAAGAAGAAGACATTTCGTAAAACCATTCAGCAATGCAGAGTAGCGGTCCACTGTTGTTGTCCCCATCGTGTTCTCTGCGGACGTCCTCTAGGCCGCAGCACGACCGTAAGCTCGAGGCTCTATCTCACTCGTTGCATTGCATTCGTTACTTGTAACAGTTAATGTGTAATCAGATCAGATCTTTCTTATCAAATGCAGTAAGTCCACCCCTCGCCGCTGATTGTCTTTGTGTGAGGTACCCAACGTCTGCGATCTTGGTATTCTCCGATTTGCTCATTTTACAACCTTGACATTTTCTGACGTATCTATCATGTCTGCCTGTAAGTTAGAACCTTTTGATATCAAGGTAATTTTATGACATGTAAATAAATTTCAACTTACTTCACTTTTTATTTTAAGGACCCGTGTCCGAAGGAAAAAATAGTATTACTGATGTTTCTTCTTCTAAGTCGTATTCTTCATTGCTGAGGGTCGTGATCATTCTAAGGAATTATTCACATAGAACGAACGAATTTCTTGGCAGATTTAATGAGATAGTTTGCCGTTGCCTTCCCTATTTCTCACAATGATTATCTCGGTGTGCAGGTTTCCTCGTGATATTTTCCTTTACCGTTAGAGCAGTCGGTAAATGTATTGGTATTGCATGATTCCGAACCCGGACTGTCCCGCACCCTCCGGGGTCCTAGCCACTACGTCACCGACACTCTTCTTTCCTTCACTTACCTACTGTTGCTCAAACTTACAATTTATAGATTTCAGAGCACTGATTCCTATCCTATCAGTGTAGACTCCTATTCGCACTCAACCGTCTTTTTAACCCTCGATCGATGGAGAAAGGGGAGATAATTATTATAATTATTTGGGGAAGAAGGACGCGCCACTATCCTCGGATTTGCTCTCACTCTTTAAAGGGAAGTTATAAGTTTAATGTATGTTTATGCTGTGGTATCATAATCCAATAACCGATGATTCTATTTGGATCCGATTTTTTTAATTAACAGAGAATTTTTCAGAGAGACGATTGGTAATGGAAATGGAGATTAGAAAAGGAACAGATGTCTGATTGGAAATGGAAATTGGACCAGTGGTTTCCAAGATCTTGGAGTATCTTTAATGTCAGATGGGATCTATGGAATGGTAATAGCTAGACGGTTCGAGTTTGAGCTCAAATGTTTAGGACCACGGAACCTGAACCTTTCTACATCAGGAACCTGAGGACCTGATGATGACTTCACCACAATGGTAAGACGCGGTTTCTTAAATTTTTAATTTGTATTATCGTTTATCTCAAGTTAACTAACTATAACAGCTAACCGCAGTGAGCGCGACCGGCCCGATGACGCAATCGACGCGCGCGCCGGCTTCAGCCGCTGCGATCAGCTGTTTCAGTGGCGCGGGCGCGCCGCCGCCGACACACGCTCCTCCGCCGCATAAGGCCGCACGAGACCGCACCCACGTCTGTGGACACTCGCGCCGTATCGGGAGCTGCGGGGGGACACTGCACTGAGGCCGAAGATATCGTTTTAGGATATTGTGTGCTTGGAGCTTTGATCATGGAGGACGATACTGTTTCTGATTGTGTGCTGTTCATTGTTCCAGCCGCGTAATTCCAAAGGCGACTGCGGTACAGACACCCACAGACTGTCTGTAACATTCGCGAAGTAAGAGATCGTAATTGTCCCCGAACTCGGCTGCGCCAAGACATCCTAACCATACGCTTCATCATCAGGGAACTGTGGAGCTCCAGCTAAATTGGAAGAATCGTTAGTGTCGTCCCCGCGGGTTTGTTAGTGCGACACCGCCGCCGTATTGGGAGCTGTGTATGGTAATAATAAACCGGAGCTGATAGAACGAATTTGTTTCTGATTGTGGAATATGTTGTGTGCTGTCTATTGGTTGTTCCAGTTAGTTTGTCTGGTGATCCCGGACCGTAGTAGACCGTCTGTCGAAGCTATTCTTTACAGCTTTTCTTTGCAAGCTCGTCGCCTCGGCTCTGTCTCTCCATATAGATACCTGCTCTCTCCCCCCCTCTCGTGTTCTAGTTGTGTTAAATTTTGCTTGTGGACTATTCTCTAGACCTTATTTCATCTAAACGCGAGCGGTTTTCCTACAAGCTTGTAATGTAACCACTTTTATTAGTTGATTGAAGTTCTAAATGAGTCATATTGCTCTTTGCTCGGTTGCTGGCGAAACAAATATAAACGGAATCAGAGCAATTTAATATGAACACGGTTTTTGGTCTCTAACTCCTGTGTGGGGGACTTATATTTGTTCCATAATGAAAGATGTAGTCCTAGATGTGATCTATCAAATGCGCAGCGCTATGTTTGGTTGTAGGCGAAGCCGTGGGTTGTGTGTGTGTCTTGGTAATAGATTCTTTTCAAAAGCGCCCAATCTCCTTTCAGAATTACTCGTAGTTCAATTTCAGACGTGTATTGAGCCGATTCTCTCATCACAGCCTTCGAGTCTGTATTAGTATGTCATCACAAAAGCATTGAATGCCAATACAATCACAGTTTTTATGGAGATCAGGCTAATAGAGTATCATGAACTGCATTGCATTTTAATTGTCCCGTATAGTATATCAGCTGGCAAAAAGAGCAATAGACATATCATCAAACCCGAATCACATTCACACAAACCATTACACGGTCGAGGGACCCCACAGTGCACACCTCGGGACGCCTCGAACACAATAGTCACACATTCTATTGCTTTTCTATTGCATTTCCACAATCCGCGACAATTTGCAACGTTTAGACGTATTTAGCGGAGTCTTGAAAGGAGCGCAGCGGGCGACGCGGGGCCCACCGTACCGGCTGTTTGTGACGTCATCATGTGTGTGATGTGGGCTTTGTTCGCATTCCTCTTGTGGGTTACTGGGACAAGGATTTTTTCTCAAAATAGCGAAGATTTTACAATTGGAGCAAAATCTAGCATCAATGTCACGTAAAGTAAATGAATACAGAAGGGAATCTCAATATTAGCCTTCATCGCGCGAAGTCCTCTCTTCATACAGGTGCAAGCCACACTCGGTCGCGGTTTTTTTAAATATTTTTTATGTACTACTAAACTCGCATTTGACCTCGATCTCGCCTGATGGTAAGCGACGATGAGGTCGACGATGGAGCATGCGGGTCCAGTAAATGACTATTCACTCTGACCTTGAAGATCTCAAGGTTGTAGGTTTCGGGAAACACAGACGCCGGCAGGCTGTTCCATTCCTTAGCCGTTCGCATAATGAACGAAGAAGCAAATCACTTCGTAACGTTCGTTTAATATACTATACCTACGTATCGTATACACGGGCGATAACTTCTTTATCTATATAACTTTTCCGCTTTCTTGGTTATTGTTAATACACGGGTTGTTTGTTTGAGCTCCCGATATTACGGTACAGTTCTTTATCAGTCCAATTACGTAGTATATCATTACTATATGGTTCAATCGTTAACGTATCGATTGCTGATCTGTTGCCTGTACACGCGCACTCTCGCGCATGACTCTAGTATTGATATTCCCTTCTGTAGTCGTTTTATTTGTGTTAACGCGATGTACTCGTATCTCATTCATTGATTCGTTTCATTTATGAGATGAGGAATAAATGTGAAATAGGCTTTTGTGGAGTTCACCGGGGCGAGCTGGTTGATCCCGAACACTCCATTCTGAAGTCTGATCTCCTTTCGACGCCATTTCAAAGATTTGCGTGTGTCTATTACGTAGCATTTGTCATTTGGTTGTACAGGGTGACTCCAGATTTTGAACTTTAAAAAATTAATAAAAGTCACTTGTTGGTTTTACAAAAAAAAAATATTCTTTTTAAAAATTTTTTTTACTAAATATTACAATCTAGCCTAAAAGGCTAATAAGAAAGTTAACATAAAGCTTCTAAAGAGAATTATCTAATAATTTATCCACTGACATTAATTTCTTATCGTCTCTATTAAGGGTGAGCACTTTGTTCTTGTACTCCTTTGTAATGGCACCATTATCACATTGTTCTCAGTACACTACACTCACTCAAAAGGTTAAATAAATAAATGAATATGGAATTAGAAAACGTAAATTCGGATTTTAATCATAAATAATTACATGATCGAGATGTCCTCCTCGTCGGTGTGACCGCCCCCGCCGGCGAAGGCGCACATCCCCCGTCGCAGGCGGTACAATTCTGGTCGTCGTCGTGGATTCATCAAATTGGGTTCATGCCGTGGATTATTACTCAAAATTGTTAATCATACACGATATAGGTGCAAACAATCTCTAACCACCTGGCTTGCAACCTTGGACTATGACAGCACTGAGAAAGTGTTGGAAATTGTACAATGAATAAACACACATATACTAGTCATGCAGTCACACACCCGCACACTCTCACACACCCTAACACGCACCCTCACCCTCAACAAACACACACCCTCACCTTTCCACACCCCCACACCTCGACCACTCTTGTATTAATGTAAGTTGCAAAATAAATTTATTTGTATTATTTGTAATAACGACAGTTCTGCCGATGTACGCACTCTTCGAGTTGAAAATGTGATTCATCGCCGAAGACAACCTCGTCCATACCGTCCATCCGTCCATCCGGTCCAAAATTCTCTAACATTTGTTCACAGACATTTTTCCGTTTGATAAGGTCGTCAGGTTTATTCTTTTAAATAAATTGTATCGTGTATTTGATGAACACTCAGATTCTTTGTTGTTGTAGCCTACCGCCGCCGCCAATAAAATAGGACCCTATAAAGATTTAACTGAAACGTAAAAGACCCGTGACACTCCAACATAATATAATAAAACAAAATGTAAACATCGACAGACTGCTCATTACATCGCATTACGCTTATTATCATCGGATTTAAAAAAAAATATCTGTTTCATAATATTATATTATACATCGACGACGCGGGAAGGGGGCTGAATTAACATAATAATCATAACACCAACCGTGCTCCCGACTACAGTGCTAATACATTACAACACACTGTGGTGTTAACGACAACATAATCCCCCCCCCCCCCCCCCGGCCGCGCGGTGCCCAACACAATACAATATTGATATTTCTGTGTATTGTATTAGTTATTGTGTTCGTCGGTTATAGTTATTACACGGTTATTACCGTGCCGAGAGCAGGGTTCAACACTAATGACCCACTCAGCGTGTGCGCCCCGCGACGAGCGTACAATGTACTTTTTTCATAGCGATGGGAGTAGGGACCAGGGGGACTACACGGCAAATCTGTGCTGGAACACAGATGCATATTAAAAAATAATAAAAAAAACATTATTGAAAACACCACAAAACTTGTAAATCGAACAACACCCTGACTCCCAAACAAGGCGAACCTGTATCTTGGGAGACAGTGCTTTCCCAAAAAGAAGGAATGAATGTAAAAGATTCCCTCAAAGATTGTATAAGTCCGTGGTTTTCTTAGGTCAAGACTCCAAAGCAAAACAAATAAAAATGCAAATAAGTACAGGTGATTATCTAAAGCTGGCACGTACAACACATTCACACATTGTGTTTGTGTAGTGTCTGTGAATAAGAACGCGGCATCATGTCTCTCTGTCTCACTCGCACGCAGGCAAGCTTATGAGCTAAGCGTGTAAGTACAATGTAACACTACCGTGGGACATAGCCTGCATTTTTGTATACAAATAGTTAACCAGGAATCTAACCCAAAGCCTTTGATACAGTTCCAATTTCAGGCTGTAAGTAAACTACTGGCTCCAATTGAACAACTGGCAGGAGATGGAAGACGACGAGTAGGTAGTGAAATACATTTAAATCTAATTTGTAATTGACACATGTTTATACACTTACAGGGTGTCCCGCCTTTGTACTAAAGGTAAACCGTTTAACTGTGTTGTCGCCTGTGCGGCTAGAGGGGTGCGGGGCGGGAGATGTGTGTGTGAAAAGTGGTTCAAAATTTTTTTGCGAGCGGGATTTGAACTTGCAACCTTGCCGTTCCTTGGCAGTGCTCTAACCAACTGAGATAAACACTCTAACTGAGCTAACAGCTCATCCTGCCGGCTTCAATTTAATCTCTCCTGGCGATCGCGGGACATAGGGTGAATTCTATGTCCCGTGTGAGGTAGGGGCACTAGGGGTAAGTAGAGAATGGAGCGCCACGAATCTTCTTTTTTTTTAGGAACACTATCTCCTCACTCTACAACATAATTATATATAGGTACAATGGATTAGTACAACCTGCAACCTGCACCATAATCATCAAACTGTGTCGTGAGAGTGTCCCGTACGGTCGGTGCCGGTGGTCACACGAGCTCTTCTCTCTCGCGCCGCGCCACCGTGCGGTACAGTAGGTAACCCAGCGGCACCGGCCGCGCGCGCGGCGGGCGGTCCGCCTTGTATTGTGTGTGTCGACGTGCGCCCGCGCACTGCGCTACCCACTGTGCAGCTTATTAGGGCTCAAGGACATTTAAGTGTTTCGGTTTGAAGGGTAAGAGAGCCAGCGTCATTTCCGTCACATGAGATAATCCATCCGTCTTCAAGGTTGTTGCGCTATCAAAAATAATATAATAAGCTAATATTAATACAGTGAGGTGAGGTGTGTATGGGCGACGGTGACCACTTACCATCAGGAGGCCCGTTTGCTCGTCTGCTCTCCTTATTTAATTTAAAAAATCAATGAAGCGTGAAAACACGGAATCGAACTAGTAGCGCCCTCTGGTGAAAATATGAATTATTTTCAGCTATAACGCCAACCTGCGCAATGTTTAGTTAGGTGCACCTAGTTACCTACATGTAAACATATTTTTACGTGATTTCTTATCTCTGTGCCAATACTATAGTTACACACGTGATTGTTACCACGGTTTATTTACGATTTTTACTGTAGTTTACTTTAACCACTAGAGTTTAAAAAGTTTTATCTCTGTGCTGTATATCATGATCATAAAGATTTTCATTTAATTTTCTTTTTGTTTCAGTTTGTTTTTCAATAAAACTGGCTGGAATAACGAGGTGTGCGATTTTGGTTGTTTATATACATATGCCAAACTGGCATTGGCCAATTTGTTTCGACCCCTAAAATACTGCACCTTGTTTCCTGAGACCTGAGTAATCCATCCAAAAAAAATACAATAACATTTTAATTGTCAAATTTTTTGTAAATATGTTTTTTACTCACACTGTGCCACATCACACATGTCGTGTAAACCCTCAACCTGAAGAAGTCGCCTCCCCTAGCCCACATGCCTCGCTTGCTGTGTGCACTCAGCTCGCGGAGCTGGAGACTCGTTTCTGTCTAACTGTGTCGAGCGGAAACACCCGGAGTACGATTACTATCAGGTAATACGTTATTGTGTGTGATATTATGTTCGGTTACATGAAAAACTGTATTGTGCCCACGACTCTATTGACACACAAACGTATGATTAGTGTTACTAACAATAACAGGTTTATATTTCGCGGCCACAACAGGATACACTAATAATAGTCTGCGGTGTAATGGAGGAAAGGTTGTAGTAGAACCAGTACTGGTTTCTCGCGCGCTTTTGTCACCAGCTTTTTTTCGTTGTTTTGCAAATTGTTTTACAGAAGTGCTGTTCAAGTAAGAATGGTGTTTGTTGTTTGAAGAACTTCGACAAGATGTGAATAATGTGTGGGACAGTGAAGTAAAGTCAAATAAGACGCTGCAGCCCGATCCGTACTTGGCTGGATTATGAAGAGCCATACTGCGTCCGGGATGCCTTCTTCTTTGGTTCAGATGGTGCAGAAGCGCGGAAGATTCAATTGAAATGTGTCACACCAGCATTTTAATGAAGAATTAAAGAGTTGTTTATATCAGACATGGCTGTATGGCCTCAGTTCACTTTGCCTTATTAAAAAACACCCAGTACTATTTAGTATTCTGTGGTAATATGTTTCTATTTCTATGTATAACCTACCTATTTGTACCTCCATAAGGCGAGCAGACGAGTAAACTGTCTTCCTGGTGGTAAGTGTTCATCGTCGCCCAAAGACATCTCACTATAATATTATTAGAGGAATTTTGATACACTGCTAACCTTGAGGACTAAGATGGAGTGCCTCATGTGCCGGAAATTACGCTGGCTCTCTTACCCTTCAAACCGAAACACAGAAATGCAAGCATCTTTGCAGAAATAGATAAGAGGGTGGTACAACCCCGACAGGATCTACTACGTATATTTTATTGTACACAGGACAAAACAATATATAAGTACATATTGAAACAATCAAGGTACAATTTAGATACACTCATCGCTGAGAGCGATCTCGTCCATGCTACCTTTGGGCAGAAGATATCACTATGAGAAAGGTACGTGTGCAATCATTACGGAAAACGACCGCCTACTTTGTATCTATCATTATATAACTACGAGTGGTTTTTTAGTATTACTTTTTAGTTTATTTTAGTATTATATTTTAGTATTACCTATTTTATTTTGATATATTATCTTATTAAAGAAAATTACGAGTACATATTGTTTTATACTAAAGACTTCTCTAACCCAACACAACACTAAATCCATTATCCTTGCTTGGGACAGAATACACAATCTCTTTTACCCGGCTTTGTCTAAATCGAAACTGCAAGATGATAAGCACTTAGACAAAACAGGCTTTTTACCTGTTATTTAGACGATTTAAAGCTGAATCCAGCTTAAAAAAGCCTACGACCACTCGGACAATGTGCCGGCTGCCCCGCGGCGCACTGCTGCCCCGGTAGCATCGACACTACACAACTACACATCGGTTAAAAGTAATTATCCGTCAGTACCGGTCGCCGACCACCCAGCTCGCGGCACCTTCCGCCGCTAATCCCTCGCAAATCGACAATTCCACACTTAAGGACCTCAGGATAGGGACGGGAGGTAGCGGCAGTGAGGCCCGCACCACACGCGTCCGGTTCCAGCCCCGGTACGGTCAGCGCAACCGATCACATTCGTTCCGCCCTCCCCACACTCGAAGTCGGCGCTTCGTGATCGACGCAGCGGGGCTGGAACCGGACGCGTGTAGAACGGGCCTAAGGGCCGGCCGGATAGAGATCGGTCGGAGCCGCGCATGAACGCTCCGGAGCGCGGATCGAGTAAATATTTGCATCAATTAGCGCGGCTTTGTACACGCCGACACTACGCGCGCTGCGACACACCGGGCGGCGTAACGCCAAAGACGGGTGCGGTACAGACGGGCGCCGCTCTGAGCGCTTATCCCGTAGAATTCAGTTTGACAGTCGCGAAACGAAAATTTTGAAAACGGGTCTCGAAAACCAAGCTCCATATACAATAGCGCCGCCAGTAGTCTGACTGTAACATTAGGCTGGTAGGCTGGGGGCAGAGCAGACACACGATGGATGGATGATTGGACTTTTCAAATTAAATAATTGTACATAAGAATTAGTAATTTTATTTTTTCACAAAAATTGTACATAAGAATTTTTGTGAAAAAATAAAATTACTAATTCTTATGTACAATTGTTTAATTTGAAAAGTCCAATCCTCCATCCATCGTGTGTCTGCTCTGCCCCCAGTCTACGAGCCTGAAATTATGTTACAGTCAGACTACTGTAGGGAAAATGACAAATAAATAAAATATAAATATAATATAGAAAAATGTATGGAAAAAATGTTATGCGATTTCTGACGGCCGACTGACTCTCGAACCCCGGTGGAGATGTCTGGTAAACGGTTTCGTGATGGTTTCCGTATGCTGGACGATAGAGACGAAGCGACTAGAAAGGCGAGCCTTGAATACCCAGTATGTTTCAGACCTCGTTTTCGTTTCGTAATTGTCAAAAAATCCTACGGGATAAGCCCTCAGTGTATATATCATTTTATCCGCCGCTTTTGCGGATGGCAACTACAAACACGAATAAGGTACAGAGTACGGGAGGCTTGACTGTAGTACGATCGGGTTCGGAGACTGCAACACAGACACGAACGTCGCAACAACTTAAGTGCTGGTTTTCAAAATTTAGTGGACTGTATGGTATGTGATGATTAGATAAACGGTATGTCAAACCCCTGCCCAAACTGGCGAGTAATGAACACCATTAACTTTGAGACCCACGTTCAACTCGGATGGATTGTCTGGAGCTCCTGTGGTAAAGGCGGCTGCCGGCACGGCGATACACAGCAAATGCACTGCACTTTTGGGTTTCGACTCGGGAAAAGTTCGCATGATATTTGACACACACAGAGTTACTGGATAGCACGACTTTCCGTACTATTACTTTTCTAACTCTTAAACTTTCGTTACACGAAGCTCTCGAAACCACATATTATTCGTTACACAATTTTTCTTGGATAACCCCCCTTATCCTAACGTAAGACAATCATTTGAATTCATGTCAAAAGAGACACGCGCGGTGACATTTGCATGAGCTGCGCTGTAGGCGGGTTCGGAGACAATTTCGATCTCTTTCTGCGTCAAAATTACTCCGCGTCGGGTTCACACACAGCACTCTATGTCTATGGGTATCTGTACAGCCGTACAATTTGTAATTACGCTGCCGATGCCGGGCGGGACCATAGTCTGTGCCATAGTGAGGCCATAGGTGCGGCGTAATTCCGCATTGTCACGGAATTATCGCCTGTGTAGGTCGCCACATTGGAAGTATCGGGCGTGTGATTAAATTCCGTGATGTTAAGGTGTGGCAGGAAGTGCAAATGAAACACAATTAGTTGGGAATATTCTTATTTTGTAACCGTGTTCAGACTTCCGTCATTCGAGCTTTCGTGAGTCGAGCTAAGTGTTGAGAGAGGTGATAATAAAACTTATTTGGACCTCGTCCCCCGCCGCTATTAAAAACCGAGCCGGTGGCGGGTGGTGGCAGATTCTATGGTCTTTTTCAGATCAGGAGGCACGCCGATACATCTAAATCTATGAAATGGAAACTTTACCCAACGAAATAGTAATGAAAGGTAGTAACTTATTATTTTATTACCGACATATTTAGGAGGTCAGTTTATTGAATCGTCTGTGACTTGCATTTGGCCGGTATTTTTATTGTTTATGAAGAGCAGACGAGACGAGGTGGTCTGGTGGTGAGTGGATGCGCTTCTAGTTTTGAGGACATGGAAGGAGTGCCTCGTGTGCCGGTAATTACGCTGACTCTCTCACCCTTCAAACCGAAACATAGAAATGCGAGCCTCGCTGGTTTGTGGCAAAAACAGAGAGAGAAATTATTTTGAAACACCATCAATATTTTTTGATGATGACTGTACCCCATGAAATTAAAGTATGTACAGTTACATATAGGAAACGGTATATACAATCATGATGTTCGAGTTTTCTCAAAAACTGCTGGATCGAACCTAAGAGTTCTTTCACAGTGACAGAATTTTAAGAACCGGTACATTAGTTTTTGAGAGAAACCTGAAACATAATTTAGCTCGTGTACTCGTACCTTTGCCTACACGTGACTGTAGAAGAGGAAGGTAACCTAACCGTAACTGATCGTTGTCGTAAAAGCTCTCGTATTCTGGCAGTAGCTCAGTAGAACTCCCCGTCGGACAGCTTGAGCGCGTAGAGGTGGAGCGAGCGGAACTCGCAGAACTGGTTGGTGCACCAGCCGGCGTGGCCGTCCGTGCACCGGCACGAGTCGCACTCGTCCATGTACTTCTCGCCCGGGATGCACTTGAAGAACGGGTTCTTGATCACCGTGCATCTGAGAACACGCGCCGCACGTTCATGGAAGCATTTTAGGTCGCATTGCGGCCATAAGCCATCACAGGCTGTAATCGTACACACCCATAGATCCTTAGATACCGAGGATTTTGAAATTCACCCCTATGTACACGTAGATTGCTCGCTAGAGAAGTTCTTTATGGAAACGTCGCGTGCCAGTTAGCGCATGCGATTTGAACATTTACCCATAAGTTAGTCAAATGTCAAATGTATGAAAATCCACGACCAGGGTACGCTCGTAGTCAGATTTCTGTGTTAGATACAAATACAAATAATAATATAAAGACCTGAGACAGGGCGTACTCCGCTCGCAGAGCGCGGTCACGGTGGGCTCGCAGTACACGCAGGAGGGCATGGCGCGGCACGCGCCCGAGTCCTGCGCCTCGCACAGCAGGCAGTTCTTGTTCTCGGGGACCAGCGTCAGGGAGGTCTCCTCCTCCCAGTACTGGTGCGGCGGCTTCGGCTTCACGTACTGTACCGCGCGAGTAAGTGATGTCACAGACCAGTCAGCTGAATGTTAGAGAGAGTTTCTACTCTCCAATTTCATAATTACTTGTTTATTTCTTGACGATTACTCGTCAAATGGAACAGTTCTGAGCCTTCTGGGAATAGTTTACTACAAAATTCTTTTTGAGGTATACTAAAAAGTCCTCGTCGAAGCGTTCGCCCGAAGGTGTGTCGCCGGTGACTTGATCGAGAGTGGCACGGATAGGAATAGGATACCGCCGCGGAGAAAATAATCCAAAACTAAAACTGTTAGAAGTTCATTGGACATGTGGCGGCGGGTTGTGGACAGCAGTTTGTAGAGTATAGCAGTAGGTAGTTGACGGCAGGGGGCAGCGGACAGCAGTGGGTGGTGGGTAATCACGTACCTGCTTTATGACGTAGGCCTGCGAGCCGGGCCGGTACACGGGCGGGGACTCCTCCCCCCCTCCCCCCACCGAGCTCAGCGTGCCCGGGAGCGGCGCCGAGTGGCCGATGCGAGAGATGTGCGGGTCTGCGACAAACGGGTGGCGGTCAGACGTCGAGAGCCGCCAGGTAGCGCCCCGGTACGAATGAAAGGCGATGTTGTTTTATGCTAAGAATTAGATTTTAAATCGAAAGAATAACTCTAAATTAGAAACCCCCGACGTTCAATTATAGAGATCCCCTTATTTTTCCTAGTCTTCATCAGATCTTCAAGATTTTAGATGTGGGATGGTCACCATAGTCACAAACTTTTGAGTTTAAATTCGAACCACCTAACTGTTACCGTTCCAGAGATCACACTATACATTGCCAAGATCTTAGACCCACTGATCCAATTTTCATCTGACATGGCTTTGAACATTCAGCATATTACACCTACGGCGCCTGAATGCGGGGGGACGTTCCGGGGTTCGATCTACGTGGAGCTCGGCCTTCGGCTTTGCCATGGCTAACATAGACTTCCTAGTTCCACATCATTTCCATTTCTTTTTTGGCCGCCATCTATAACTTTTTTTTCTCTTGATATGTCTCAGGATCCCCTACGACTATAGTTCGAGAAGACCCCATCTAACTGTTCTAATTTCGGCGGGCTGATAATCTTCCAATTCTACAAGTTTTATTTTACGAAATTGAAGTCCACATACTTTTTCCTGGTCATCATCAGATCCTCAAGGTTTCAGATGTCGGAAACGCGCCATGAACCTGAATATTTGAGCTCAAATTCGAACTATCACCGTTCCAGAGATCCCATCTGACATCAATGATACTTCAAGATCCTGTAAACCACTGATCTAATTTTTATCAGACCTAGCTAAGAACACTCTTGACAAAATTCTCAAATAAATAAATAAAACCGGGTCCAAATCGGATCATCCGTTGTCAAGTTATGAGGCCACATACAGACGTGTTAAACTATAACACGCCCTCCCTCGATCGGTCGGGGGTTACAGAGAATGTAGTCATACGCCAATTGTCAGTAGATGGCGCCACCGCCTGGATGAAGCGCGACGATGTTTGTTGTGCACTAGAGGGGTTCACGGTTTGAAGCGACGGTAGCTTAGAGAAATAATGACTTTTTGGCACAGATAATAGGAAACAATGAAAATCACGTGATACGTTAAATTTTGCTTATTTAGAATATCGTAACATACGTGAGATTTAGTTGTTTCCGTCTCCATTTTTAGTTATAATAATTTAGTATATATGCAGTTGTAAGTGCATTGTAGAGTTGAGGTGTAGTCCGGAGGTCCAGGTTCGAAACCAGGCAGTGCCATGGACCAATGAGTTTTTCGGGTTTTTCGATAGACTTACGTACATTTACCGACTGCTCTGACGGTGAAGGAATACATCGTGAGGAAACCTGCACACTGAGGTGACCAGTGTGTGAAATGGGAAGGCAGTGGCAAATCACCCCATTAAGTCTGTCACGAGAGTCGTTCTATGTGATTAGTTTCTTAGAATGATCACGACCCAATGAGGAACACGACTCAGAGGGAAGGAAGTTCATTATTAATTGGTAGTACTACTTCGAAAAATCTTGAGCTGACATGTGACGTCTGTACTTTGTACTCTGTATCGCAACATGACCGATATACTGATAATCAGTACCGACGTGACTCCTCGCGTACTGCACCCACCTTCCCCGTTGGTGTTGTACCCGCGCGCGACGGCCAGCAGACACAGCACCAGCAGCACGCGCCACATGTCTGCGCTCGGCGGGACCGCTCCTCGTACTCGCGCCGCGCCGCGCCGGTCGGGCGCCGGGCCGGGCATACAGCCTCCGACAATTAGTGCGCACGTTGTTGTATACAGAGTGACTCTTTAGGTCACTCTCTCCGGTATAACTGCGATAGATGTATAATCATAATTTCAATACCAGAAACAAAAACAAACTTGCAGTCCCACGCTTTAGACTTAGTAAAGTAAACACATCGTTTATGGGTCACTTTGTACGATTTTATAATAAGATACCTGACACTGTAATAAATATGACAAAGAACACATTTAAGACCCATATAAGACGGACCTTATGTAAAAAGGGTTATTATATAATAAATGACTACTTAAATGATAAAGAGGATTGGTCCTAAACCCAGCTCCAGCTCTGCACATTGTGTATATGATTGTATTCATAATTATTGTAAGATATATTTATTTCAAAAGACGTGCTGCTGAAAGTTCCTTGCGCCGCTTCTTTCCTTTCAGCTACAGCGCCTTACGAAGAGGTGGTAGAGTAAAAAGGAATGCCGTTGTAAAAATGTACTATAAGGTATTTACTAACAATAGAAATATTTTGATTTGATTTATACGACGGATTAGAATATTCCTACCGCCGCTGTGCGTGCGAGCGACTACCACGAGTCACTTGCTGGTGATGGACCCCTTCAGGGTCCGCCTGGCCGTGTGGTCTTCATCAAATATCTTCGCTTCGACGTCGATGTGTCTCGGCAGTGTTTAAAGAAGACACAGTACTGTTAGCGTTTTAATAACAAGTGAAGACATCTATTCCAACATAGAGCAGGCTCCGAAACGGTTCCACAAATGGTTGTACGTTACGTCATTGTGATACCGCCTAACGTGGTACGCCTAATGTATGAATTTAGAAGTAACTATTCAATATTCTTTTATCTATGCCGTTTAGGAAATGGTAAATTATAGTGGCAATTTGTGTCATAATTTAGAATATGAATCGCACACCCCCGCTACACGCAGATTGGAGCCACGTGCCCCTTGCAATTAGAGTGCGGCAGTTACCGCGTATCGCGCCTCGTTACACCGATGACTGTACAATCACATCGCCTACTCGTGTAACACTCGAGTAAGACGTGTCCGTCCGCTGCTCACCGGACGCGGGTTTTAATTGGTACAGTTGTTACACTGACGATATAATATTGAAGGGAGTCTGTGACCGTTATGTTATGAATCATCACCATATTTTCACAAGTCGACTGGCAATATGAGCGATCACGTTTAGGGCCTTATCACAGGCGATTTGCGAGCGAGTCCCAAGCGAGGCGAGTGCGCAGCGAGCTCGCCGCGAAATAGCATTTCGAGCCTTTCTTTGGGAGACACTGATAATCTTCGGTGTGTGTCCTCATGTCTTAAGTCATTTTGTATCAGATGCAATAACTCGTAAAATGTAGGTCTTGTCATAGGTAGGAACGAAATTTTGTAGGATTATTTTTAACTCGTTTGCAGACCAGCACGCTACGCGTCCGCGGCGAACTCGCGGCGAGCAGCGAGCTCGCCGCCGCACTCGCCTCACTTTGGACTCGCTCGCAAATCGCCTGTGTGATAAGGCCCTTATATTGCCAGTTGACTTGTGAAACTGCGTCAGCAAATTTCCCCTCACGTTTATAAAACCAATCAAGTAGTGTAAGTTGTCAGTAAGTTAATTTAGGTTTCATCATGAAGTAGTCAGGTTCGTAATATGAAACTAATCACTTCCTCGTCTACTCGATAACGTTAACGATAACGGCGGACGATTATAATGAAGCTCAATATTGTGATAAGTCGTGACCGATTAGTTTATTTGATAGATTTGCAGCTGGAGTTGTGACAACCGATCCCACGAAGATCCCGTGAAGTTTTGCTCGTACGAGCAACCCTCTCCCTGACCTGTACACCGCACCTACATTCGTAAGAAATCTCAGTACAATTTCCGTCTACTTTTAATAGTTCATTTGCGTACTATTAGACGTTCTGCGGTGTCATTCGTTTCTCCTAAATCTCTATTTCCATGTTTACGAAAAGTTTTTGGCGTCGGTCGGTGGAATTGTGAGAAAACTCGACCAGGGAACTCTTAAGAATGTAACGATGTCGACTTCAACCTCATCGTTAGCGTTTATCTCACCTCATTTCGTGTTGGCATCTTCATTTCTTCATCTATATTTCCAAAATTCAAATCATATTCCCATTCCATTTCTAAATTCCATTATTCCATTAATTTCATTGTCTTCACTTTCTCTCTGTATTTTGTCCTGAACGGACGTTTCTCCGTTTTATTTTTGTCTCCTACTACGACCTATTTTCTACATTTACTATTTTCTGTGTTATGTTCCTGACAAACATAATATCTACTATTACCAAGTTCTTCTATTACTTCATCTGCACACTGTCCTAGAACCCTGCTAGCCGGCACCTAGAGGACAGACTGTAGGAAGGAGAAGAGTTTCCTGACTAAGAGTTCTTGTCGAGGATCTCGATCAGGTCATATCGAGACTGACACTTCTCTTACTTTAAAAACCAGGCTATAATCTGCCGCGCGATCTCGTTCCCTCTACTTTACCTTCACTATCAGTCGCTCCAATGAATCTTCTTTGCACGTGATGCCATGACGCGGCAGAGAACTTAAGGGATCGTTTTTGCACACTTGACGAAAGCCTAGTTTTTATTGGGAGCCCTAAGAGAATTGTAACATTTATTCGTTAGGAATAACAGTCCGCATTTAAATATTCCGTTTCGTAGTCGAGTGACGCACTGCGGTGCACTCGAGAGGAAAAGTCAATATACTCGTATTAGCTGTTACTAATAATTTCGGTGTCAACATGAGCGGTTGGCGAGTGCGATTAACTTCATAAAACTGTTATTAGCTGCCATCGATCACCGCGGGCGGGAATCGACACCTGACCACACAGGCACCGTAATGTAATAACTGATAGATAATGTTATAATAACTGAGTGCGGGTGATTACCGCCCGCCCTATCACCTCATTACATTACGCTATCGGTAACATTATGACACACATTAAATTCGCTTTCAATTGGGTTTACATTGGACATACGAGTAGAGCTTCCGCTTGAACTTGTCCATTTTCTTTCTTCAGACAGAATCTCATTCTCCATCTGTATTCTCGACCCAAATACCTACGACTTAACCACACTGCAGCGATTTTGAAACGAAATCGGATTGAACCCGTTGAAATCTATTTTTCGATTTTCTAGTTTTTTATTATTTCCTACCGCTTCTCATTGGAAATCTTTGCAATGTGCTAAATTTCTAAAACTATTGTTACTCTTCTAGATTCTCCATTAAAACTATTTTATAACAGTTGTAGGATTCGTTAGTTGTTAGAATCAGGAGTTACTTTACGGAAATTTATCAAATTATTGGCGAAGGACCCGCCATTCACCCTCGGATTCACCCTCCCGAACAATAACCAAATCAATCGGAGTTACAATCGCAGAGGATGACAAATCCGACCTAAGGAAGGATGCGATATTGAAAAGTGTGAATGAATGGCGCCTAAATCATCATCATCATCAGCCTATTCTAGTCCACTGCTGGACATAGGCCTCTCCCAGGGCGCGCCATTGAGCCCGATCTCTGGCGCCTAAATGAATAGCAGTATTCCGCTAGCAAATGCGAATCTGTCATTCTTTGCAATTGTAAATTCTTCTGGATTCAGTTATCGTTGGGGAGGACGAATCCGAGGGTCAGTGGCGGATCCTTCTTTCCGTAATAATTTTTATTTAATTTTATTTTCTGTTGTAAACAATAGTAACCCTCTCCCTTCCAGAGCTGTTATCGGCAACGAGTAAAGTAATCAAATATAATGAACTGATAGTAAGGCGGAGGGTCGCGGTATCGCTGGTGGTAATCCTACGATATGAAGGCACGTGTGGTCTCTCACCCGCGGGTACCCTCACACTACTAAAGCTATTGTTAATGTTTAACAATTAATCATTTATTACACATTATTTCAAGCCCGATTCCTGAATTTCATCGTCTTCAAACAATTATTTTCTACTACAACTGTAGTTTTAGTATTAGCATAGCAATGTGCATAATTGATATATGGGATCCCATTTTATTATGTCTAGGGTGTCATCTATATGTCATATATATAACGACAGGCAAATAAAAAAAAACCAGTTAAATTTTCGAGAAAAACGACTAAATTGTTTGTTTGAAAATTCTACAAATGAATAAATTATTGCTATTATAATACTGAATGAATACTCTTTATTGCACAAAATTAGTGTGATACAATGCGTACAGAACGATTAATACAATCTAGCCGGTCTTATCGCTAAAAGCGATCTCTTCCAGACAACCTTTTGGTGGAGTAATTTTAGAAAAGGGTAGGTTAGGTTATATACATATACAAATAAATATATTTATATATACTTATACATAAAATATATACATATACACACACATACATACATACATACATAATATTAAAATATAACTAGAAACCAAAGTTGTGGAAAAGTAAGGAAGGAAGAAGGAATCATTGGGATAGATAGTGGGCCTTAACCTGTGCCTTGAAAATATCTAAGGATTTGGCTTGTCTTATGGACACGGGTAAAGAAGTAAGAAGTATGAATGAAACTCGTTTCATTCATAACGACATGGATGAGTTTATGCCACCAAGGCGCGAAATAATGGGGTTTATTTGTCTTTAGAATGGAAAATGTTCATACAAGTAACAGGGTTATTTTTTCGTGTACAGTGATACAAATGACCAGCACATACCCCCTCCAAATAATTGTTACTAATAAAAAAGGACCTTATATAGTTAACTTGTTGCTCTCTTCACTCCTTTCACATCTAGTGATCTCCCTTTCAGTTGCCGAGTAGTCATTTAGTGTAGTTAAGAAAAACGGTGTGATCATATTTTTCAACGTTTAATTTTATTTACGATCAAAACCATATTTGAACCCACTCTCACCCGCCGGTAAGCGGCGAGGAGGTCGAAGATGGAGCATGTGGGTTTTTAGTAAATTCAATTTCAATTTTTTTATTTAAAGCTTATATAATACATAATACTACAGTACAATACAATATAATTTGAAACAAGTAGGTATCTATTTATAAAAATCAAATCCTGGCACCTGCACTAGCCAACGGCTGTCTTGCAGCATGCCAGTCCTCACAAAGATAGCCAGCGGGATATGATACTGTGGGTGTACAGGGGAGAGGTTGTTTGAAGTTGTGTGAGGTGGAGTGTGTGTGTGTGTGTGTTTAATTTTATTGAATGAAATGTGAGAAAATGGTAAATATGGATGATGTATGATTAATACAAAATAAATAAATGATATGTATGTGTGTGTGTGTGTGTGTGATGTGAGAGGTTAACAATGTCCATGATACATTACCACTTAACGTAATACATCTATTAGCTCTTCCGTTTCAGCATAGTCCTTCACCGACAGCCAGGCTACAACGTTCCGCTTATTATGTATCCCTGTATCACCAACCGGTCGCTCCCTACAATATTTTTGCATGCAATGCCTATTCACTCTCGCCTTGAAGATCCCAAGGTTGTGTAAACTCGCTAAAAACTTGCGTTACCTTTGACGTGTGTTTCCCACGGCGCGCTGCCCCGTGTCGCTCGCGTCGCCGTTTGTTCGGTCACACGAGTACCTACGACCTCATGCTCACGAGAAGGAACCCAATGCTCAGGTCATCACGCATATAATATTGCCGCTAACAACTCGTCCGGATCACTGAACATCGGCCGCCATCCGACTGACTTTCGTGAGAAACCTTCGGTTATTTAATTTGATTTACTACTATCAATACCCTCGGGTGTGAGCTTTCGTTGGGAGCTTTTGTTTACAATTTCGTGTTCACTCGCACCCGCGGTTGTAGACGTCGTCCCACTCGTTTGTTCTCCGATTATGTTTGTTTGAAAGTTAGAATGACTTTTTTAAATAGGGTTTCTCGAGATGTATTATAAATAAGGTGTAATTTGATTTTTTGGTGGCCTTCGGTAATGGATAGGCATTTTAGGAAGAAGATGCTACTCGCATACAAAGGATCACTGTTGAATGTACAAAATTACTAATGCATACCGGGAACTAGGAACTTAGAAACCCTGTCAAAAGGGCGACATTGGTAGTTTTATAATCTGTATTCTGTAATCTTTATAATAGTACCATGTAATTCCGCAATATGGCAAGAGTTTTTTAGTTCCTGGTCGGGGTATAAGTATAATACACATTTTAGGGGAGGGGCGGGACGAGGAAAGAAATGTAGTTTTGGTTTAGACGAAGAGGAGAAGATAGTACCCCGAGAAGAAAACTCGATAGTTCATTAAAAAAAATCTCTTTTTTGGTACACGACAAGGTGACCATGTCAGCCTTGTCAGGGTCACTGAGAAAAGGGAAGGGAAGCTCAAGTATTATTAGAGTCAACCCTCACTCTGAGAGCCAACTTAGCAAACAACAGTAAGTGTCTCATATTATCAGATAATGGCTGACTCAAAATAATATTGAGCCTCCCATTCTGGAGCATATTGAGGACAAATTTATCTCTCTCAATGTTCACCAGGTCACACTCCATTAGGAGGTGAGTGAGGTCTTCTATTTGATGCAGCTCTTCCCACCAAATGCAAAAACTTATTTAATGTGACCCGAGCATAACCTAAATGCCAAGACAAGTAGCTCCCTACCTCCCTAGCTCTCATATTAGATAAAATAAATGTGGAAATAAATAAATACGCGGCTACTTTGTCATTAAACCATCAAAAAACAGTGGTAAAGAAACAAATTAACAATGCGAGAGTTGGATCAGCGCGGTGAGTACACAGTACGAGTACACAGAATACGGGGTGGTTAGAGAGTAATGAGGTCGCGGCGGCGGCTGGTTGGTGCGGTGGCGTGTTTGTAGACGGCGGCGGCACAGGAACGAAATGAAACGAATCATCCTGTCACAAGATATACACGAGCTGGTGCAGAAGGTCCGCTCAGTACGAGCGCACGGCCCTGGCGCACGCACACGCGCACGCGGGCTGTGCGACACGCGATCTCAAATAGAAACAGGGACCCAATTCGCCTAAATGACAACGTTTGTAGTTCTATTTCTATCCAATTTCAATTTAGTTTTTGTTCCAATTCTATTTGGACACCAAATCGCATTCTGCTGACGCATAACTCTACCACTGACACCAAAAGTACCTCGGGAGGAACTTATGGTCGATCGTTATATTTGGCAGTTGAAGCGTTTTGTGACCGTTCAACTGCGATTCAGTATAAACTAAACGTTTTAGTAGAATGCACAAATACGTTACTGTTCGATCGATCGTTGACTCGATCGGAACTTAACTGAAATGTGATCGTTAGTGGATAGTAGCATACGAACACGTCATAACGATGCAGTTTAGATTCTATTTAGTTACGTTGTATTTAGTGGAGTCGATCTCCTGGTCACGCGATCGAGTGGTAGACAATTTGCACTTAAAATAAACTAAATCCATTGGCAGATATATTTTTCACAAGGCTCTAACTTTTAAACTGTGAACCGTATCGCCCGGGGACTACGGTCGAGTATGGGTGGTTGAAATCGCGGCCGCGTGGAGCGGACCTACTGTACCTTTATATGTAGTGACCCCGCACCCCGCACCCCCGCCGAAGCGGGGGTGCGGGGTGCGGGGTGGGTGAGGTAAAGCTTTGCTTAATTATGCGCTCGTGGTGTTGTTTGAAAAACTTTTGGTCACACTTTATTGATATTGATGCGCACGAGTGGCGCAGAGCACGGAACGGGCCGGGGAAGGGGGGGAAGGGGAAGGCGCAGCTCGGCACCGGGGTCGGTGATGTGGTGTATTGTGTCCTAGACATAGACATATTTATTTATTTGAGGGTAGTATCTATTTCATACGCGTTTTGCACCCGTATATTATGTATCTTATGATTTTTCCATCACCTGAAGGTTGTCTGGAAGATATCGCTTAAAGCGATAAGGCCGCCTTCTGCACATTATATCGTATCTCTCTTTATGTTGTATGTTTTGTTTTTGTCCCCGGTGTGTGATAAAGTGTAGTATGTGTGTGTGTGTAGTGTTTGTATTGTATTGTATTTTATTGATGATGTTCATTACACGTCAAAGTACACTCAGGTATTATATACTAGTGTAATATGCAGCATATACTAAGGTATACACGCAGATAATAACAAATACACAACTCCCGGAGGAACTACAGAACGATTATTCATTAATTAACAAAGACATAATAACCATTAATAGTAGGGAGGATCCCTGAGTGGGAGATGTGCGAAGATTTAATCGAAGGTTTTTGACAGAATCTGTCAATACCATCTGATGGTATACTATTGCTTGTAAGACGGTTATTTCTTTCCGTTCGACGATTCGAGTCTCACCAGGTGTATAGGCTTGATGTGTCCTTCCACCCTGTACATACTCGAGTGTACTAATAGTGTATAAATAGGTAGGTAGGTGAAAATGTAGATATTCTTAGTGTACCTACTCCCTTACAAATATCTAGTAAAGTGAAGTCACCACAATAGGAACCCCACTCAGAGAACAGGGGGTCATGTCTAATACTGTTGAATGCCCTGCATTCAATTTTTTTGCGTGTCAGTTTTTATTAACATTATCTGAAAGTTTAAGTAAGTACCTCCATTGTACATTATATTGTTGGTTACAATCGTAAAGTACTAGGGAGCTACTTGTCTTGGCTTTTAGGTTACGCTCGGGTCACATTCCATTAAATAAGTTTTTGCATTTGGTGGGAAGAGCTGCATCACCGTTTTGTACCAACTGCGACAGAATAGAAGACCTCACTCACCTCCTAATGGAGTGTGACCTGGTGCACATTGAGAGGAAGAAATTTGTTCTCAACAGGCTCCAAAATGGCTCAATATTATTTTGAGTCAGCCCTTATCTGATAATATGAAACACTTACTGTTGTTTGCTAAGTTGACTCTCAAAGTGAGGGCTGACTCTAATAATACTTGAGCTTCCCTTCCCTTTTCTTAGAGACCCTAACGAGGCTGACATGGTCACCTTGTCGTGTACCAAAGCCTCTAAACTGAGATTAAAAAAAAAAACATTCGTAGTGTAAAGTAAAGTAATATAAACTTTACTGCACAAATATAAAACAACAAACATGAGATAGAAAAGGAAATAGTGAAATACAATTTAGGCGGCCTTATCGCTAGGAGCGATCTCTTCGTAATATAGAAGTGCATTTAATTGGCAGGTTAGGTTATAATTATAATCCGCAGCATGATTTTTAAGACCGCAGCCAAAAAATTGGGCATCCTGAGTAAGGTTAGGCGGTACTTCACGCCGGGACAGCTCTTAAACCTATACCAAGCCCAAGTCCGGTCGTGCATGGAGTACTGCTGCCACCTGTGGGACGGCTCAGCTAAGTACCAACTGGCTGCCCTTGACTCAGTGCAGAAACGCGCTAAGCGCCTTATAGGTGACGAATCGCTGGTGGAGGCTAGACTGCAAAGTCTGGAACATCGGCGCAAGGTTGCCTGTCTATCGGTATTTTATAGGATACATTTCGGAGAGTGCGCATCGGAATTGCACGACCTAATTCCAGCATCTCCATTCCGCCTTCGGACTACCAGGCGCGGGGAAGGTTCCATCCTTATGTTGTTGATATCCCATCTGCTCGTACGAAGCGATTTGCTTCCTCATTCATTATGCGAACGGCTAAGGAATGGAACAGCCTGCCGGCGTCTATATTTCCCGAAACCTACAACCTTGGGATCTTCAAGGCCAGAGTGAATAGGCATTTACTGGACCCGCGTGCTCCATCGTCGACTTCATCGTCGCTTACCATCAGGCGAGATCGAGGTCAAATGCGGGTTTAGTAGTACATAAACAAAAAAAAAATTGTACATACTTTTTTATAATAACATGTACTCTCTGAAAGATTCAGCTTGTTCTGTCTTATTCCTGACTTGCATCCTCTGTGTAAGTACCAAACATTATGAAGTGGACAGGTGTCAGAATCCTCGTCAAGTCATCACTCAGAGAGGTATCTCAGATCCCCCACTGTACTCGTAAGAGAGGACAGACAATGGACGATAAACAAATGAGGCCGCTAATTAAAAACCCAGACAATAGCGTCCCCGTCAGTCGCACGACCCCGCTCTGTTGTGCGAGGGGGGCGGACTGTGGACGATACAATTATACGACGATTACAACTCTTTCAGGGGCACAGTCAGTTAGAGATCGGTTAATACAATATGGAATTAAGGAGTAGGGCTAGTTAGTGGGGCTGGTAGGAGGAGGAGGGAAAAGCTAAAGTTAGCTCACCGTATAGCCGTACATAAACGGACCCCCTATTCCACAAATATATTTAAAAAGAGACTAAAAAAATGGCTCAAACAAAAAGATTTTTATTCTGTAAATGAATTCCTAAACGGACAATCTTTGTAAAATAGATGTAATTTAATTAGATTTACATTTGACATTGAATTAGAATAGATATTAATACAAAATATATTTTCACTTGACATTAGATTAATAGAAGAAGAAGGGTATGTAAGAATATTGTTATTTTAATATAGTGTTATTTTAATATAGTGTTATTTTAATATAGTGTTATTTTAATATAGTGTTATTTTAATATAGTGTTATTTTAATATAGTGTTATTTTAATATAGTGTTATTTTAATATAGTGTTATTTTAATATAGTGTTATTTTAATATAGTGTTATTTTAATATAGTGTTATTTTAATATAGTGTTATTTTAATATAGTGTTATTTTAATATAGTGTTATTTTAATATAGTGTTATTTTAATATAGTGTTATTTTAATATAGTGTTATTTTAATATAGTGTTATTTTAATATAGTGTTATTTTAATATAGTGTTATTTTAATATAGTGTTATTTTAATATAGTGTTATTTTAATATAGTGTTATTTTAATATATAAATTTCACATATTATTAAGTAAGTTTCTTTGTTATTTTTTTGCCACTGCACCGCCATAACATATCTGCATGCCCAAAGGTCAGCTGGCAGAGAATGCCGCAAGGCGTTAAGCTCACCTGTACACAAGTGTAAAAAAAATAATTAAAATAATATAATAGACATTACATACTTGTAGTGAGTAATTATTTGTAAATAATGTTATTATGAACCTTTGAGATGCCATTATGTTCACCAACAAACATGCATATGATAGGTACAGGTGTAACTTTTCATTCTCATTACTGGCTAAAGGTATAAATACATTCAAATTAATTTGACAATTTTCAAATAGGCTGGCAACTAACCATATTAAAGAGAACGACGGACTTAAAAACAGCACTTGCTGCTTATTATGCTTACGCCCACGCGTGGCTGAGCTACGGTACCATTATGTGGGGAAACGGCACCTCAGTTGAAGATCTTTTTAAATTACAGAAAAGATGTGTAAGAATTATCGTAAACATAGATCAAATGGAAAGCTGCAGAATGCACTTTATTGACCAAAAAATATTAACCTTAACATCAATATACATTTTGGAGATTTGTAAATTTGTTATGAAACATACACATTTGTATAAAAAAGCAGAGGACCTACACAGTACGCCATTTAACACTCGATACCAGAAAAGGCTTGCTCTGCCAAAATCAAAATTAAATCTACACAGTTCTGGACCGTTCGTTATGTCAATAAAAATATATAACAAAATTTCAAAATGTATCGACATCGAATTAAAAGACTCGATATTCAATAAAAGATTAAAGTTATATCTTCTTAACAAATGTTTCTATTCACTGCAGGAGTTCTTTGATGATAAAACCAATACTTAACTATAAAATCAATTATGTATAACTTATAATGACATTTAATTCAATTTATCCCGTTAGCATTTATTACTATTTTAAAATATTATAATCTCTTATTTAATATTGCGGTGCCCTACTCAGGGTTTCATGTATGACCAGATAATATACATTTTTAAGACCAATTGTAACACATGAAAAGCAATAAATGGTATGAGTATGAGTATGAGCATACATAAGCAAACTATTTTCAAATAGCAACGTTCATCTTTATTAGATGTATACCTCATACGAGTTGTAAATAAACCGCTCTTTCGGTAACTGTCTCCACAATTTTAGTCATCTCACCGTCGTCTCCACGCCGTGCTCGTGTAAGACGTCACGTTAAACCACTCAGTACGAGCCAGTCCTCCTCTCGTTACTGTAACAGCCGCCATTGTGCACTCTCAGTAATGCAATGTGCTGTCAGTGAGAAGGCAATCTGTCGCAGCCAGCGACTAAATTAAAGCAAAGGAAACAATCATCTCGCAGAAAAACGCCTCCCGCTCGCCATTACGGGCTCATCGGGGCACCCTCCTCCTCCTCCCGCCGTCCTCCCGCCGTCCTCCCGCCGCCCCCGACGGAACAATAAGTAACAGTTTAAGGGGATCACGGGCGCGCTAAGTATCGGGTAACGGCTGAGACACGAGCGCCGGCACACGAGGGCTGCGACGCACTCTCAATATTAGAGAGGGAATTAGGGTATCGAGTAAATCATTATCTGTCTCTGTTTTATTATAATCTTAGTACCTTCGCATATCGCTATCAGATCTATTGATAACCGAAGTCTCGGGACTCAAAACATTTTCTAAAAACTCACGCACTGTACTTAGATTGTACTCGTAGTTGTGCTTTTTTTACAAATACCACTAAACGGATAATAATACTTAGGTTAAGACTCGTGACCCCACTAATTTGACTCACTAGTGGGACAGTATCACGATATAATGGGCTCGTGGTGGGATCACAAGTCAGCCGTAATGTTGTCGCTCTTGGTCCCTGATATGAATGATGCAAAACCAATAGGGAAATCTTGGCTTTATTCAACTTTATAATAAAGCATAGGAAAATACTTTAGATGACAACAGAACTGAATGACAATTGCCACCTATTTCTTTCTCTATAAAACTACACGCAAGGAGACCATATCAGTCCCACTAATTTGTCCATAAACAATATAACAATATTTTAGGAAGTCAACATTAATTGGGAAACAGAAAAGCCAACATAATTAACGGGTAGTTTACTGATGAAGTAAAAATAATTATAAATTATATATCTGCAACTGACTTCTTTTCCTTTCGAAAGTGTTTTTTGCAGGAAAAATTTAAGTGGACCCTGGCCTTAGGCCAGAAAATCGCTAGACAGAAGAAGAAGAAGACCACTGTCAGAGAAATGATGTCAAATCCACGCTACCATTTACCAGAATCAGGCATTGATTCCCTACTAACTTATGTGTCTTCAACTCCTTTTATTTCTGTATTATGTAATTTTATTCGTGTTAATAATATTAAGCTGTAGTGTAGTTATCTTAATACTTTGTGATGTCCTTGTTTTGTCACTACAAAATTCGAATAAGAAAATCTGTGCCTCTTCGAACACAGAGACACTGGCAGAATTACCGCAATTCGATAGTTGCCATAGATAAAAGAGTGAAGTGAAGTGAACAATCAGGTACCAATGGTCTTTGGAATAAAAATATGTACTTACGTTCTTAATATCAGTTCAGTACAAGCAATACTCGTAGATACTGGAATGATCGCACGTCTTACATGGAGTGCAAGACACAATGCTGCAGGGGCCTCGAGTAGCCCCTGCCCTGTCGGCAGGAAGTTACTGTCAGTACCTAGGGTACACCTAGGGTGTACTGTGCCCTGGGTAAGTAACGAGTGTTACGTTTGATGACGCACCTGTGTGCGGTCACGAACATCGTGCTATCCGTAGTTGATATGTCTGGTGGAGAATGGGCCGACTTCTTATGCCATGATGTAGTGTCTGTCTTTTTACATATTTTCTTCTTCTTATTATTATTTCATGTTTACCTGTTAGGTTTTCTCCCATTTCTGGGGTCAGTTTAGAGCGAAGCTTACGGGTCCAGGACCAAATGAGCTTCACTTCCTAAAGTTGTTTCACCTGACGGTTCATCCTGTAAAAATTTTCGTACGATCCGACAAGTGTTCAGGATTGCGGCTTTCTGCATTGTGATATATGTATTTTTGGGGAGATCTATTAGTTGCAAACTGTGATGTAAATTATTATTATTATTATTTTATATCTTTCTTATATCTGTTTTTTTTTCTTTTTAATAAATTATTTAGGTAATCGGTGTCCGGATTATCTTCCGTCCCCCTCCTCTACAACAGCTTGTCTTCCGACATAGGCCTCCTCTAATGACTTCCATTCTTTCCGATCTTTTGCCCCTCTAGTCCATATAGCACCTGCCGTGTACTTGAAATCGTCTTCTCACCTTTTTGCCTGTCTCCCTCGGCTTCTTGTAGTATCTCTAGGATCCTGGTCCACTTTTCTTCCACGTGTCCTATCACATGACCAGACCATTGCCATTTGAGTCGTTTTATTACAGTTTCAACGTCTTTGAATTTAGTTTTATCTTTTCTTTCTTGTAGTCAGTCTTACTTTGTCCTTTAGTTTAACTCCAATGACGCTTCGCTCTATACTGTTCTGTCGTACTTTGAGCTTGTTCAGGTGGTTGCTGGTCGATGCATAATACTCACCAAATCATCACTAATTATATTTGAAGAGTCCACGGGAAGAACAATCAAGGTCGTTTTAGAAAAACACCTCAAAAATGTAACATGTAACTACGAGTTCCGCGTAATCTTAATCTTTTCTGAAATAACTTTGATCGTCCTTCCCGCGGACTCTTCACTTATATGTATCATGTAACTTGGGAAGCTTCACCGAGCTTTGATCTATGTCTGGAGTGATATACTCGTGTTGCTCGTGTGTGGGTACTCATAAGTACTGGTTTTTAATTCCCATTTAATAGTGCACTATTGACTCGCCTCTCGACGCATTTATGTTCCGCGTTGTATGAGGCCCTGAGTACTTAATCCCCTCCCCCTGCCCCACTCTCCTCTCTCCCCCCCTCACCCCCGCGAGTGCGCAATTTTTTGGCAAATTAATCTTTCTTCAAACACTCGAGTTCTTTGCGCAGCGATCGGATCAGATCCGCTGCGATTCACGACGAACAAATTTAATCTTGCGCTCTGTCATGTTTTACTGGCAAAGGGTTTAAAAAAAAGGGGGTGGGGGGAGGGTGGGGGGGGGAATAAAAGAGTTTAATTCTATATTTATGTTAGTATATAATGTGAACGAGGAAACGCTAAACATGACGTTGAGTCCACCGATTTGTATGTCAGAAATTAATTCTTAAATCGCCATTGTTTTGCGTTACTCGAAAATTATTAAAATTCAGGAATGTCACTCTTGATTTGACAGTTCACACGCCGAAGGGAAACTGGTGGTGTATTAAATCTCAACCTCATGCCCCCGTAATATGGTTTATTTCAGTTTCAGTAATTTTTACGTTTTGACCTGTTGTCGACTGTACAACAGTTAGTGGAACAGGTCGATCTAAGTTAGGTTAGGTTACTATGGACACCCGCGATCAGGGGCGCACCGTGAGATACCAGCGATAGTTAATCGGTGTCGAGCAGTTATGTACCCATATACACGTAAACAAAGTATAGAAAAGGACTTCTTGGGAAAAGGGGATAATAAAATAATATAAATGGTATATCAGAGATGTAATTAAACGAGGGTAGTGCGTGTCTCGTGGTTTATTGTCACGCCTCGGCCACTCTCTGCCGCAGTGGTATCTATAACTTATAATATAATGTATAATGGCTACTCCACACTACGTTATTGCGAACTCGCTACGACTCTACACAAACCACAGTGTATCTACTTATTAGCTATTATTTTTACGAGTAGTTCCCATTCGATCCGGTGTCTATGATTCGTTTTCCCATTTGATCCGGTATTTTTATTTTTATTTTCCCATTAGATCCTGTATTCACCGGATCATAATAAAATTAAAAAGTAACATTATTTTTTATTCCCGTTTGATCCGCTGTTTAATTTTCATACAAATAATAGTACAGTCGACTAAGGAAACTTCACAACGTTTTAGAAACAGTATAATATAAATAAAACAATTACGTAGGTACTTCATTAACAGCCTGTGTGAAAAAAACATTTAAAAGTAAAATAATGTGCAAGGATTGTTTTTGCGATAATTATTACTATTTCTAGGGTTCTAAACGGTAAAAAAGAAACCCTTATAATGTACTTCGGTGTCTGTCCGTCCGTCCGTCTGTATGTCACAGCTGTTTTTCTCAGGAACTACTAATACTAATACCGATAGCATAACTTGAAATGTGACAGTTGTGGAATTTGCTTGCCCGCATCATACTAGGTAAAACAAATTTGAAAATAATGAAAATGGGGTCCGAAATGGGGGCTCCACATCTGAAAGGCTCTAGATCAAATGAGAATTGAAAACGCCACCGGATCAAATGGGAATATCGGATCACAGACACCGGATCAAATGGGAACACTCGTACTTACACTTTTACAGCTATTATGTTGTAATATTTTCATTTAATTTACACTATTTACATATCAATAAGTCTTCGTGTCGGTATACATGCACTCAGTTTATATGAACGCTGCTGAACCAATGGAACACGGTGAACACAAACAAATATTAAACAATTTTCAAGATCCCAGCTCACAGCAAACATTATTGCATCAGGTTCAAAATAATTATTATCTACATATTATTATTATCTTTAATCCCACTACTAGCTACATCATGTTATATTTACATCAATAAAATTGGACACACTGACTCAACATAAGCTGTATAATTAATCATTATCCGATCACAAGCTCTTTTGTGCACTTATTTTACGGTCCCTAACTGAAACGGCATTCATTTTATTGATAGAATTGACCATTTTTATGAGGAAAAATAATAAATACTACAGTAATGGAATGTATCAGTTGGAATGTACAGTTTGTGTATTGCAACTCCCTCGCGTGGCGGTCAAACGTTCAGTATTAAGGCACACGATTGATTCAACACGCGGCTACACGAAGTGGTTGTTGTTCAGCTGAGACACACGTTGCCGCGTTGAGACAACAAGTGTGTACATACACGTATAAATAAAGCTGTTTAGTGTGTACGACCAGCATAGTGTGTAACATTAGACTTAGGTGTTGTTGGTGAAAAGTATCTGCTCTGCTTAGCGATTATCGTTTTCAAAACAATGAAATTAAGAAATAGTTTGCTGACCAGAGATAGTGCTACTGCTGTCTTTCCTGTGACATCGTTATTTTCATCGTTTTGAGAACGGTACCAGCTACCCGAACCTGTATAAAACAGTAGTTGTTATATACGCATCCACTTCTAGTAAAAGTCGGAACTATAAATTATTTAATTCATAATCGTTTCATCGTTTAAGCGCTCAATTGAATAACAGTTTTTGCTATCTGGTAATTCGTAATCATTATAAAATTTCACAATATTTCCCCAACGGCGCGGTCGACCGCCGTGACGGCGCGCGGCGTGTCTCGGCGGATCAGGGCGCGCCGTAGCCGTGTCTCGGCGGACCGTGTTACGTGTGCAGCACCCCGTTGTGGTGCAGCGCCAGGCGCTCCTGCAGCGCCGCGTCCCGCGCAGACAGGTGCGCCTGCGCGTGCGCTCGCAGCGCGTCCGCGCCCCCGGGCCGCGGGGGAGGCGTGCGGGCCGGGGGGGAGGGCGGCGCAACCGGCGGCGGGGAGGGTGGCGGCGGCGGCGCGGGCGGCAGGGACAGAACGTACCTGCGGGGAGGGATAAGTTACTCATCTTATAATATCATTTCGGATCAAGTAATTGGTACATAGATCTACATGACTGTAGCTACTTCACCATTCTGGACACTCCCGAATACAGCGACGAATCTTTTTACACCTATATAGTCAGCTACGACGTAGCTCGGCACTCTGTACGTAAGTATAGATCTCTACGTATATACTCGTAGGTACACAACTTGAAGCCCCTCGCACAGAACAGCTGAAGATAGGACGGACGGATACTCGTTAGCTCATTGAGCACAAAGTATCACCGGCGACGGATAACACTCGCTTCTCATGTTAGCTTTGAACTTTCAGTGTGTAGCCAGTAAAAAGGGATGGTAAGAGACCAGCAGTGTGACGGCGATACCTGTGCAAAAGCGCGCGGAAGGCGGCAGCGGAGTCCGGCTCGCGCCACAGCGGCGCGGGCGCGCCCAGCCCGCCCACGCCCACGCCCAGCCCCAGCGCCCACCACTCGCCGCCCACGCCCACGCCCAGGCCGCCACCTACACCGCCCATGGCGCCCCACTCGCCCACCACTGCAACAAACGTGCACCTTTGACATTAGATATTAGTCACAATGATTTCTTAGGTATGGAGATCTAACGTCATATAAGATATAAACGACAAACGAACTCTCGGAATGCGAGTTGAAAAACGCAAATATAATTAAATTTTAATACAACACTTGTTTGCACCACAAGCGACATTTGGTCATCAGTAGCTCCCTACGAAGAAGTAAAGTCATACATTACTTCATAGTCGTACATGGCTTTATAATCGTACATGACTTCATAGTCATACCTGACTTTACTTCTTATCACCTTAAAAATAAGAAAGAAAGAAAGAAACTGAAACTGTATTGAATTGTTGAACGAACCTGACGACTTCCCCTCCGTCTTTCCCATTTTTTATAATTGTGTCATATTGTAAAGTAAAGTTACAAGGTTTTAGAGTTGTAGAGATAGACCAAAAAGGAACCCCAAGTGCGGCTCGTGAATTAGATAAACTACTGTGATACACGTCACGGCCGCTGATTAGTCACGAGATGTGCGTCACGGCGTGGTCGGTAAATCTAGAACGACATCCACTTTTCGCACCAATCGTAAGTCACAAATATATATTGTGACTCGAACCCTCTGCACTGCATTTTGGTGAGTGACATTTTGACCGTTCAGTTATAGTTCCATACTAATATGTGTCGGATGGATCTAAGCGGTTTTGTCGGATAGTGACGGTTATTTGATCAACCAATAATGTTCGGAGCAGGTGTCCGGCTACACCGGGTGTAATCAAACGTCAATAGAGCACTGTTCGCGACGTTTGCTCAGCGGCGAGCGCCCTGACTGATAGTGTACGATACCGCTCAGTGGGCGCACGCGGGGCACCTGCGGGAGACGACCCCGCGTCGATAACACTACAATTTTCTATTGAAATATCCGACATTCAAAACTATTTATTATGTTTTATTGAGGAAGGAAAGCAGACGAGCTACCGGTCACTTGATGGTAGATAAAGACATGTGGCCATTTAATTGTAAAATAAACATTCATTGCATTAGGCATAGGCAACAAAGTTATGACCAAGAAGGTAGGAACGCCCGCCCCTATTTTTTCATCCACGGTAATGACGCTTGGATTTTACTGTTAACATTAAACAATCCTATTATACCTTGTTCATTTTGGGATAATTCTAAAAATAGGGATGTCTTTTCGGTGCTCGAATTATTACCGAATCGATTCTTTTAAAAATAGATTATCTAATTCGATTAATTATTTTACATTCCATAAGCATAACTCTCACGTCTATAATCTCCGAGGGGGTAGACAGAGGAACAATCTTCATCATAGGTAGGTAGGTAGGATCTTATTTTGTCATTATTCGCAAAACAAGACAAATTTACGTTGTACGGCATCTATATAAAGGATCATCCCAACATGAACATGAATACGCCCCTAACATTGCACATTCAGAACTTACTCGTAGGTACCTACCTGTACTCCCGCGTGTCAGTGTTCTAGAGTACAATAAATTACACTCAATTCTCCATGTTTATTTATAATATATTCTATTCGCCTCGTTACCGTGGCCGGAGCCGCCGCCGATCGGTTATCGTTAAAATGACCGAGAACCGCGCATTAAATGTTACCGTAATAGATGTTCCCGATACCTAATTGGTTAGTGATTATCGGGTTTGTGTTGTGTTTGTGTGTACTCCCCGTGTCGGAGGACGTGCGCGCGTAAACGATACGACACGGCCGCGCCGATACGATCGGTCATTATTTGCGCATTAGCGGTAACGACCGGTTCACTATTTTTAACAATGAAATTGTGTTAAATGTTTATAATGTGAACGGGCCGGTTGCGGCGGCAGGCACTGTGACAGATGGTTATCCTCACACGTGTCAGGTATTTCAATACTACATTATTTTAGTTTTAACCGGCACCTACCTTATTTATTTTCGATTTTAGAACAGTTTTGAAGTATTGAAGTCTAAAGCAATTATAAAGATAATTTAAGCAGATTTTTATTTTAATTTTTCACAAACATATTTACATGAAGTATTTCATTATACAGTAATTTTTAAGATTGAGTATATTCTGATTAAAATAAACATAGGTAACCATACAAGCAAAGACAGAGCGGAGTACCTATACCTACCTATTCAAATTAGTTTTGTATTTTTATAATGACTCAACAATATATCGTAAATTGACTCGTGTCTGGTGAGTATCGATCGTCACCGTGTGTCCGCGCCCGATCGATTACCGATCGGTAATCGGCACCACCCGGCTCTAGTGACGGGTGTGTCTCCTACTTTATTACCGGTGTGAAGGCCTCGTTCGCTAAGCGCCTGATTGTCGCACACGAGCCGGAATTACTTACATTACATACATTATACTATAAAGCGAAGAGAGTCACAGCGCGGGCTGTGATTTATGACAGCCCGCCTCTAATGACAGCTCCGCGGCACGGCGCGTGTTAATTGTCGCATGATTACACGTTAGCGGCGATATGTCGCGTGAGACACACGCGGGATGTTTAGGCTCGGACTACACGAGGACGGTTCCAGCGACGGTTCGGTTCAGGTACCGGTACCGGCCGTGTAGTCCGGGCATTACATAGAAACAGGTAAAGGACAGGAAGTAAGTACGGGAACCTCCGTGACGTGCCACTAAAAACACCTATATTCTTAATAACCTATTTCTTTACTTCGTCGCAGGAGTCGGGAGATATCGTTAATAGTCCTTGAATTATATCGCAATAATATGTAATATTATCAGTGTATTAACAACCCCATATTGAAGCATACGTACGGTCTACCCCCGCTCAGTATCCAGGCGCGGGCCTGGTCGGGGGCGGATACAGAAAAATAATTTAGGGGGGACATCGGTTACTAAAATCGGAAAATAGTACTAAAAAACTGTCAAGGGCGAGTCGAGCTTTCACATAGGGAGGGGGTGAGGGCAGGGGGCATGCATGTGGGCGGGGGAGGTAAGGTAAAGGTAACCAGTAAATGTTATCATGCACCAAGCCGATCCCGTTCACGTGAATGTTAACACGCCATTGTTTGTTCCAAAAGCAAGAAAGTCAGATACGGTCTTTGTGACTTCATATTATACCCGCCCAGAACTTCTATTTGCGCGGCTGCAGCAGATATAACAGTTTTTTCTAATTTTCATTATAATAGTAATAATTTCACTCAAAATGAAGATAATGAATATTAACCAAGTAGTCGTGGTGATAACATTCACTGGTGTATGATCGAAAACGTCATGAAAGAACATATAATGGCCATTGACCAGCTAGCTCGGTGGTTGTTAACATACATGTTATGTGACGGGAGGAGGAATATACACCTCCCGGAAAGAGTCCAAAGCAAATGCTAGGAGGGCACCGGTGCGTTCCTCTGGAGATCCCGGAGCCCTCCGATATGCACGAGGCCGGCCATCCAGGGGGTTTTAGTGAGTAAAATTCTCACATAACCCGGCCTCTCCCCCAGAAGGCTGGGAATCTTTCGAAGATTTCCCTCGTTGACAAAAAAAAATTAGTTTAGGTTAGGTATACTGACCGTGGTCGTGGTGCAGGAAGGGCGCGTGGTCGCGGCCGAGCGCCTTCTCTCGCTTGCGCCACTTCGCGCGCCGGTTCTGGAACCACACCTGTGTGGGGGAGCACGCAGGCGTTACACTGGAGGTATGGCGAAAGTCACATTCTTTCTACTTTGGGGCTATAGATGTAACAAGTGAGTATGAGTAAGGTCTATGAGAATGAGTTTTTCGACTTTGAGAAGTAAAGTTAAGTTCGGTGCGACTCGCTACCGACGTCGACAAGTACAAATGGGGGTTAATACTGTGGACGACCGACAGACGACACAAAACTTAACACACATAATGGCCGTTACTCGAAAACTTGTAATTCCCTGCTTCGAGGTGTGTTCGAGGGCCCGAACTAGATATACAATTACGTACACAGACTGGGACACAGCGCTTGCCCTGTGGCTGCAACATGTTCCCTGTAAGAGTCCCTTTGCTTTGACCTTGGGAGTACTCCTTAGGATGCATTTGCATTCCGCAATAAACAATCCCGACGGCAACTATCACGTATATATTACACTGCAAATACCGTCTAGGTGTGAGGTCTGTAGTTACCAGTTACCGCCGCAGTTCCACAGTTCTGCGGAACTCTTTGTCACGAGCACCGGTGAATTCGCGCGGAGAACATTTCTAATTTTTTTATTGCGTAATTGTTGGCAATTTGACGTCCCCCCCTCCCCCTCCCGCCGGCGGCGCCGACTACAATGGAGAGCGTAATGAAAAGCAATTACGCATACGTGGCGGTCGGGTCGCGCTCGAGTGAGCCTTGCTGCGAGGACACAGGGGCGAGGTTGGCGCGGCGCCGCGGGGCTAATAGAAGACATTGTGCTGCAGTCGGTCGGTCGCGGAAAAATTGCTCTCATCATTGTATAATTGACAGCGTTTAAGAACCGCTCGCGCGTGCGGTGCGGCCGCGCGGGCAGACCGAATACGGGCTCTTCTCATAAACACTGCCGGAACACGTCGACGTGTCGGTGATAGATTTTACATAGAAAGTCGGTCGCGGTCGCTGGCCAGGTCAACCCTGAAGGGATCTAGCTGCTAGCGAGTCCCTAGGGTCGGTCGCCTCGTAAGACACACTGACACGCACAGAGGGGAGCCGACTATACGGGTAATACAGGAAATATCGGCCGCGTGAGCGCGGAAGGTGAATCCTTTAACAATCGCTATGCCTTACAAATTGTGAAGCGACATAGGACATCAACATCAGCCTATTATTTCCCCACTGTTGGGGTACAAGCCTCCCCTTGCACAAGGGGGTATGTGGGCCATGATCTGAGCCGAGCGGCCCCAGTGCTGATTGGTGGATTTCACACGCGATGTTTTCGTTCACCATTAGAGCAGTTGGTAAATGTACATAAGTCTTCGAAAAAACTCATTGGTACATGGCATGAATCGAACCCAGACCGGTGGGAGTCCGGTGTCCTAGCCACTAGGCCATCGACCCCTTTCACTAAGAGCTAAAAGCGTACAATAATCGTCACCAGTTTGCAGTCGGTCCGCGATCAGTGACAAGTGCTCGAGTACAGTGCAGAGGGCACTCGAGGGCACGCTCCTCACTCAGAGGACCCTGAGGGGAGTATTCCGCATTTGATTGGAGCTCGAGTGGTTCTAAATTACAACTTGATAGTAATCGACACGACCTCTAATGAACTGCACTCTGGGAGTGAGCGGGGCGTGCGGGGCGCGGGGCGGGGAGGGGACCGGGCCTCCGAGGGAACATCTGACCCGAGAGGACAACACTGTCGGAGAGAGGACCGACAGGATCGGCGACTCACGAGGCGATGGCGGTGAAGATATGAGGTATACTAACATCAAATTATAATTATGTGTGATAAAATAAACAATTATCAAGGAAAGTGAATGATTAATTATAATATTTAAGTATGTATAGGTTGATACACTATTAGAAAGTGAGCACCAGTGAACAGTTAGCCAACGCTAGAGGATAGCCCTGTTTGTAGGTACACACGTCCACGATACTGGTCTCATGATGCAGTATGATGATGTGCGAACGGTTTGACACAGCCCGCTAGCGGTGGGCACTAGCAGAGGCGCTCCGCATTGTTAGTGTAAAGTGATTACGGATTCGAATTGTATGAAATTTTGCCGACAGACCCCTAGGATGAGATCTAATTGTCGCCGGGGCACCAGCACCAAGGGCAGTGCCATTGAAAACTTCTAATGTACCTATACGTCTGACAATCTGTTATATTCCACAATAGGAACGTCGCCATTTCAGATCAAAGACATGTCAGTTGTCTGTCTCCTTTAATGCTCAATGATCTGGTTCATATCTAGCAACTGTTAAACGCAATCCTCGTGCTAATGCCCGTGGAGTGTCCTCTCACGAGGCCACTCGTCTAAGAGCCCCCCTCCTCCCCCCTCCTAAAAACAGGCGAGGGGTAAGTACTCGTAATTAGCAAACAGCGCGCTCGGTGTGACTGCCGGTGGAGTGCTCTCGGCGTTAAACCACGCTTAATTAAACCATTGTTAGCAGCTAGTAGAGTAGCGCAAGGGGGCCGGCTCGATCGCATTCAATTACCGACCCGATTGCCCGTCGGGTCGTTACGCTACCCATTATGCAATTAGGCCTCTGCTGGTAGGAGGCCGAGAGGCTGGAGGACGGCTCCCGCGCCGAGTCCCCGGCGGTGCGTTGTGCCACACCACACACGTTCGGGCCGGCACATTCGGCCTCAGTATGCCGTCTGACAGTCAAAGCCGGCCCGAGTGGATGTGTAGCACGTTTAACACATTCACAGTCCAGTGCCTCCACGCCGGGGACCCCGAGTGCCTGCCCAAGGAGTCTGTGTCTCCTTTGTTGGGTCACATAAAGATCGATTTAAATTAGTTGGACTTTTGAAGTTGTCAAACAAACAATTTTGTATGGGGCCTGTGAACGTGTTAAGGGAGCGGCCAAGTGATTCAGAAACAAGCAAAGCACATAGTTAGTAAAGATCTTGGATGAAAGCAAAAGAATGGCGACGTTCACAGGTTTAATTGCAGCGCGGGAGTGGTTCGGGAACGATTATCAGATTAAATTTTTGAGAAGATGAGTTGTATTCGCGACGTTGGAGTATGAATGTGCGGTAACGAGCCCGGTGTCTGTACTGTACTCTCCGGTGCCGTGTAGTGAGGAGGGGACTCACTTTCAGGCTAGGACTTCACGGGCCCGGTTCCGACCCCGGTTCGGTTCGCTGTATCTAATCATGAAACGCTGATTTCAAATAGCAGCAGGGCAGAATACATGTGATTAATTGCAGCAAACCGAACCAGGGCTAAAACCGGACTCGTGAAGTCCTAGCCTATCTGAGAGGGAACCACTGCCGAAGAGCAGCTTACCTCAAGCTCGAGATTCGAGAATTAGTGACGATTGAAGCGACGCTGAGACTTCACCGAGTGCTGAGGATGAAGCCTCGAGCCGAGCCGCGTCGTCGCCACAATTGTGCAATGAGCTGCTAGTGGGGGGTAGGGGGGCAGGGCTAGTAGGAGGGAGGGGGCAAACATTAGCGCTGTTCACACGAGAGCGTAATGAGGCGGCGATTACACCGACTGGGACGAGAGAGGTGCACTGTTCGACTATATAAAAAGTTGAAAAATTGAACTAAACTCGTCCAAACTGTCCAACTAATTGATCAAACAGTTGAACATATTGGAATAGACCGTAGGTACTGTGGGTCCTGGTTTTGTGTACATAGATTAACACAATATTATCGAACGCGGTAGTGACGTTTTATCTTTCTGTCGGACTACTTCATAATCGGTCGTATGATGTAAGGTCGACCTCAGGAAGTCAATGACGAACAGTTCCCTGGCCGGGCGTCCTCGCAGCGCCTCCGACCGAGCCTAATGGAACCTAACGGAGACACATTGCTGAAGCGGCCGCGCTAGACTCCTCGGAGCCAGCCATCACCACGACCACTTTCTCTAGAGTCACCGACTAAGATGAACTTCATTATTTTTCCTTTTGTTTTTAGCTTTAACTAATGGCAATGATGCAGGTATTTCACCTGCATCATTGCCAGGTGGCTAAACGAAACGTACCCCTCATTCATACAGTACGCGTGACAGTCTGATTTAAGTTTAATTTTAGTTTCGCCGGCCACACCGGAATCTCAGCCTTTGTCACTCCATAATCGTCTCTCATCATCAGTCTTCGCCAATTTGTTTGCTCATAGTTCTGGTTGTATCACTGGGAAATGATGAATTCGATGAATTTCTATATTTTTACAAAAAGCTACCTACTACGCAATGAAAAACCATTATGTCAAAGCAACTCTTCTGTCATTGTGACATTACTGTCACATCTAACATCGCCATCTGTCTCTAATGACAGAAACTTAACCTGTATAATCCCTCATTGTATGTTAAATTCATCGTTTATAATATAAGGTCTTCTGTTAAATTGAAAACGATTCAGGCTTCAGCTCTGATTTACATACCTATTGCACCGTGATTGTCAGTCCGTCCCCCCTCCGGCCCCGCGCCCCACCGGCGTCATACAATCGCGTGTCATTGTGTCCTCTCCCCGTGAGAATGGCCCTAATTCTAATTACCCCCTCCCCCCTACAACTACAGTTCCGGGCGGAACTAACTCTGTGGTACATGCTCTTACTGCACGTTATCCTGTACCAGGGTATTCCGATCATTATTCCGTGTATTTGGAGTGCGTTCCAAAATCAGGTGAAAATGATTCACCTTGACAGGTATACACGTTCCATTGCTTGTTTTGAATACAAGTTTGATACATTTTCAGCTAGAAATAATACAGTTGTCAACGTGTATTATTTCTACTTGTTGTGGAACGCTCTCTTGATTCATGTATTTTTGTAAAACGTTACTCGTACCTATATACATGTTTTCCTTTTATTTTGAAGCTGCGGAAGGGGGCAGTAATGTTCCCTTTGACATAAGGCACTTTTCCACTTTGACTTTAGGCATATTTCTACAATTCTACATCGATGTTAGACGAACACGATCCGTTTCTTTTAGTATTTTACACCTCTTTTTTGAGAGAACAGCCTCTGTCTCCAGCGCAGTGTTGCCAGTATTATTATAAGTACTCGTAGGTGATGTAACGAGTTGCCGCACACCGCACCGCAAAACTCATTAATTACCTTTATTATAATTAATTATCTATTTCGCGTCTGATAATTTTGACACCAACTCGACGTTAATTTGAAACTAATCACAATAAGATTGCCAATTAATAATGATTGACATCTTATTATTATGTAATTAACTCAATTATTAAAGACATTATCCCACAGACCGCAGTGTGGCCAGGGACCCGGTGATACGAATTATTTTACATTTAGTACTAATTAATATTGCTGACGTTTATATCTATTTTAAATTAGTTAAGTACTCGTACCTAATTAATTTTGGTAAATTGAATATATTATTTAAAGCCTATAATGTAAACGTCCATCAAACACAAGTACCAAATAAAATAAAAAGAATTTCAATAAATTAAATTGATTTTAAACACACAAAAAACAAGACAAGATAAAACCAAATTTCAAGAAAATTTATGGGGGGGGGAGAAGTGGGTAGAACTACTGATGGTTTTATTATTTCATGAATTCAAATTTCGTCCTCGGCGCTCACCATCTTGGTGAACTTGGTTCGAGCCGGTGTGACTTTTCTGGGCGTCTATCATTCTTAAACGATGAAGAGGTATCCTCTCCGCTCCCGAAAGTGATTTTGTCGGTCACAATCGGGATTTAATCTGTCAATTTTAGCCTTTTTTTTCTTTCGACCTTGCCGTGTTCTCTTGCAATCAACGTCAGAACTGTATTAATATCGCAAACTGTTTTTTAACGTCGAACCGTAGCGTATACTCTATTCTTTAAAATACAGTTTATTTAGTCGAAATCCGTGAAATAGTTTCGACGCTAGCTCACTTTAAACTAAGCGCTAACCGCGCAACACCTCATTATCTCCCTGGAACTCTCGTTTTGTTTTTAAAATCAGAATATTACAAGTAACCGGTAAAGCAGGTTTTAGTATCAAGCGGGAGACGGTCTGCGAGTGACCTGCGTCTGAGTGACACGGTGTCTGTGCAGAGCTAGACCGGCCGACTGTACTGTACGTGCGGTACTGGTGTGGTGTGTTGTGGTGTACCTGCACGCGCGCCTCGCTGAGGTCGAGCCGCAGCGCGAGCTCCTCCCTCGTGAACACGTCGGGGTACTGCGTCTTGTCGAAGGCTCGCTCCAGCTCGTGCAGCTGGTACGTCGTGAACGTCGTGCGGCTGCGGCGCACCTGCTTGCGGTACGAACATAGCAACGGGTTACGGGCTGGGTTACATTACAACTGTCATTACTGATCAGAGTGGTGCGGGATCATGATCTCAGCTTTCCTTAAAGTGTAGTACTCGAGTTACTCGCGCTTGTCTCGTATTGTGGCAAAGGCGGTATTAAAAATCATATGTTGAATAAGGTCGTTTTCGTCGATACTCTAAAACCGGCCTAATGTTTCAATTTCGGTTCACACTGATGGTACATTAGGTAAGTTATGGACATGGGTTACTGGAGTTAGTCTTCATGTTACTTCGAAATCAGTGTCAGGTAAACGGATTGCAAATTAGTTAAATGGCTTGACTAGAAATATAATAATTAACTAAAACTATATATTTTTTCATTGCAATCTCCATAACACGAATAAACGTATCAGTAGTGTCCTCGTGGCAGGGATTTCATTTTCCTGGTTACATGTATACATGTCGACAACAGTAGTAAGGGACCCCAAGTCATTTGAAGCACAGCGCGGCTCCGGAGATACTCGTGGCACAAGAAGAAAGGCATAACGACTTCAGTCTGCACATAGATTGCACGATGTTCACGTCACGTACGAGAGTACGTCATCAAATTTTAAATTAATTATGTTCACTCATTTGCACATCGAAATATTGTATTAAATAATTTTTGTATTGCAAGCATAATGAAACATAATTTGTATCCGCCATGTAAGAATGTATAATGTTACCTACATTATACATTCTTACATGGCGGATACAAATTATGTTTCATTATGCTTGCAACACAATTTTTTTTAATACAAGCAACCCGAGTGACGTATTCTTGTGCGTGCAACTTCATGCAATCCGAAGTTGTAATGCCATTCTTCTTGGCCCGTGAGAGTGTGGTGCTACATCAGCGAGGTACCTTCCTCGGGCGGCCCGCGTCCAGCGGCTCCGCGCGCTCGCCCTCTCCCTCGCCCTCCCCCTCCGCCTCGTGTTCGTGTTCGCTGAGCCTCTCATGTTCGTGCTCGTGCTCGTGGTCGGAGTCGGAGTGAGCGCTCTCCTCAGTCTTGAGCTGTACGCCGCCTAAGGACAGAACACACGGACTGTTAGCTGACGTCGTCTCTGTTATATACTAATAATTGTACTGTATAATGCGTTCACGATAAGAATAGGGCGGGCTTGTGACTGATTTCACTCTCCTTAGTACGGTCTGCAATCTCTTAAAAAATAAAATAATTTAGTTTTATAAATAATCACTTAACCGTAGACGTGCCGTAGACCAAAAATACTGTTTCCGTTTGCTCTTTGGTAAAGACGGCGTCTTGGTGAAGAGACTATCTTGGCTGGGCGGTGTCGTTGTTGTGTTGTTGTTCGTTACCAGCTTTGTTGACTGTTAAATTTGTTTTCTTTTGATTCATTCATTCATTATTCCGATGACGCGAAGATCATCAGAAGAAGAGCTAATGCAAAACCAAATTGAAATCCGAACATATTTTTTTTTAAACAAAAATATTGTATTGATTTTAAAGCTGCTTTTTTCACACTACCCAATTTGACAGCTATGACGTCATCAATCCTAATCTTGTCGTAACCGCACTGTACCGCAGCTGCGAAGTCCATTCGCTTAAATCGTCTTGCTCTTTGAAAATACCGTCGATACGGCGCGGGCGGCACAAACTACACTAGTGGTGATCGTACTTCCTCCCTTCCTCCCTTACATGAATAAGGAGGCAAGAACAAGGGAGAGTTTATATTTCATTAAACATAGGAGTTTAAACAACATGTTCATAATTCACAATTCATTTATTCATGCGTAATCATGAGTTACATACGGATGTTATTTATCATGTACAATTATTTAGTCCTAACATGATGAACCTTGTCGGTATAGCAAGTTTGTAAGAGAAGTTCTTTACGTATAATAATTTATAAATGTTTATTTTTAAAATATTCCCGAACTGAATACTAGCTTTTGGAGGTTAATATGGACCCTTAGATACTTTTGAAATTGCTTTTCAGTTTGGACTTTTTTCAAATTTTCAGGGAGGTGGTTGTAGACTTCTACTGCCATGAAATATGTTACACTATCACTTCAAAACATGATTAATAACAAATTAGTATAGTGGCACTACAATCAAATAATAAATGAAATGACAATGATACAATACAATACAATACTCGTTCCATGATCAACAGTGCATCAGTTGATAATCCTTGAGTGTATTGGGACTTGGGACCGCGTGACACACGCGTGAAACGTCAAGAGAGTCTATTTGGACGTTACTCAAGACGTACTTGTGTGACATTAGATTGAGCTCGCGCTACGAGCCGCTCGCCGGCCGCGGGGCCGCCGTCGAGCGGCTCGCGGCGCCGGGCAGACACTCTATTACTTTCATGAATACATTAACAAATTATATTTCATGAACATACAATGTACTCGTTTTTATGGAGGCGAGAGTATCTGTCTGTTGAATTTATATTAGACTATAACTATTATTATTATTATTTCTAATTTTTGTGACATTATTATTTATGAATTATTGACAAGTTTATTTTGACACGATTATTTTTATTGCAATTAGCATTATTTAATATTTCAAAATTACAATTTCCGAGGTATTATTATATTAAATTCAGGTATTAAAATATTCGTTTAAATCGTAATATTCACTATTAACTAACCACAATTTTAAATGTTTCTTGAACTTATTCCCTTCTAATTACTTAATTTTTAAAGGCGAGTGGTCGTAACTTCTAATGGCGGACACAAATATACTTGTATACATGACCGAACCGTTTGATCTCGGAATGCAACAATCGTGTATATAATAACTGCGCAGATTTCCTCAGAGTGACGATTTTGCAACAAATTATTCTCCGTTATTCTTCAAGAACAGGCAAATTTCCAAAACACAAACACATGTCCGAGTTAATAAGTTATTTTATTTAAATACAGTTCGCAGATATTCCATGTCGTGCTTGTTAAAAATAGTCCTTATGAATATCTTTTGTAAGATAAATGTTGACTAAACATCTACAGAGTTTCCAAAAAAAATAACTCCATAAGTTAAGGAGAGGGTATGTGGAGCCATTACAGGCGCTCTCACACACTTCCCTTGATGTTATATTTGCCAACATCGATAAAGCATAGCAACAACTATAAAGTCTTTTATTTAATTTGCTGATATGAGCTTTCCATTTACATTTGTGTCAATGGCTGTGCCAAGAATGTTTGTGTCGTACACCTCTTCAATTTGTTTGTCCGTTATTTAAAATATTTGTCACTTTATTATAATTCTAAAATGTAAATATTTTGGTCTTCTTAATATTTATTTGTAAATTAATAGATGCTAACCAAACTTATACCTTGGCCAAAGTATTATTAATCTCGTGTACAAAATCTGAGTCTTAAATTCTCTGCTGATATGAAAATCGAAGCATCATCAGCATAAAGCACGCATAGGTGATTGATAATCAAAGGTAGTTCATTAATATAGATCAAGAAAAAAAGTGGTCCCAGAATACTTCCCTGAGGAACTCCCGGTGAAACAGTGCTATAGTCAGATTTAATTCGCTCTATAGTTTTTTATTCTCTATTATACATAAATAAATGAGTATTGAGTACTGACATGTGCATATTTTGTTATAAGTACCCTGATTCAAATGGTTCCCAGTTCCCACGTGTGCGCGGTAATCCGCTCTGCGCCCTCCCCACCGCTAATTGCCTGCCGCGCGCACTTCAACCTTACGCCCCTGGCAACAAGGACCGGCGACCCCCGACTACGCGCCGACCGTGCAGCACTTAACGTCAGTCTGTTTGTGTTACACTAATAACATGTTCAAACCTTTGTGTGAGCCGCGACTGGCTCACGGTGCTCCGGCGCAGCGCGCGAGTGTACCTAGTACAGGGAACAGAAGGATCAGTGGACGGGTGAAGAGACGAGAGCTCCTAATAATATAATGCTCATAAATCATAATAGAGTCGGCGCCATTGTGCGCGCTCGATATTGAATGTTACGGTCGGGAGCGCTTCGGATGTTCATAATATTGACGGCGTGTTCAACAATTTGCGTCGCATTGTACCGCGATGTAATTACACGCGGCCCACTGTCCCGGTACAGTCGGCGAACTGTCTCTTTGAGAACATTCTCGGAGCTCAGCTTTCATTAATTACAAAATTATTGGCCTTTGTATCACATTCCAATAATAATCGCTTGATGTTTTCTATGTGTACTGTACTATATACTCGTACATATATAAATTTATTTTAACACTAGTCTGGTGTTAAAATTGCATTGGAAAATGAACAATTATATTGGCGCAGTATTCCAATCGTGCGTATTTTTTGTACTTTGCGACGATTATTACTCTGCTGAAGATTCTATGAAAATATATACTTGTGTCGACAACACGCGTGCGGAGATAACGACGCCGTAGACGGAGCAAACCCGCATGCGGGGTGAAATATGCACGACGGGAAAAATACCCTTATTTTATATATACGAATGAATAGTGTGCACAGCTTTTACAAACAATAAGATGATGTAATTAAAAAAGAACACACAAAACAAACGGCGAAGAAAAACATCGTGAGGAAAACTGCATGTCTGGGGAAATTAAAAACCAATCAGCGCCCGGTGGATCACGGCCCGTACCTACTCGTGCAGGGGAGGCCTGTGCCCCAACAGTGGGGACATTAATAGGCTGATGATGATGACACAAAACAAAAGAAAATCATTTATGGAAATTTTCTTGTGGTCGTAGAAAAATTGTTTGAGTTTGAATAAATTGAATATTAAAAGCTTCAATGCAGGATTTCATTTGATCAGCTTATGTGTTACGTCAGGAGAGGCAACGATCCTGGTCGGCGAGCGGCGGGAGCGTCTCCGGCCGTACAGCTCGCCACCGCAGGCGGGCCGCGGGCGCGGTGCGGCCGCGTGCGCCGCGGCGGCGAGCCCGCGCCGCGCGCTGTACGCACACGTAATCCGGACAAATTGGCCGGCGACGGCTCGTTATCGATAAACGTTTCAGTTCCGAGAATAAACGAGGCGACGTCGTGTGATCAGATCACCGGCGAATTGACGAGATCATGTTACGGTGTGTTATGGTGTGTAATGGTGTGTAATGGCGTGTTACGGTAACGATGTGTGGGATGTCACGAGCTCGTTCAAATCTAAATGTTTTTATTGTTAGTACAAATACAAATATACTTTATTGCACACCCGGGACAAAAACAAAACATACAACATAAAGAGAGGCACAATATAATGTGCAGAAGGCGGCTCTATCGTTTTTAGCGCTTTGTACCTTATAGTACATTTTTCCGTCATTTTTTTTACTCTACCACCGCTTCGTAAGGTGCTGTAGCTGAAAGGAAAGAAGCGGCGCAAGAAACTTTCAGCAGCACGTCTTTTGAAATAAATATATCTTACAATAATTATGAATACAATCATATACACAATGTGCAGAGCTGGAGCTGGATTTAGGACCAAGCCTCTTTATCATTTAAGTAGTCATTTATTTTATAATAACCCTTTTTATAAGGTCCGTCTTATATGGGTCTTAAATTTTTTCTCTGTCATATTTATAACAGTATCAGGTATCTTGTTATAAAATCATACACAGTGTTATATGTTTCTGGTATTGAAATACTGATTATATCTCATATAAATCGCAGTTTTTTGGAAACAATTGTAAGTTTTCCGTACATACATAATATTTTCATAAATTTGCAACCTAAATTATCTATTGTACGATTACTTTATAGTCTAATGGCTACCGTCAGATGTCTCACGTAAACGTAAACTTATTTTTATTAAAGTCCTTATTTTTATAAATATCTCAAAGGGAGTGCGAGTCGTCCTTCGCCATATCTATAGGGATCCATAACATTCATAAGCACTATTGAAAGTATGTGTTCCGAGTCTTTTCAAATAAAGTAGCGACTACGTTTTTACTTTTCCAATTTACTCGTAACCACAAACCGTATTCTGCTAACACCACGCTAACACACGTATGAGTGGATCGAGCGATCGAAGGTTTGACCGAAACGTAACGTTAATAGAACGGTGCACGACTCGTGGTACCTATTAGAAAAACGTCAAGCGGCTGCAAGTCAGTTTACATAGAGGTGTTAGTAGGATTGGGTCCCACTTCTATTTTGATAATACATCAAAATAAAGTGAAGGAATGATCGTGCAGGTTAAGCGACGTATATAATAGATACATGTAGTAAAGACTCGAACAAACACATACAAAGGTACACACCCCTTTCACCCTTACACTCTCTTCTACACAAACACGCTCACACACATTTCCAATAAACACATCCATATACACACAAACCAAAACTTATTTCTCCCTATAGGCGTTGTCTTAAAATAGGAAATCATTAATTGGCAATATGTTTTTTTTTAATAGACTGTTTATTTTTTAAACTAAGTGCTGTAGATTTTGTAATAAATAAATAAAAAAAAAAAAAAAAAAAAAAACGTTGCGCGCGGTCAGGAGCAGAATGGGTGACCGCTCGTGTCATATCTCACCTGAGCTCCTCCGTGGCTCGGGGAGCACGTTAAGCAGTCGGTCCCGGCTGTTGTCGTTTCGACAGCAGTCTTTAAGCCAAGTCAGAGGCGTAAGGGAGGTTTGAATAACTCCGCCAAATAGATTGTTAAAATTGCTAAAATTAAAGAGAACACGATGTCGTTTTGGTTAGCTAAAGAAAGGGCTGCACGGGGTGAGGGCTCGCATAGCGTCGGCAGAAGGGAAATAGCGTCCTTGAATCAAGACTCATCCCCATCACCTCCATCTCTTTCTCGTCAGGAGAGACACGTTGACATTTATTTCAAAATATCTAACTAATAAATACGTAAGAAATGTAGGTATCTCCTAAAGTACCTTGTTGCTCTCAAGTCAACGGAAACACCTTCACTAGCAGCCCGTCCAGCCTCGCGCGGAGCTATCCATACCTAATCCCCGAGAAGGTAGACAGAACTACCTTCATCGTAGGTAGTTCCCGCTACCTCGAGAATCAATTTATTACAAATCAGTGAAAACTGTAACGAAATCTATTCAGTTGTTTTCTGACATTGTTAACGTAGCGCGTTGATGTCTTTTACAAGGAGCGTGTAGCTCGTAGCGCTCGTAGCCGCGGCGGCGTAAGCCGTGTCGTAGCCGCGGCGGCGTAGTCTGTGTTCCCCACGTACCGTTGTGGAGATCCCTTTACTTTTTTCTGGTCATCGTCAGATCCTCGAGGTTCCAGATGTGGGAAGATCATGGTTATAAACGTTTGAACTCAAACTCGAACCACCTATAATTGTTTCCACCTATAAGTGGAATTGCGTGTGTGCTGCAGACAGCAAATAAACGTTTTTCGATTCTATAACTGTTACCGTTCCAGAGATCCCATCATCCTTCAACATCCCCAAATAAAAAAACGAGTCCAAATCGGATCATCCGTTGTTAAGTTACGATACCACAGACAAACAGACGTACAGACAAAGAGGCAAACAGACCGACAGACAAACGTGTCAAACTTATAACACCTCCCTCGATCGGTCGGGGGTTAACAAACAGACTTTAGGTAGTAATCAAACTCGACTCCTGAGGATTACCCACAGGAGTGGACTGTGATCGGGAGTACGACCCGACACACCACTCATGGAGGTGCAGGCCGCGAGCTCCTAGAACGTGACTCGCCAGTGGACAATTGGCCAGTGCCAGTAGTCTCGGGCGGGCACTCGCCACTCGCCGTTCTACTCGCCGCTGACCTTGCGCACTTCGCTAAATACTCGACCAAACGTATACCGATCATAAGAGTATGTGTGTATCGGAAATAAATAATCTTTCTTTCTTTAAGAGTTCACAGACTGTACCTGGAGGTGACGAGTCAGCAGCTTAATTAGTTTTAGACTACATGCGTCGGTCCGGTTCGCTGCGTCCGATCACGAGGCGCCGGCTTCCAGCGGGAGGAGGGCGGAACGCTCGCGATCGGCCGCGGCGAACCGGACGCGTGTAGTCCAGCACCGAGATAGTAGTTAGTCAGTGGATAATGTAATGACCGAGGCAGTGCGGGCGGAGCGGCACCCGGCCGGGCTCGTCGCGGTCGCGGTCGCGGTCGAGGTCGCGCCGGCCCAGGATGTGGTCGATGGTGTAGACGGCCCCGCGGCCGCGCCCCGCGCCCTCCATCCCCACGCCCGTCTGCATCCGCTCGGCTCACACGGCACGCGCGCACCGGCCGCACGGCGCCGCGCGACACATCCCACGCACAGCCGACGGTGGCTACGGAGCTCGCCGACGTCACACACACACACGAGAAGTTACGAAGACTACAAACAGATTTAGTGTTATTGTAAACTAATTTAATTTGAATTAAATCAGCAGAAAACTTAACAGAATTAGAATTATTTAATTTATTAAATTAGAACTCGATCGCGGATTTTAAATTACATAAACTGGCTAATTGTAACGTGAGCTAATCGAATTTGAATTAATTTATCACAAAAATTATTTAGCGAACGAAATAAGTAACTCGCTCGCGAGCCTCTCGCGCACCGCCTCACTCGCCGCCCGTCACTCGACTGACCGCCGGCGTCGCCTCCCCGAGGGCGCACGGGGCTCGCCCCGGACGAGACGCGGCCCACCCGGGTGTTCGGTCTCGCTCGCGCCCCTCTCGTGTGGACGCACCGTCTCGCTTGCGCGCCCCGCCCCGCGCCGCCCACTAGTGCACAGGCTGTGCAATGACGGGGCGGGGGGGGAGTGCAGTGCAGTGTGACAGCAGACGTGAAGGCGGACCGTCCGCGTCCGTTCGTTGTCCGCGTCACACCACACGTCCCGTATGGTGTGACGCGGGGAACTCTCCACGAAGAAAGCTCGGCCGACACTCTCGGCGGCCCCACTATGCGCTTTTTTATATTATTTCAGCTGCGCGTCCATCACCTCGTCATCGCGGCGCCCGCCGCGGACGGAGTATCGGTATTTACGAAGTAGTAAGTATGGTCAAAATGCTGATGTCCGACCGGGATTTACCGGTCCTAGTGAACGCAGTTCCACGGGAATCGAATACAAAGCGTACGCTGCGATGATGACGCAGTGGATTCGTAGTTTTTCCAGACAGCGAACTGTCAAAATTTGTCATATGAGAAGTTTTTGCCACGTGATCGAAACTTAAACGCGACCGCTACCGTTACAATGGAGTGATGCTTTTGTGTCAACATTCGTACCGCGGCACGCCGCCGCCGACAGCCGGCAGCGCGCACCGGCGCGGGCGTGGTGGCGGCCGGCTGTCGGCTGTACAAAAACTTAACGAAAACTGCACGCAAAAGTCGTACAGTGGGTGCGAGTGGCCCTGGTCTACCAGTGTAACACAGTCACCCACCGTCTGACTACAATTTCTGATACGAGAGGAGGCCGCTGTAAATGTAAAGCGTATTTTTTTCTATAAATAGCTTAAGACAAATATACAAACGGGCACCGGGTCGCCGGGTGGTGAGTGTCACCGTCGCCCGATTATCGAGAAAATGACTGGAATGTCTGATAGATAGAATTCCAGAAACATTAGATTTAGAAAACCAATTTAAATCGTTTTTGCCATTTTCTCTAAAACCACGTTTTACACTTGAGCGGCCGAGTCAGGGCAGAATCCAAATCAATTAAATAGTTTTATGGATCTGTGCCTTTGAGCCGAACAACTGGACGGCAATTCTCGTAGTGGAATGTCGAATTCGACATTAGTCCTATCTCATTCGCTCACATAACATGTGAGCGTGACAAAACGTTCGTAGCCTCGACTTTTGTATGTCGAACTTCTCGATTTTCTACTATTCATATAATATAATATTATGAGTCAAGTTCAAAAGTTCTAGAATGAAAGTTCGTACCTAATCGGTCAATGTCTGGCTGCACCGTGTTCTTTATTCAGCAGAGAATATATGGTATGTCGAAATAACCGTTCTTAACAACAGTTTCCATATCTTTGATGTTAGAACGGATCTTTGGAACGGTAATAGCTACATGGTTCGAGTATGATAAAAAATATTCAGATTCATGGTGCGTTTCCGTTCAATCGAAACTTAGAGGATGTTGTGATGACCAAGAAAAGCAAATGAATTCCGATTCCATCGTACGAAACTGAAACAATGTGGAAGGTTACATACAAGACGCTCGCGGCTCGGCCTGCCCTTTGACCGAAGCCCTTTTCTGGGTGATGACATGGAACGAGATACAGAGGCACATATTAAACTACGGCAAGAAGTTTAGGATCATTCAATGGACCGACTACTCTCGGATGATCCAGCCTGTACAATCGTCGAACTAGAAAATGGAAAAGTTTTAACCACAAGAAGCCCTTCGATACGACGACTTCACAGCAGATATATGCCGATCAGCCATAAATGAAGCGATAGCGAATAAATACATTGTGATACTTCCCTACAAACTGGAACATTGCACTTTATATTAAGCAAGTCAGACGTGTCAGACTACACAAATCCTAAAGCCTAGGTAGAATTGAAATCGTTTATTTAGCGCTGTAAACACCAGAATACAGAAGTATACAAAGTTTAATACATGCAGCACAGAACATCTGGTGTGGTACTGTGCCAACAAGGGTACTCGCACTGTTTGGGAAAATAGTAGAAAAGATGACAGTAAAACGTCTACAGTGGTTGATTCTTCGTTTACAGGCGCATTTGATAATGACCGGTGGCCGACTATTCTAAAAAGATTAATACAAATTGTGTGTCCCGCTAATCTACTCAACCTACTAAATTAGTATCTAAGTGAAAGAGTACTAGGGGTACGTTACACAGGTGGACACTACGAGACGTCGGCCTCTACGGGGTATGCATATATATACAGTATACAGGGGTCCGTAGCGGGACATCCACGTTCACATCATGTTGGAAATTCATTTAAGACCCACTATTAAATAAATTACAAGAAGAGTGCAGTGAAACTTAAAATAAGTATATATTTTTTTGTTTTATCAACTCGTCCCTCGTTGTAATTTAACCCAAATTCAATGCACAAAAATAACGCTTTATAAAACTGTTAGACTGAGTGTAACAATAAACCCCGATAGTCTCTAAGGGAGACAACTTCACCGCGGGGCCAACTCTGCTGAAATACCGAATAAAATCATCTGTTTCATACATCGGTATTTTCACGTTGTAGGTACTAAACCTTGTATGTAGAGTTAAAATTGACCTTTTGGATGGTCCCAGAAAATGGGCCCTTATACAAGTGTAGGAACACTGTGTACAGAGACAGTGCACAGTGTGTTCTACATTGTGAATTATTATGTCAGCAGTTTTAAATGTCACGCGGCTGCGCGCGCGTCGGGCTGGTCGTGTCTCTACCGCCGTCATGTATGGTATACTGTTTGGAAATATAAGTATCAGTTAACAAGTCCAGTGTCTCATTGAAGATGACTCTTCGAAAACATACTCTGGTTGGGACGTACCGAACTGCTAAACCAGTAAAGAGGTGCAACGCATAAACCTCTAAACAGGTATACAACTTATACAGGTATACAACTTTCTGCCACCATTTTGATAAAAATTAAATAATATTTTTTTTAATTTTAATCATCTGTTTACATTAATTATGAGATTTATGAGTGATGAAGCCCATTCGACCTCAATAGATTTGTAAACAAACTAAACTCACCGTCGGGATGAGGAGCCACCTTCGTTGATCCTCGAGGACCACTGCATCCGCGCCGAGAGACAGTTTGTTGTGCAACCCGGGTCGCACTCTTTGAGACGCCGCGGTGACCGGTGACCCCCGACTTAACAATGTGGAGATCACATTGTTAAGTCGGGGGTTTATTTAACTGTTTCGGCCATTGCTGTGGGTGAAATAAACGTATTACTTACTTACTAAAATTTTTTATTTAGAGTTATTAAAAGTCGCGCATGACACTCCTTTTCGGCTCGTGCTGTATTTTAGCATATGGTCGCTCTGGATAGCCGCCCTTAGCGCCTCGCACCCCGCACCCCGCCAGCCGCTCCCCCTCGATACAAACGCTGCCGCTGTGATATGATATTGTCCGACGCACACGCGCACGCTCACGCACACGCGGGCTCTGCGTACGACCGATCTCAGATTGAACCAGGATTCCAGGGATCTTTCGAGGGCGAAATAAACTAAGTGGAACGAGAGAATGTCCAGGGCGGGCAATAAATACCAATGAAAAACCAACTCACCAGCGTCTCAGCCCGAGATCACCCGTCGGCGCCGACAATGTCCAAAATTCTGGCAGTTTTTTATATCACCGAAGCACCAGCACTATATCACCACTGCGAGGAGTCCATGGAGGTGATAGTTCACAAGCGATGACGAAATTCGGTGACACGCGCACAAATCGCTGCCGTCTCAAGGGCTGAGTTTCCGAGACTGTGTCAGCGAGTGGCAATCACCGATAAAAACTACCCTCACTGGACATTAATATTCGACAGAACGAAACAAAAACGAAAGCTAAAACTACCTACAATAACTGTCGCTGATGTAAACAAAACCCGATCGAGCGGTACATATTATTTTTAGGTAATTTTATTTATTATGAATTTCTCATGCTAGGTATTACGTTTTGTACTTGCCGAAAATATTTTTCACAATGTTCTTTTTTAAACTGGGAAGATAGATAAGAACTGTATTTGTAACTAATGTAGCCGCCCCAGCTGCGGCCGGGCGTAGCGGCCGAAGTGGCGGAACTCCCGCACTCGTATCTTTATGTGTCGTGACATTAAAAACTAATCACACGTTACCGGTGTACAATAGGATACAGCGGACACAGTTTTTGTTAGTTTTTGTTGATTTTATAAAATGTCCTCGTTTTTTTAGTTATCACAGTTAGTTCAGGCACACATTTAGCGCTTTTAATTTGGTTTTAGTTAAGTTTCACTCGACGTATCGCGTTCGCGAGTATTGTATATCGTGACAGGTGCCGCCATCTGTGGCGGCGGCGTGGAACACGCTCGGCGGGCGGTCTGCTCTTCTTGTAGTTTATGGCCGAGGGTGAAAGGGAATTGGGGTTTGAGAAAGGATTAACGACCAGTGAATGTGACCTAGTGCGAGTCCCGGCTGTGGGTTCCGGTGACCGGATCGGTATTCAAATTATATTGCGATCGATTGTTTCTTTCCGTCTGTCTGACATGATGGTTCTCCATTGAGGTCCATTGACCGATATACTCCGACACGGAGGGTGAACTTCCTTCTGCTGTATAAGATAATTCTATACTAAATAGCCGTCACAAGGAAACACCCCCCCCCCCTCCACCCCTCCCTCTCCCGCACTTCCGAGTCGTTATCCACTTACATTTAAAATGTCGCGGGAAGTGTAATTCATTAAATTGCTCGAACAGTCTTCAAAGCACTGCTACAAAAGTCGCGATTAGATCAGTACAGTCGCAGCCGGAGCGGAGCGGAGCGCGGCGGGGCGGGGCGGGGCGGAGCGCCGGAAGGAAGGAACCCGACAAATTAGTCGCTCTCAGCCTCTCCCTCCCCCTACTGTACCCCCTCTCGCGGTAATTGTTTGCGCCATTAGCGAGCGCTTTGAACTGGCGCAGCTACTTTACTTCGCAGTACAGTCGGCACGGTGTGCTGCGAGGGACGAAGGGAATTACGATGCGCTATTGGTTTTATTCCGTGTAGTGAATGTACGAATATAGCATAGCACAGCATAACTCTCACGTCCATTATCCCCGAGGGGGTAGACAGAGGAACCACCTTAATCATATCTAGTTCCAACTTTTTGCCGTAAGATTTGGTGTACATACGTGAGGTGGTGGGCACAGGCTCGCCAGGCTATAGAGCCGTCTACTAGATGTAGGATAGTGTCCACAGAGACCCCTAGTCGCCTCGGGCACAGTTCACTTGTACGTGTGAACCTCAAAAGTAACACTGTTATCTTCAAACATCCGACATCCCCCGCCGTCGTCTCACCCGTAGGCGGCGACACGCGGCCGCGACTCGAACCGACTCGATTCGAGTACGTCCCCGGAGCCCCGAGCCCGCTAATGGCCCCAGTAATGTAATGTAATGGTATCGGTAATGGTAATGGCGGGCAAAGTTTCCATATAGTACTTAACTACTTAACTCGCGTCAGCCTCCGCCTCGCCGACCGGCCGATCGCGCCGGCTCTCCAGTCTCGAGGAGGCGGAGTGTTGCATTGTGTCGTATCGGAGCGCTAATGCACGTATTGTGTCGTCGCGAGTGACGAGACCTCGAGACTCGAAACGTGAGTGAGGTGAGGTGCTTCACCGCTCCCGAACTCGAACGATCGAGTGCTCCCCGTACCCGTGATACAATACCACCTACCGGGTGTACAATAGTATCCACCGAGACCCTCGGTCGCCTCCTATGTATACATAAATATGCAAATAAACATATAATAAATGGTACGCCACTCACGGATAGAGTCGGGGTGGTGCTATTCACTATAGCCGGCACAATCCAGTTATTCAAAATCCCGGTTCACTCCGGTACCGAGTTAAAAACACTACACATTGGAGCCGGATGGTTGTCGCACACACTGGTTGTCGCCGTGTGTAGGTCTTCTCGCGATGTTTTCCTTCACCGTCAGAGCAGTCGGTATTTTCCGATTTAAAGTAAAAAGTCGTAACGAAAAAACCGAAAAACTAGAAAGAAAGTAACTAGTACACTCAAAGAAATATGTTAGAAGAAGACCACAATCAGACCACATCCAGACGAAAATCAGACCAAATCCAGATGAATTCCATACAAAAACTAGACCATATCTATACCAAGTCCAGACCAAAATCAGACCACATCCAGATCATAAATATTGAGACCAAACCCAGACCAAAATCAGACCAAATCCTGACTAAAGTCGGATCAAATCCAGACCAAAATCATACCAAAATTCTGACCTAATCTATACCAAATCGAGACCAAATCCTGACCAAAATCAGATCAAATCAGGACAAAATCCAGACCAAAATCAGACCACATCCAGATCATAAATAATAAGACCAAATCCTGACCAAAATCTGACCTAATCTAGACAAAATCCTTACGAAAAAAAAAGAATAAATAAAAATCAGCCCAAATCCAGACGACAATCGGACCAAATCCAGATGAAATCCATACAATAACTACACAATATCTAGACCAAAATCAGACCACATCCAGATCATAAATATTGAGACCAAATCCAGACCAAAATCAGAACAAATCCTGACTAAAGTCAGATCAAATCCAGACCAAAATCATACTAAAATTCTGACCTAATCTATACCAAATCGAGACCAAATCCTGACTAAAGTCGGATCAAATCCAGACCAAAATCATTCCAAAATTTTAACCTAATCTATACCAAATCGAGACCAAATCCTGACCGAATTTAGATCAAATCCAGACAAAATCCAGACCAAAATCAGATCAAATCCAGACCACAATCAGACCACATCCAGACGAAAATCAGACCAAATCCAGAAGAAATCCATACAAAAACTATACCAAGTCCAGACCAAAATCATACTAAATACAGACCTAAATCAGATAAAATCCAGACCACATCCAGACGAAAATCAGATCAAATTCAGATGAAATCCATACAAAAACTAGACCATATCTAGACCAAGTCCAGACCAAAATCAGACCAAATCCAGATCATAAACATTGAGACCAAATCCTGACCAAAATCAGACCAAAAATCTGACGTAATTTAGTCCAAAATCAGACCAAATCCTGACTAAAGTCGGATCAAATCCAGACTAAAATCATACCAAAATTCTGACCTAATCTATACTAAACCGAGACCAAATCCTGACCAAAATCAGATTAAATCCAGACAAAATCCAGACCAAAATCAGATCAAATCCAGACCACATCCAGTCGAAAATCAGACCAAATCCAGATGAAATCCATACAAAAACTATACCAAATCTAGACCAAGTCCAGACCAAAATCATACTTAATCCAGATCATTAATAATGAGACCAAATCCTGACCAAAATCCAGACCAAATTCAAATCAAATCCAGACCAAAATCATACTAAATCCTGACCAAAATCAGATTAAATCCAGACAAAATCCTGACCAAAATCAGACCAAAAATCTGACGTAATCTAGTCCAAAATCAGACCAAATCCTGACTAAAGTCGGATCAAATCCAGACTAAAATCATACCAAAATTCTGACCTAATCTATACTAAACCGAGACCAAATCCTGACCAAAATCAGATTAAATCCAGACAAAATCCAGACCAAAATCAGATCAAATCCAGACCACATCCAGTCGAAAATCAGACCAAATCCAGATGAAATCCATACAAAAACTATACCAAATCTAGACCAAGTCCAGACCAAAATCATACTTAATCCAGATCATTAATAATGAGACCAAATCCTGACCAAAATCCAGACCAAATTCAAATCAAATCCAGACCAAAATCATACTAAATCCAGACCTAAATCAGATAAAATCCAGACCACATCCAGACGAAAATCAGATCAAATTCAGATGAAATCCATACAAAAACTAGACCATATCTATACCAAGTCCAGACCAAAATCAGACCACATCCAGATCATAAATATTGAGACCAAATCCAGACAAAATCAGACCAAAAATCTGACCTAATCTAGACCAAATGCGTGACAATTATGCATTATGAAGGCTCGATGGCGGAAACAAAGACAAAACCGGAACGGGGACCGACCACAGGCGACGCTATATTTACTATACATTAAAAATAAACATAGCGAGGCTCCTAGTACACGTTCACTCGACTTGTTATATAGGGTACAAGTCCATCACTTCCCCTTACACTATATAACGAGAGCCACCATAGAACGGCACATACGTGACTCTACATAGGCATCAGTACGGCAAATACATATTATATAACGTAACATCGAATACATAGCGAGACTTGGCGACCATACAAAGACTCTACAAACTAGAATAAAAGTTAAATAATAAAAGGTAATAATAAGTTAAGTTAAGTTAAATAATAACATACGATTCCACTCCTATTTACCGAGAGTTCTTACATTTAAGTCAAACATAAAGTATCTATGCTTACAAATAAACAGAGTCTTAGTGAGAATGTCAGCTATCATTTTTTCCCACCAAAGTCACCCTTAGGGCCTCCTCTCCGACACCCCTCTTGAGCACGGCGTTACCGTGCGCAACACACGCCCTATCCCGTCTAAAAAGAGCGGCCCAGGCTGTCACATGTCACAGGAGGAATTGGACAGCCTGTACCAAGTCAGCGAGCTGCTCTACCTTCCGGGCATCACTATGGAGGCCTGGAAGGGCAGGGCAGGCCCGGCGTAATGCCACAGATGCCAAGCTTTTGGCCACTCCTCGGCCAACTGCATCCGGCCGCCTAGGTGCGTGCGCTGTGGAGAGGCACACCTGGTGGCGGAGTGCATGAGGCCGAGGGAGGAGACCACCTGTGCGAACTGCGCCGGCCCCCACTCGGCCAACGATCGCCGCTGTAAAGTGTTAAAAGAGATTGCGGAAACAACTAAAACTCCGCCCTCCGCTACCGCCTCACGTAGCCCCGCCTGCAGTTATTCCGCAGCCTCGACCCCTTCAGCTTAGACCGATGGCTTCTAGGGTTGCATCACAACCGGCGGAGATCCCCACGGCTTCCTTACCCTACAACTGCTCCGGCTCTTCACTAATCCCGGAGGCAAACCCACCAACAGAAAGGGGAATATCGCTAGCGCCTGATAAAAAACGTAAGGCAAAGCGCAGCCCCCTTAAGAAAGCTAGGACACTTGCGTCGGGCGCGCCCGCTGTCCCGTAGGAGGCAGCCGTCTCCACTATGGGTTCTCAGCCCCCAGCTAGCTCCTCAGGCATTTGGGCCTCTACCACCACCGCCCCTAGCTTACTCAATGGAAGGTTGTCGGCCGGCTCCAGCTGGCTCCGCTCTATAGCAAATGTTCCCTTTTTTATCCGAACAGGTTGCCCCATCAGATTCATCAGATTGATTGAAACCAAAATACAGGATAAGAGCAGGAGAGTGTAGGACACCAACTCGACTATGGTCGAGGTGCAATCGGACCGATCGTCATGGGGTCGGTTATGGGAATCCCCGGGAGGGGAAAGAGAAGGATTAGAGGAGGAGAGGAGCATGGCTCGTTCCGAGGCGGGCTCCTCTAGTTTAAACGTCGACGAGGTGTCAGGGGATAAAACACCCAAGGACTACAAACATATAAAACTAATTACAAATGATAAAGTATTAAATTGTCCACAATTCTATTCTATACATATTCTATTCTAATAATTAACACTATGGGGTTGTCGCTTTAAATTTTGAAATATAGTAATAATTGTTTAAATAAAATCTACACTAAAATTATTGAGGAGCTCGTAGCCTAGTTGCGAGCACGGTCCGGAAGTGATCGGGCAAGTTAAGTGACGTTGGCGCGGTCGGTACCTGGATGGGTGACCGCTAGTGGCATATTTCATCTGAGCTCCTCCGTGCCTCGAAGAGCACGTTAAGCAGTCGGTCCCGGTTGTTGTCGTTCGTCAGCAGTCGTTAAGCCATGTCAGAGGCCTACGGGCGGCCTGAACAACTCTGACAAATAGGTTGGCCACTAACCATACAATAAGCAAGCAAGCAATTATAATTATTTAGATGATAACTTGATGAAGGATTGTCCGAGATGAAAACAAAACGTGTCGTTAGCCTTCTACCTATTAATTTCCCAGATTCAATAAATGTAACAATTTATAGATGTTAAACATGTAATTTCAATGTTGAATTGCAAATATATTTATATTTGTTTAAATACAAATAATTTATCGGTTATAGCATCGAAATTACATAACATTTAAATTATAATAAATTTAATAAATAAAATTTAATTGTAAAAAAATAAATTATTTTTTTGGAAAGAGCTCGTCAAACTGAATAACTTTGTCGAAGACTGTATTGTTTTAACACGTTTAGTTCTCGAGATATAAGCCAATAAAGAAAACAAACATAGGACTTCAACTTTTGACTAGTGCTTTTGTATGGGAAGAGGGCATTAGACCCGACGGCGGACGATCATATCGCGTTGCCAGTGTATATAGGGAGGGCATCGGTGAGCACGGCACCGAGGGACAGGGCGCACAGAGTAGAGACTGGCTAGGTCTATGTGACCGTTATACGACCATTATACGACCATTATCTCGCCTATGGGGCAAGGCGGAGAGAATGGAGCGCCACACAAAATTACCCTGTTCAAACAAACATAATAAGAAAAGTGGCTTTCAAAAATGGTATCTCATTCGAGACTCGCTTGTGAAGTACTGAGGTACTTGGTGCATGACAATAAAATGCCAGTCTTTACATGCCCGACCTATATGGGGACGGCTTCTTATTCCTATGTGCAAACATGGTGAGTGGAGGCTGAAACCAGCTAATGTGTAATGATGGCGTATTTTCTTCCTTTGCGAATACGAAAGCACCTCGTTGTGGATCACGAAGCTGGGAAGGAATGTCTGTAGTCATTATGCATGAACCGTAATGGAGGACTTATTAGATTTTTGAGATTCTCTAATGCGAGGTAGTGTCCCGCTTGCAGGGAGCACTTCGTCGTTTGTAGAGTTTCAGGATCAAACAGTTTCGATAACATTACACATTTATTTATCATTGAACTGACACTTTTTATACATGCCGGAAACCGACTCTTATACCCTTTGTTCGTCACAGAGTTCACGCATGCTCTGAAGGGCTGTCCGGCGTCCCTGTAGCTTAGTGCTGCGAGGCAATGGAATTGTCGGTCGGTCGACTAGGCGACCTCGTTCAGGAACACGCGGCTGGGCACCGCGTGCGATTGAGCGAGTGGTGAGGAGTGAACATCAGAAATGATTTCTTGAATGGTTCTCACCACGAGCGGTACTTGAGCATTGTTTGGATTAAACGTGCATTACCCATTTGCCACGAGGTGAATCTCGAGGCCGGGTATTGGTAAATCGTTTGAGGCGTAATACGAGCACGTCTTTGGAAATATCCACAGTCTGGATACCAGACCCATTCATTGCTATGGTTACTGCTCTATTTTGAAGTGTACGGGTTCTACACACAAATGAACATTTAATGTTCATAGTAAATCGAGGGAGACCTGATTTTATCACATTACAACACACAACACACACACACACACACACACACACACACACACACACACACACACACACACACACACACACACACACACACACACACAAAACACATACAACATTGCACCTACTAGGAAAGTGATGTTTTTTGTAGTCTCTTTATTGAACTAATATAACACATAAAATAAAATTACATTAAAATATCGACGCTTGAAAGGCAAAACATCCCAAGCGACATTGACCCATTGATGTGTACAGGTTTTATTTGTAGGAAAAGGCTCATATAATCATTATATTACAGTGAATCGAAACAAGTTAGTCTAGGAATTCTTATGTTTTCAGCGATTACTGTTATGATAATCACGTGCTCAACACTTATAATTAGCGAAATGTATGTCGGTTAGATAAAAGTGACATAATTGTAAAAACACTGGGACTCCCGATCCCGCTCGGCGGTCTCCTTCCTAACCATACGAGACGGAGACGCCGGCGCGCCGGTGACGCGCGTCGTGGTCCGTCAGCCCTGTAGTCTCGGGCGAAGAATAGAGCCACGGTAACTCCTTTTAGTCGTAAAAGGCGACTAAAAGGAGGGATCAGGGTCGCGGGCGGTCAAAGTGGGGGCAAAAAAAACAACAACAAAAAAAAAAGTTAGGTTAGGTTAGGTTAGGTTAGGTTAGGTTGGGTTAGGTTAGATTAGGTTGGGTTAGATTAGGTTGGGTTAGGTTGGGTTAGGTTGGGTTGGGTTGGGTTGGGTTAGGTTAGGTTAGGTTAGGTTAGGTTAGGTTAGGTTAGGTTAGGTTAGGTTAGGTTAGGTTAGGTTTTTTTTTTTTTTTTTTTTTTTTTTTATGTTTCGCTAGCTTTCCTCCGACAAGATAATCGGAGACTTTGTTTAGCGGACACTTTTGTTTGCTTTTTGTATAATTTTATACTTTTTTTTTTTTTTAATCAGTTGTACAATTTGTACAAATGATAATCGGTGACTGAGCTGAAATTTAGAAAACATGAATAACCGGTGAAGACCTGAAATATAATGTACAATTTTTACCAATAGAAACACTTATACCTATGTTATTTTTTACATTATAATGTGCAAAAATTTCCATTATTTCTACACTATTATATTATTAGTATCTTCATATTATTTTATTGTATTTATTGCATAGGTTTTTCTTTTCTTTCTTTTTTTTATTTGTTTTCTTTTTTTTTTTCTAATTTTTTTTTTTTTTTTTTTTTTGTCCTATTTTGTATGTATTTTCAATATTTTAACTTTTTTGTTTTTGTGCTTGTCAAGTTTTCTTTTTTAATATACAATATGTAACAATGTATTTCATTATATTAATCAAAATATACTAATACATTTTTCCTTAACTCTATTTTGTCTTATTCCTATTTATTACATCATAAGCTACATATATACAGAAATTAATGAAGAGCGATCTGTGTTCTTTACTGGATAACATTTCGCAGAATGTCTCCTGGGTAATACATTTACCTATTCTGACTTCCAGTTCGCTTCTTCTTGCACTATATTTAGGACAATCTACCAATAGGTGTACAACACTCTCTTCTACATTCTCATCGCATATACAACCAGGGCTAGTTTTACATTTAAATCTATATAAATATTGTGAAAACCCTCCATGACCGGTTATCACTTGTACAAGTATCGGTGAGAGTTCAATTTTTTTGATTAATCGGTAACTTGCTATAGCGTCTGGCAAGAATAATTTTGTGACCCCAGCTGTTTCTCCGGTAACATATCTATGGCTCCAATCCCGCAAGGTCTCGCTCCTTATTTCCTTTTTAGCAAAAGACACTGGACACCTGTCATAGTTTGAGGCCGTTTTGCTATTTAAAGCTGCTTGCTTTGCCAACTCGTCAGCTCGCTCGTTTCCTGGAACTCCTACGTGGGCCTTTATCCAATACAGCTGGACGTTGCGGTTCTGCTCTCTTAGCTTTATTATATTTCCTTTTGCTGCGAATGCCAGTGGATGAAAAGTGTCTTGGTTTTTCATAAGTTCCAATGCAGATCTCGAGTCACTGAGGATGCTCACGGTCTCCTCTTTCAAACTTAGAACTAGCTCTGTGGCGTAGTACAGTGCGCACATCTCTGCTTGAAAAACAGTACAAAATGACTCGAGTTTTAATTTTCTACTCCTGATTTCCCTTCCATCTCTCCAGTATGAGTATGCAGCCCCAACCTTGCCGTTGATTTTGCTACCGTCGGTATAGATCTGACTGTCGGTTACGTGATGTTCGGCTACTGTTTCGGGATGCATGTTCTCCAAGCACTGGAACTCGATGTCGATGTGCCTGGCCGGATGCACCGCATTCCTATAGCACACGCGCTCCTCCAGCTGCCTGTCGCCCAGCACCAGCATTGGTTTGCCTCTTTTGGCTTCGTAGAGTTGGGCTGCCTCTCGTATACGAAGGTCGAGCGGTAGGAGGCCCGTAAGTATCAATGCAGCGTTTAGAGAAGCAGTCCGATACGATTTGCAGATTTTTTGTGCAAAACCTCTCTGTATGGTGTTCAGTTGTTTCTGCACCATAATTTTGTCTGCCGCCGACGCCCATACACTAGAGGCATACATTATAACGGGCTCCACCACTGCAGTGTATATAGTTCTGACAACCGCCGGGTTGGTTAGGTTAGGTTAGGTTAGGTTAGGTTAGGTTAGGTTAGGTTAGGTTAGGTTAGGTTAGGTTAGGTTAGGTTAGGTTTTTTTTTTTTTTTTTTTTTTTTTTTATATGTATTTTCGGCTAGAATCCTCCGACATGAGATCGGAGACTTTTTGTAGCTGAAAACGGTTGGTAGTCTTTCTCTTTATTTTGGTTGTCACAGATGCACGATATGTGCAAGGTGGTAAGTTGGCAAAATTGGGGACGAGGATGGGGGGGGGGGTATGGTATTATACTATTACATATTTAAACATATTACATCTACGTATAAGTAGTATTATTGTTTTTTCTTCTTTCCTTTTTTTCTTTTCTTTCTTTTTTTTTCCCTTTTCTTCCACTTATCTTTTCTTTTCTTTTTTTTTTTTACTTATGTTTTTTTTTTTTTTTCCTTTTTTTCTGTCTTCTTTGGTCTTAAGATACATTTACAAACTCTTATGCGAAACTTATAATATGTGACTCAACTATTTTTATAATATACAGATATAATACATTTTTTTTCCTTTATTCTTACTCCTATTCATACATGTATATTTACTCTGTGTATTTTCATAATACACATTAATATACTATTTCTTACACACTATATTTTTTATAATTATACTTTCATGTGCGCAGCACATGTTTTATACAATTTTCACTGCTTTTCCGCCTTATTAGTCTGTTTTATTTAATTGTATTGCCTTTTTTGCGATTGTTTCGCAGTAATCTATAAATGAAGATCTATACATTTTATCGACTACTAATTCGCTTAATGTGGATTTACTTACTGTGCATTGTGTTCTTTGCTCAAAGTCAAATCTTAATCTGGCGTATACTGGGCACTCGGTCAGCAAATGTACCACAGTTTCTTCCACCGCGGGATCACAGATGCAGGCAGGGCTTTCCTTGCACTTGAATCGGTTCAAGTACTCGGAGAAGCCCCCGTGACCAGTCATCACCTGCACCATGATTGGAGACAAATTGATTTTCCTAACCAATCTGTAGGCTACCACCGCGTTTGGCAAGAACATCTTTGTTACTGCGGCTTCCTTTCCTTCCACGTATCTACTGTTCCACTCGTCTATACTCTCAGAACGCACAGTCCGTTTGACGAAGGATATTGGGCAGCATGAGTATTGTGGTGCCGTCTTCGAATGTAGAGCTGCTTCCTTCGCGAGATGGTCTGCTCTTTCATTTCCCTCGACTCCAACGTGCGCTCGTATCCAATAGAGTTTAAGGATTTTGCCTGTCGTCCTTAATTTTCTTATATTTTCCCTAATCTTGAAGGCGAGTGGGTGGAAGTTGTTAGGATTTCTTAGTGACTCTAGCGATGATCTTGAGTCGCTGAGTATGCAAGCCGTTTCGTCCTTGCCTTTAATGAGTACTTCGGTAGCTCCAAACAGTGCATATAACTCCGCCTGAAACACCGTACAAAAGGGCTCCAGCTTGAACTTTTTGTTTTGGACTTCTCTACCATTTCGCCAACATGATAAGGCAGCGCCTACCTTCCCTTCGATTTTGCTACCGTCGGTAAATATGAGTAGCCCGGTCATATTGTGCTGTTCCAGAGTTTCAGGGCTTGTGTTCTCCAGACATTCGAAGTCGATCTCAATCTCCTCCGACGGATGTGGAGACTTAAGGAAGCGAACCCTCTCCTCTACTGTTCTGTCGCTCAAAAAGTCCTGCGGCTTACCTCGTTTTGCTTCATATACTTTTGCCGCTTCATGGACTCTCAGGTCCAGTGGCAGCAAACCGGACAAAACTGAGGCAGCATTTAGAGAGACAGTTCGGTATGAGCGACAGATTTTTTGTGCAAAGCCCCTCTGCACGGAGCGCAGCTTCTTTTGTACCGATATTTTACACGCAGCCGATGCCCACACGCCGGCCGCATACAGGATGATCGGTTCGATAACCGCAACGTATATAGTCCTCGTGATCTCCGGATTTAGACCCCATGTAGTCCTTGCCGCGCGGGCAAGTTGCTGGTAGATGTTAGTTGCTTTTTTGCAGATTTGAGCGACATGACTGTTGAACGTGAGTTGGTTGTCTATCACTAGGCCCAATATTTTAACTTCATCTACAATTTGAATCTCAGTCTCTCCCATGTGTAGGTGCGGGTTTTCATATTTTAGTCTCCTTGTTACTATCATGGCGCTGGTTTTATGCGGCGCAAACTTGAGTTTGTTTTTGAATCCCCACTCAAACACATGTGAGAGCGTTTGATTCGCCTGCCGCTCAATATCCCCCATGGATCCTCCGGAAAACACGAGCACAATATCGTCCGCGAATGCCTGACAATAGATACCCCCCTCCTCGAGCTCATTCAGCAGGGGATCCAGCAGGATATTCCAAAGTGTTGGCCCGCTGATTGAGCCCTGTACGCACCCTTTGGTTGTTACTCTTAGGCTTTCTCGACCGGCATATCTCACACACACTTTCCGATTCTCCAAGTAATCGCCAACCAACAGTCTGAGGTTTTGAGGGCATCGTTTTTCTGCAAGCTGGCACTTGATACCTGGCCACCAGGCACTGTCGAATGCTCCTTCAATATCTAGGGATACCATGATATTTATCTGTTTTTTCCTCATATTTTCTTTAACATGACTTAGCAAGTCGTATAGAGCGTCTTCTGTACTGCGTTGTGGTATAAATCCGTATTGTCTGGTGTTAGCCTTTGGTAATAGATGCCAGCCAATTCTCTTCGTCATCATTTTTTCTAATATCTTTCCCAGCACTGGGAGAAGCCCTATCGGTCGATACGACTTTGCATGTGTATAGTCCGTTTTCCCTGGTTTCCTCAGAACTATCACTGCCGCCTCTTTCCATGGTACAGGGAAGCATGACAAATCGAGACATTTGTTGGCTATTCCCAAGAATAGTTCCATGTTCGAGGATATCGCATTCTGGCAGATGTCCGCGGTAAAACCTTCCGGTCCTGGAGCCTTTTTTGGGTTGAAACTTTCCACCACTCTTTTAAGTTCACCAAGTGTGAAAGGAGGGTCCTGCCTGTCACCCAAGAGTTCAGTGCAGGATCTTGCTGCCAATTTCCTAACATTCACGTGATCTTCAGTATCTTCAGCTACTGAATCTTCAGGGAAGAAGGTTGCGGCCAGCAGGTCCACTGACTGGTTCGGGGTCAACATGACTCCATCCTTTACTAGCGGAGTGTCCTCGTGTCTAGCAGACGTGTTCCTTATGACCCTGTAGATTCCGTCCCACATACTTTCCCGCTCTTGTTTGGTGCAGAATTCTTTCCAACTCTCTGTCTGTGCCGCTTTTGCCTTTTCCTCATAGTTTCTTTTATTTTCCAGGTACTCTTCGACTACATGCTGCCGGCGCCGTGGTGCTGCACACGCTATTCTTCGTTTCATCGTCATGGTTTGCTTCTTCAGCTCTTCGAGTTCTTCGGTCCACCAAGGTAAGTTTACTTTTAAGTTTCTTTTAATTTTAGGTATAGATTCGTCGCATGCATTTTTTATACACTCTGTATATTTTAAAACCGTAGTTTCTAGATCCTCTTTTGTTATTATATTATTAACATGTTGCTCTGTTAAGTCATTCCGCTGCAACGCCTCGCTTAAGTGTTTCCGAAATTTTTCCCAATTGGCTTTCTTACTGTTGTAGATCCGCGTTGTTCCAGTTGGTCTTTCTCTTGTTGATTTTTTCATGCTAATTGTGAATGTTATAGTGTTGTGATCCGAACTCGTTATGTCTTTCTCTACCTTCCAATTGTGAGCAGTGTGCAGCATTTCGGCGCTGCATGTCGTGACGTCTACATGGCTCTTAAATTCCCGGTCTCCTCTAATAGTGTAGAACGTTGGTTCAGATCCCTGATTCAAAGTTTGTAGTCCCATTTCCTCAAAAGCTCCTGCAAGCACCTCGCCTCTGTGATCCTCCACTTCACTTCCCCACCACGTACTCCAAGCATTGCAATCCCCCCCTACGAGCAGCCACGAGGTTCCCAGTTTTTCTTGAACTATTTTCAGTTGGTCCAAATATGGTTCGATTGGTAAATTGTCTTCAAAGTACAAGGAAACTACTCCTATGGTCCAGGCATCCGTCTTTAAAATGGCTACCGACATGTTTTCTGAGGTAAGAATGGGGCTCGCAATGATCTCCACTCTGTTGTCAAAGACAATTATTGCGGCCTTCACTGGTTTCGTTCTATTTTGTCCCTTCTGGACTATTCGGGTTCCTTGATAATTTTTTACCTCACCAGCAGCGCCAACGTAAGGCTCCTGGATCAGTGCGAAGCACGTTTTCCTTTTTTGTGCTTCCATTAGGAGTTCTTGGGTTGCGAGTCTGCTTCGCTGGAGGTTTGCTTGCATAATTTTGTAGTCGTGCCGGTCGGTGATAGTGTGATCGTTGTGGTCGCCTTTAGCAGTATGCTACTTTTGACCTTGCTAATGCATCCCACTTCTTTTTTACCGGACACTCTGAGTCGAATGAGTTGTGGTCGGCTTTTTCACATTTAGCCTGGAGGCAGTTTCGGCAGGAGGGCGCTTCACCTGCGAGCCACAAAGGACACTCAGCCCTAAGATGCGGACCTCCGCAGTGCGCGCACAGGTCCACCGTTTCCTTGCACAGCTTTTTCCCGTGTCCAAATCCCAGGCAACGAGAGCACTGGACAAGGGGCGTCTGATCCTGAACGCGTAGTCTTTGCAGATCTATGTGCACCTTGCCTCGGCCGATCAACGCCTGCCACACCTCTGCTGACACCTGGAGTACTATATCTGTCATATGCGGGTTTCTCGTTCTCCTTCTGTACCGCACCAAGATTCTCATGTTTTCCTCGTTTATATGCCCCAAAATATGTTCATTTTGCCTTTTGAGGGCCTTCACTATGTCCTCGTCGGTGTGATATGCCAGAGCATCCCTAATTATAATTAGTGGATCTCTATTTTGTGCCTCTTTAACTTGTAGATTGTTAGTCTTAATGATTTCACCAATTCTGACAACCTCATCCTTACTGCGACAACCAATTATTACTTTCTGGTCTCTAGCTTTGCGCAGTCTATCCACGCATATCCCGCTATTCTTGGCGTCCACTGCGTCTCTGATCTTGTTAATGACCTCCTGACTAGTGTCTTTCTCGTCATTGGATGAGACTATAATTGAGTGCATCGGCGCCGTGGTCGATGGTTTTTGACGGGATGTCACCTCCGAATAGGTAGGCCGCAGAACAGCTTGGTTGTTTAAATCGGCCTGTAGTTGCGTGATCGTCTGAGTCAGCTGCGTTATTTGAGTTTTAGACTCGTGGGTCCCTTGTTGCTTCTTAATTGTTTCCTTCAGTTCCTCCATATTTTCGCTATTTTCTTTCAGCAATTTACTGTGCTCAGTTAGCAATGTGACCAATTTACTTTCTTCCTTTCCTGTGTTGTCTTTTTCCTTATCTTGTTGTTGGATGTCTTGATTTTTCTCGTTGCACTTTCCTTGGTCTATTTCCTTTACTAGCTGATACAGTCTTTCCACTGCTTGTATAACCTCGCTCTTTATCTCCGTTTTCAGGTTCCTTGAGGCATTTAAGTGCATTTTGGCCTTGCTTAGGCAGGCTCTTGCCTCTGTCATCTTATCTTTGTATTTTGTTATTTCTTGTAGCTGTTTAATCGGTGGATTCCCCGACTGTACTGTTTTTTTCTCTTGAGAGAACGTTCTATTCAACTCTATCTTTTTAGGACTCTTCCTTGTGGTTGTCAACTCTGTCCTATTTATTTCCATTTCCTGGCTATTTTGTGTCTGCTTTGGTGTGCGAAAACCACAGCCAGACATCTTTTCGGAGAAACAGAAGGGCACGTCAATTATTGTATAATTATATATTTAAAATTAAAAATAATAATAATAAAAATGTGTATAATTATGTATAATGTTATTGCCAATAGGGCAGTCTTGCTTATAGCTACTCTTAACTCGACTCTCGACTCGACTTAAAATGTTGTTAAAACGTTCCTATATCTATAAAGCCTTAACTGAGCTTGGTCCTAAAGAATCTATCTCCTAATGCTTCTAGAATTTTTTTTTTTTTTTTTTTTTTTTTTTTTTTTTTTTTTTTTTTTTTCAAAATTGTCAAAAATTTTCAATGTCGAGGGGTAGGTAGACCTATAACCGTCGTCGCGAAGATGTCACCCTTCAAAACCGCGTTCCTGTGCGATGTCTCTGGCCAGAGCTACACTCACATGAAGATTTTCAATATGGCGGCCAATATGGCTGCCAGTGGTGTAACTTTGGCAGTTTCCGTTCGAATTATACCGAGTTTGGGCTCGTTTTGTAGAGATTTTTAATCGTAGTCGATTGCCCTCGTCAGATATGCACTTTTTCCACTCCTGGATTTAATTTGTCCAAAAAACACGAAAAATGTCACAAAATATCGTATAAAAATTCGAAAATTAATCTAAAAAATCTGGAAAAATTTAACAGTCTTACTTAAATATTCTACTATTATATTCTACTATATATTAAGTTCTATGTATTTTTAAAGTCACCACGTGGATCACACAATTTTTGAAATTTTTTATTTTAAAAAGTACACACGATAAAATTCCAAAATTTTTATAGGTTCTAGGGGTCACTGCTGTTCACAAACTGAGCCATAAAAAAGTACCTGTCATCGATCGTTCTACGGAGTTATTTAATTTTGAAAACACGCACTTTTTGAAAGGTCTGTGAAAAATCGAAATGTCAATATTTTTACCCAAACAAAGTGTCGCCTAGCTGTCCTTTGCTATCTCCTTCCGATGCTGCCCTCAGATCTAGCCGCACCACTCCGGATCTCCGACCTCGTGTACACGTGGTTTTCAGTTTTCTCCATCCGAAACCTCGATTTTCAGCGGGAAAAATCCGAAAACTTGTGAAAGGCTAGATCCGGTGATTGCGCACGTGACCACAAAATAAAAATTGTATGTTATCGATCGCAATGTGGCAGCGCACGCACTTGAAGTTTCGAAATTTGTCACGTTTTCACTTTTTTCACTGAAACTATCTTGATTTCACTGCAATCCATAAAATTTCTTCAGTGTAAAATGCGCCGCATTTTCCCACACATTTTGATGTATCACACGTCAAAATCGGAGCACTTTTTATATTTTTACGGAATTTTTTAGCGTGGAGACGCTCTGGAATGCTTGCGCTCGCCGCGGGGGGTGACGCGCGACTGGGTTAGGTTAGGTTAGGTTAGGTTAGGTTAGGTTAGGTTAGGTTAGGTTAGGTTAGGTTAGGTTAGGTTAGGTTAGGTTAGGTTAGGTTAGGTTAGGTTAGGTTAGGTTAGGTTAGGTTAGGTTAGGTTTTTTTTTTTTTTTTTTTTTTTGTGACCGCGCAATTGTCTCCTCTGACACAGGTCAGAGACGTTGTTATTGCGGTATTTGCTCGTATAAGCAGATTTCACATGCAAATAGTTACATGGAATACACAATAATGCACAAATGATGATGCGGACAGGAGATAGGTATGGGAGTGTAGGGCCAAATAAATAAATAATGTAATATGTAATAAATACTATAATATATAAATGGCACCTTTCCATTACTTTTCCTTTTTTTTTTTTCATTTATATTTTCTTTAGTGTATTTCATAGTACAATTTTTTTTTTTTTTTATTTTTTTTTATTTTTGGAACTTGTAATTATGTTCTTTTTATGCCATATTTTTTTTTTATATCTTTTTTTTTTTTTTAAATTTCGAGCTTACAAGCAAATACAATGGTTTCTGCGGTTTGTAACATTGCAATTAATAAAAATAAAGTAAAATATAAAATAATAATTTAAAAGTGAATTAGGTATTATAACCCAAAAAAAAATAATTTAATACATTACAACATAGCCTGTATTCTATTAATTAAATTCAAAATGTAAAGGCTCAAAATAAAATGAAGTTAAAATTTAAAATTACAATAATTAAATAATCAAAAACCGTCGTTCCATAGTGCCGTGCTGCCGTTCCGCCGACACACTATCCTCATCACCTTCGCGCAGAAGTGGGCGAATGCGGACTTTGTGGTTTTGCCCACAAGTAGTACGCTGAGGTTCTCCCGCGTCACAGCGGTCTCGGTGGCCGCCTCAAGCTGCTGTCGCTCTGCGGCAAAGCGCGGGCAGTCGGCGAGCAGGTGCGGGACGTCCTCGACGGCCCCCGGCTCGCATGCGCACCACGGCGTGTCGCGCAGCTTGAAGCGGTGTAGATATTGTCCGAGACCGCCGTGACCCGTGAGAACCTGCGTGATCAGCGCGTGCGGTCGCGTCCGCACCGCGTACCGGTATGCGCAGGCCGCGTCCGGCAGGAACACGCTGATGGGCCGGTCACGAGTGAGCTCCGCGTACGTCGCGCTCCACTCGACCAGCGCGTCCTCCCGGATCACCCTCCTGGCGTACGATACCGGTACGCAGTCATAGTCCGCCCTCTTCTTACTGTTGAGGGCCGTGTTTTTGGCCAGCTCGTCGGCCCGCTCGTTGCCGGGCGTGCCGACGTGGGCCCTTAGCCAGAACAACCGCACATCCACACCGGCGGCATACAACTCGGTGATTGTTCGCTGTATTCTGAAGGCGACGGGATGCTGGGAGGTTGGGTCTTGCAACAAGTCTAGCGATGATTTACTGTCTGTGAATATGTTTATTTGGTTTTCCTTTAACCTTCCAGCTAATTCCGTCGCCTTCAGAATCGCCACCATCTCGGCCTGGAAGACGGTGCAGAAGGGCTCGAGCCGCAGGGTGCGGTACTCGACCTCCGCCCCGTCCCGCCAGACCGTGACCGCAGCTCCCACTCGTCCCTCTATCTTGCTGCCGTCCGTGTAGATGTGCGGGCCCCGGACGTCGTGCCTGGTGAGCGTCTCCTCGGTGACCGTCTCTATGTCGGTGTATTCGACGGGCACCCGGCGGGCCGGGTGTGGCATGTCCAAGTGACTGATTCGTTCCTCCAGCGGCCGGTCCATGGTGGGCCCCAGTGGCTCGCCCCGCTTCACCCTGTAGAGGCGCGCGGCCTCGCGCACGCGCAGGTCGAGCGGCAGCAGGCCGGCGACGGCGAGCGCGGCCGCGAGCGACACCGTGCGATACGCGCGCGCGATTTTAAGCGCGAAGCCGCGCTGGACCGCGCGCAGGCGTTCCACATTATACTGTCGCTCCACGGCCGGCGCCCACACACTCGCCGCGTACAGCACCACGGGCTCCACCACCGACACGTAGAGGATCCGGAGGATGTCCGAGTTCAAGCCCCACGTCACCTTCGCCGCGCGTTCTAATTGCTTAAATATATTAATTGCCTTCTGGCAGACGGCGGTGACGTGGGACTTGAAGCTCAACCTATCGTCCACGATGACTCCGAGAAGTCTAAATTCCGGCACCACCTCCAAATCTCGACCGCCCATGTGTAAGACCGGGGCCCCGACGCCCCGCCTGTTGGTTAGCACCATGCATTTCGTCTTGGTCGGTGCGAACCTCAGCTTATTGTCGGAGCCCCAGTCATACACGACGGCCAGCGCGTCGTTCGCTTCCTCTTGCAGGTCGGTGATGGAGCCCCCTGAAAACACGAGCACAATATCGTCGGCGAAGGCTTGCGCGCGCACACCTCGCTCCGTGAGGCGCGCCAACAGCGGGTCGAGTAGCACGTTCCAGAGGGTGGGTCCCGCGATGGAGCCCTGCACACAGCCGCGCGTGCTCTCCTTCACGTGCTCCTCGCCCGCGTACACGACGCGCACCGCCCGCTGCGAGAGGTATGACGACAGCAGACGGTACACATTTGAGGGGCAGCCCCGCTGCAATAGTTGGACCTTGATGGCAGGCCACCACGCGTTATCGAAGGCCCCCTCTATGTCCAGCGAGATGAGGATGCAGATCCTTTTCTTTTCGATCTGCTCCCTCAGGTGCCGGACGAGGTCGTAGAGGGAGTCTTCCGTACATCTTTGGGGCATAAAGCCGTATTGCAGCGGGCTCAATGTGCGCAGCACGTGCCACCGCAGCCGCCCCACCATCATCTTTTCGAGGATCTTGCCCAACACCGCCAGCAGCCCTATCGGCCGATAGGAGCGCGGATGGGCGAGATCCTCCTTGCCAGGCTTGGGTATAATGCACACCGCTGCCCTCTTCCAGATGGCCGGGAAGCAGTGTACCCTTAGCGCGGCGTTGGCGAGCGCCAGGAAGCGCCCCCCGTCATGCATCACGGCGCGCTCACAGATTGTGGGCGGCAGGCCGTCGGGGCCGGGCGCCTTACGCGGCGCAAAACTGCGCGCCGCCCACTGAAGTTCGGCCGCCGCGAATGGCGGATCGTCGGGCACGCGCGGCGCCTCGCGTTCGGCGCGCGCGCGCACGTCCGCGTGCGTTGGTGCGTCGCACTCCGACTCGTCGTCCGGGAAAAGCGTGTCGGCCAGCAGCCGCGCCGACTCCCGTGCCGACAATGAGCGCCCGTCCGCATCGCGCAGCAGCTCCTCGGGGCGGCGCCGCGCCGTGCCGCGCAGCACGCGCCACACGCCGTCCCACATACTCTCCCGTTCGCCCGCCGTGCAGAACTCCTTCCAGCTGCGCGTCTGCGCGGCACGCGCCGCCTCCGAGTACTCTTCGCGCACGCGCTGATACTCGGCCACCACGTGCTCGCGGCGGCGCGGCGCTGCGCACCGGATGCGTCTTTTGCGTGTCGTCACTTCTCTTTTCATTTTTTCTAGCTCGGCAGACCACCAGGGCGGATCGGCGCGCGCGCGCGGCGGCCGCAGTGCGGGCACTGCAACTTCGCACGCAGCCGTCACAGCCGCCTCATACTCACGTGCAGCGTCCTCGACGTCCTCGGGTGCGTCCAGCGCGGCCAGTCGCTCTGCGTCGAGTGCGCGCCGCCGTAGTTCGCTCGCTAGTGTCTCGTCAAACCGCGGCCAGTCGGCGCGCGCCGCGTTAAACCTGCGCGTTGAGGAACGCGGAGGCGGCGGCGGCGGGCCGGCGGCCAAAAGGATGGCTATGGCCCTGTGGTCGGACGTACTCAAATCGGGCTCGAGGCGCCAGTCGCGCACGCGCGGCAGCAGCGCGGCGCCGCACGCGGTGACGTCCACGCAGCTACGGCACGCGCGGCCGCGCCGCCATACCTCGAAGGTGGGCTCCACGCCCTCGTTGATCACGGTGAGCCCTAGCTCGTCCAGCAGCGCGGCCAGCGCCTCCCCGCGCTCATCGTCGCGCTCGCTGCCCCACCAGCGGCTCCACGCGTTGAAATCGCCGCCCACGAGCGCGCGCGTCGCCCCCAGCGCTGTGATGACTTCGCGCAGGCGCGCCAGGCGCTCGGCGGCGGGCGCGGCCGCACCGGGCTCCACGTAGGCCGACAACACGGCGAGCGGGCCCTCGGCCGTGCGCACCACGCAGGCCGCGAGGTCCTCCGACTGCAGCGCGGGGTCCACCTCCAGACACAACGCCGCATCCAATACTACGATGGCGGCGCGGTTGGGCGCAGCACGGCGCGGCGCGCGTGCCTGCACGACACGCGCGCCGCGCGGCGCCGTCATCTCGCCCACCGCGCCCACGTAAGGCTCCTGTAGCAGCAGTAGCGCCGCGCCACGCCGCACGCCCGCCGCCACCAACTCGGCGGTGGCCAACTTCGCGCGGTTGACATTTGCCTGCAGCATCGACATACCCGGGGTGCCCTTAGCAATATGCCACTCGCGACCGCGCTATGGCGTCCCACCGGCGTCGCACCGGGCACTCGTCGCTGAAGGCGGCGTGCGCAGACTCGGGCGCCGGGCGGCCCTCACGCGTGCAGTTGACGCAGGCGGCGGTCTCGGCGCGGCGCGGGCACTGCGCGCGCATGTGCTCGCCGCCACAGTGCGCACACACGTCTCGCTCGCCATCACATCCTCGCCGCGAGTGGCCATAGCCGAGACAGCGCGAACACTGTACCAGCGGCGAGCGGTCGGCCATTGGCCGTCGCTGCAGCCCCACGTATAAATAGCCGCGGTCCACCATGCGGCGCCACAGTCGCTGTGACACCTCCAACACGGCGTGCGACTCGTGCGCGTTACGCGCGGGCCGCCGGAAGCGCACCCTTACGCTCTCCTCGCGCTCGTCCAGGCCCTGCGTTACGTGTGGGTTCTGACTCCACACGGAACGCACTATCTCCTCGTCAGTAGTGGCGCGCAGAACGTCGCGCACCTCCACCAACGGGCGGCGGTTCTCCGCCTCGCGCACGGTCAGCTGGGCCGTGCGCAGCCGCTCCGACACCCGCTTGGCGTCCTCCTTGTCGGCACATCCGAGTACCACTTTACCGTCCCGCGCCTTACGGCACCGGTCGACGCGCACGCCATCCGCGCGCGCATCCACCGCCGCACCGATGCAGCTCAAAACGTCATCCGCCGTGTGGCGCGGATCGCGCGACGACACGATAATGGTGTGCGCAGCGCGCGGCGCCGGCGGGCCGGCCGCCGCCTCGGCGTAGGAGCGCGGCCCCGCCGCCAGCCCCTCGCGCAGCGCCGCCACCTCGCGTGCCAGCTCGCCCAGCGCGGGCCGCGCGTCGCCCGGAGCCGCGGCCGCGCCGCCCACCGACACGTCGCGCAGGGCGGCGATATCGGCGCGCGCCGCGGCCATGTCTTCGCCGACGGCGCGGTAGTCGCGCAGCACTCCCTCGAGCGCACGCGCGTGCTGCTCCGAGGCGACGCGCCGCCCGCGCTCTAGTTCCTCGTACAGACGGCTGCGCGACTCGGCCAGCCGGCACACGAAGGTCTGCAGCAGGTGCAGGGTCTCCACCTGCTCGCGTATTTCCCGCTTCAGGTTTCCTGCCGCCTTACTACAGAGCAGGTCCTTTGCCTCCTGTACTGCGCCAGTGGCGCGCTCGGCAGCACCGCTGAGGCCTGCGACACTCGCCAGGCGCGACGCGCTCAACGCCGGCGCGCCCGATCCGGGTCCGCCGGACCGCAAGGGCGTGCGCCCCTCCGAGCCGGCCCCCGCCGCGGCCGCGCCGCCGCACTCGACGGTCAGCCTGGTGAGCCCCGGACTAGGCTCGGAGCGCGCGTCCTGGGGCCGCGCTGCGTCGCGCGGGCCGCGCGCCGCCTGCGACAGGTCGGCCCGCACGCCGCCCGCCGGCCGGGTCCCGGCACCGCGCCCACGGGCCACCGCTCCTCTAGCAGACGTGGTCGATTTCGCCGACATGCTAGTTCTTTCTGGGGTACTGTCCCACTAAGTTTTGGCTAAACACTCTTAATGCACTGAACAATAATAATAAATAATCTCACACAAACACTAGTCACTAATGCACTAAAAATAAATAGTCTGTCTTTTCTTAAATTTACACACACAAATACAAACACACACACACTCAGACACACACACACTCACTATACACTAAACGTTAAACAACACTTGTCTAAATATTTACAAAAAATTTTTTGGTATCCCCTCCCGAACCCTATCTTCCCCCCCTCCCTCGATAGGGGTAAAGTATGTTACAAAAATTGTAGCCCTCGGGTGATTACGCTAATTGTCGAAAACCCCGTCCAAATCGGCCTAATAGGTCCCGAGATATAGATTTTATAAAATTTTTTGAATTTTTAAGTTACGTGATTTGAAACCGAAAATGACCCCCCCGAATTTTGAAGATAGGATTTTGATTTTTGGCACACTTGCAAGTTAGGGGAGAAAAATAGACTCCACGGTCGCAGAACTGAGCTAACACCCCTAGGTCTTTAGTAAACAACCCTTAAATGTACCTAAACTTGTATTGCGGCTGCGAAAATTTTTCTGAAAAGTTACACCATATGTATTTATAAGATTATTTACAAGAAAAATCTGCTGATTTCACTAAATTGTTCTAAATATGTCTTACTGTTTTACAAACTAAAGTCGCTGGGGGGTCGTCGCTTTAGTTTTAGAGAAAAAGTTCAGTTTCCCAAGGCATAAAATTTTCGGCAAGTGCACTTAACTTGGTCCTCAATAACTCCGTGAAGAATTGTCCAAATTCGCTGCTGAAGGTTGCGTTATGCTGAGCTCCGTCGTCCGGTCCCGGCTGCGTCCTCAGATTTTATCCCCGACGTCCCGAACAGGTAGCACGTGGACACGTGGTCGGGGGTGGTTCTTCGGTATCTCCTGAATTCGTGATCCGAAAAATCCGAAAATTTGCAGGATTGTGGCCGGCCCGGAGACGCTTTGATACGCAGTTGAAAAAGATGGGGGTATCGATCGTTTTCCGGCGCCGCACTCGATTTTGTATGTGAACACTTGGTGGAAATCGGTTTTTTGGCTATAATTCCTCCGGGAATGAACCGATTTTCAAAACATAAACACCACACTCTTTGCCTCACAAATGCACAACTTTTCACAAATTTTCACAACGATCTGAGCACTTTTTCTATTTTTCGCAATTTTTAAGCGCGGAGTCGCTTCAAATAGCTTCCGCTCGGTGCGGGGGGCGCAGCGCGATTAGGTTAGGTTAGGTTAGGTTAGGTTAGGTTAGGTTAGGTTAGGTTAGGTTAGGTTAGGTTAGGTTAGGTTAGGTTAGGTTAGGTTAGGTTAGGTTTTTTTTTTTTTTTTTTTTTTAATTCTACTTCCTCTGACTACAGTCGTCAAAGACTATATTAACAGGTTTTTCATTCATGCTAGTTCTCTCTTTAATGCTTCTCGCACTTACATTCCGCATACTACTATTTCATTCCTCATATTTCACACTACGCTGGTGGGATTCCAGCCTAATTGAGCCTTACTATCTATCTAACAGGGAAGAATAGGGAATATACACGTTCCTTTATTACTTATTACTGACACATTTACACTACTCTAAGTTCCAACAACGGTTCACATTCTTATTTTTCTTACGTACTATTACTATTTATATAATGTTCATGAATATTATTCACAATATTATGACATTATATTTTTCTTATGCTATTTATTTCTATTTATTACCTTACTTGCTAATTTTATACAGTATTTCAGAAATTCTACTCTATTTTTACCACTTATGATTGTCTGCAGGTTGTCACATGTCAACCTGCAGTCAATCTCACACTCTATCTCCAACCGTTCTAAGCCGAATACTGGGCAATACAATAATATGTGGGGAACGGTTTCCATAGTTTCAGGGTCACAGATACACGATGGGTTTTCCTTACACTTGAATCGATGTAAGTATTCGGAAAACCCACCGTGTCCGGTCAAAATTTGCGTTGTGAGGCCGGTTGGCTCAAACTTTCGGACGATGCGGTAGGCGTCGATTGCGTCCGGCAAAAACATTTTGGTGGTGGAGGCCGTGTCGCCTGCGATGTACCTTTCGTTCCACTCGCGAAGCGTGTCCGCACGTAGATTACGCTTCGCGAATGAAACGGGACACTGATCGTAGTCAGGCTTACGTTTGGACTTTACAGCAGCCTCCTTCGCCAAAAAGTCAGCTCTCTCGTTTCCCTCCAGCCCCGCGTGCGCTTTAATCCAAAACAAGGCTACAACTTTGTTTTGTAGAGATAAGCTCTTAATATTCTCTCTTGCTTCTACCGCTAGGGGATGGAGGGAAGCCAGGTTTGTGACAGATTGTAGAGCCGACATAGAGTCGCTGTAAATCCCAAACGTCCCGGCCCCAATTTTCGATATCCTCCTTGTGGCCTCGCATACGGCCAGGAGCTCAGCCTGGTACACAGTACAATATGACGGCAGACCGAGCTTGACCGCGCTGGTCTCCGCCTCGCCATTCCATATGGATAGCGAGGCGCCGACCCCGCCGCCAATCTTGCTGCCGTCTGTGAATATCCTCACGTCAAAGTCGCTATTCGCGTCGAGCATCTCTTGTGTATCCAGCGTCGTGAACTCCAGGCCTACACGCTCCGCAGGGTGAGGGAGCTCCATTGCAGATACCATCCGCTCGATCTCCCGATCTCCCAGTTCGGACTGTGGCGCCCCTTTCTTGATCTCATATAGCGAGGCCATCTCGCGTACACGGAGATCAAGCGGCAGCACCCCAGCCAGGACCAGCGCTGAGTTTAGAGAGACCGTGCGGTAGGCTCTACAGATTTTTTGAGCGAAGCCACGCTGAACCGCTCCGAGCTGTTTTTTCACGCAGATTTTTTCGGCTGCCGGTGCCCAGACGCTCGCGGCGTAGAGAATAATGGGCTCCACTGTGGCGATATAGATCGTACGAACGACCTCCGGGTGGAGACCCCAATTTACTTTTGCTGCTCTTGCGAGCTGCTTGAACACCGCTATGGCCTTCCTGCAGGCATTCGCGACGTGCGTGTTGAATGTCAACTTTTCGTCAATAGTGACGCCCAATATTTTTATTTCTTTGGACATGCCAATGTCTATCCCGCCCATGCTCAGGCGTGGGACGTCGTAAATTAGTTTTCGTGTTATAAGCATTGCTTTTGTTTTTTGAGGCGCAAATTTGAGCTTGTTTTCGACGCCCCACCCCCGAACACGTTCGAGAGCGACATTGGCACGCTCTTGTACTTCATGAGCTGTCACTCCGTCAAATACTAAAACAACATCGTCTGCGAATGCCTGCACATAAAATCCCTCACTGTTCAAACTCTTTAAAAGAGGGTCAAGCATTAAGTTCCAAAGTATTGGACCTCCTATTGAGCCTTGAACACAGCCTTTGCTGGTGGCCTTCGTACGTTCTTCACCACAGTACCTTACCGTGACTTTTCTGTCGCTGAGATAGCTATCCATGACCTTTCTCAGGTTGATGGGACAACCACCCTCTGCCAAACGGACTTTAATGGCAGGCCACCATGCACTGTCAAAGGCTCCCTCTATATCGAGAGATACTATCGTAACAAGTCTTTTCTGTTCTAATTTTGATCTGATTTGTTTCATCAAGTTATAGAGGGAGTCTTCGGTGCTTTTTTGGGGCATGAATCCGTATTGATTCGGGCTTAGTCTCGGTAATAGGTGGTGTTTAAGTCTTGCAACCAGCATTTTTTCATAGACCTTTCCCATTATTGGTAATAACCCTATTGGTCTGTAAGACTTTGCACCCGTGTAGTTCTCCTTCCCTGGTTTCCTTAATACCACAACTGTGGCTTCTTTCCAAATGGAAGGGAAATGGTGGCATTCAAGGCATTTATTTAGCAGCACCAGGAATAGATTTGGATCGCTGCGAATTGCGTGGCTGCATATATCTGCAGTGAAGCCATCGGCGCCGGGGGCTTTCTTAGGGTTGAAGGAATCCAACGCGGTATATAGTTCCGTCAGTGTGAACGGAGGGTCATATTCGGCCTCTTGGCTCTCTACGTTCACCAGCATTGCACGCGACCTTAATTCGCGGTGGTCCGCGTTGTCATCTTCCAATATGTCTTCGGGATAGAACGTTTCTGCCAAGAGCCTCACTGATTCCCTCGCGTCCAGTGTTTTCCCCCCGTCCTGCAGTGGAAGATCCTCCTCCCTTTTAGCTGTCCGGTTAGGTTAGGTTAGGTTAGGTTAGGTTAGGTTAGGTTAGGTTAGGTTAGGTTAGGTTAGGTTAGGTTAGGTTAGGTTAGGTTAGGTTAGGTTAGGTTAGGTTAGGTTAGGTTAGGTTAGGTTAGGTTAGGTTAGGTTAGGTTAGGTTAGGTTAGGTTAGGTTAGGTTAGGTTAGGTTAGGTTAGGTTAGGTTAGGTTAGGTTAGGTTAGGTTAGGTTAGGTTAGGTTAGGTTAGGTTAGGTTAGGTTAGGTTAGGTTAGGTTAGGTTAGGTTAGGTTAGGTTAGGTTAGGTTAGGTTAGGTTAGGTTAGGTTAGGTTAGGTTAGGTTAGGTTAGGTTAGGTTAGGTTAGGTTAGGTTAGGTTAGGTTAGGTTAGGTTAGGTTAGGTTAGGTTAGGTTAGGTTAGGTTAGGTTAGGTTAGGTTAGGTTAGGTTAGGTTAGGTTAGGTTAGGTTAGGTTAGGTTAGGTTAGGTTAGGTTAGGTTAGGTTAGGTTAGGTTAGGTTAGGTTAGGTTAGGTTAGGTTAGGTTAGGTTAGGTTAGGTTAGGTTAGGTTAGGTTAGGTTAGGTTAGGTTAGGTTAGGTTAGGTTAGGTTAGGTTAGGTTAGGTTAGGTTAGGTTAGGTTAGGTTAGGTTAGGTTAGGTTAGGTTAGGTTAGGTTAGGTTAGGTTAGGTTAGGTTAGGTTAGGTTAGGTTAGGTTAGGTTAGGTTAGGTTAGGTTAGGTTAGGTTAGGTTAGGTTAGGTTAGGTTAGGTTAGGTTAGGTTAGGTTAGGTTAGGTTAGGTTAGGTTAGGTTAGGTTAGGTTAGGTTAGGTTAGGTTAGGTTAGGTTAGGTTAGGTTAGGTTAGGTTAGGTTAGGTTAGGTTAGGTTAGGTTAGGTTAGGTTAGGTTAGGTTAGGTTAGGTTAGGTTAGGTTAGGTTAGGTTAGGTTAGGTTAGGTTAGGTTAGGTTAGGTTAGGTTAGGTTAGGTTAGGTTAGGTTAGGTTAGGTTAGGTTAGGTTAGGTTAGGTTAGGTTAGGTTAGGTTAGGTTAGGTTAGGTTAGGTTAGGTTAGGTTAGGTTAGGTTAGGTTAGGTTAGGTTAGGTTAGGTTAGGTTAGGTTAGGTTAGGTTAGGTTAGGTTAGGTTAGGTTAGGTTAGGTTAGGTTAGGTTAGGTTAGGTTAGGTTAGGTTAGGTTAGGTTAGGTTAGGTTAGGTTAGGTTAGGTTAGGTTAGGTTAGGTTAGGTTAGGTTAGGTTAGGTTAGGTTAGGTTAGGTTAGGTTAGGTTAGGTTAGGTTAGGTTAGGTTAGGTTAGGTTAGGTTAGGTTAGGTTAGGTTAGGTTAGGTTAGGTTAGGTTAGGTTAGGTTAGGTTAGGTTAGGTTAGGTTAGGTTAGGTTAGGTTAGGTTAGGTTAGGTTAGGTTAGGTTAGGTTAGGTTAGGTTAGGTTAGGTTAGGTTAGGTTAGGTTAGGTTAGGTTAGGTTAGGTTAGGTTAGGTTAGGTTAGGTTAGGTTAGGTTAGGTTAGGTTAGGTTAGGTTAGGTTAGGTTAGGTTAGGTTAGGTTAGGTTAGGTTAGGTTAGGTTAGGTTAGGTTAGGTTAGGTTAGGTTAGGTTAGGTTAGGTTAGGTTAGGTTAGGTTAGGTTAGGTTAGGTTAGGTTAGGTTAGGTTAGGTTAGGTTAGGTTAGGTTAGGTTA
>OX376333.1:11575000-11580000 GCA_947369225.1 Hofmannophila pseudospretella
AATGGTTTATGCGGTTTGTAACATTGCAATTAATAAAAATAATGTAAAATATAAAATAATGATATATAAAATAATGATTTAAAAGTGAATTAGGTATTATAACCCAAAAAAATAATTTAATACATTACAACATAGCCTGTATTCTATTAATTAAATTCAAAATGTAAAGGCTCAAAATAAAATGAAGTTAAAGATAAATTTAAAATTACAGTAATTAAATAATCAAAAACCGTCGTTCCATAGTGCCGTGCTGCCGTTCCGCCGACACACTATCCTCATCACCTTCGCGCAGAAGTGGGCGAATGCGGATTTTGTGGTTTTGCCCACAAGTAGTACGCTGAGGTTCTCCCGCGTCACAGCGGTCTCGGTGGCCGCCTCAAGCTGCTGTCGCTCTGCGGCAAAGCGCGGGCAGTCGGCGAGCAGGTGCGGGACGTCCTCGACGGCCCCCGGCTCGCATGCGCACCACGGCGTGTCGCGCAGCTTGAAGCGGTGTAGATATTGTCCGAGACCGCCGTGACCCGTGAGAACCTGCGTGATCAGCGCGTGCGGTCGCGTCTGCACCGCGTACCGGTATGCGCAGGCCGCGTCCGGCAGGAACACACTGATGGGCCGGTCGCGAGTGAGCTCCGCGTACGTCGCGCTCCACTCGACCAGCGCGTCCTCCCGGATCACCCTCCTGGCGTACGATACCGGCACGCAGTCATAGTCCGCCCTCTTCTTACTGTTGAGGGCCGTGTTTTTGGCCAGCTCGTCGGCCCGCTCGTTGCCGGGCGTGCCGACGTGGGCCCTTAGCCAGAACAACCGCACATCCACACCGGCGGCATACAACTCGGTGATTGTTCGCTGGATTCTGAAGGCGACGGGATGCTGGGAGGTTGGGTCTTGCAACAAGTCTAGCGATGATTTACTGTCTGTGAATATGTTTATTTGGTTTTCCTTTAACCTTCCAGCTAATTCCGTCGCCTTCAAAATCGCCACCATCTCGGCCTGGAAGACGGTGCAGAAGGGCTCGAGCCGCAGGGTGCGGTACTCGACCTCCGCCCCGTCCCGCCAGACCGTGACCGCAGCTCCCACTCGTCCCTCTATCTTGCTGCCGTCCGTGTAGATGTGCGGTCCCCGGACGTCGTGCCTGGTGAGCGTCTCCTCGGTGACCGTCTCTATGTCGGTGTATTCGACGGGCACCCGGCGGGCCGGGTGTGGCATGTCCAAGTGACTGATTCGTTCCTCCAGCGGCCGGTCCATGGTGGGCCCCAGTGGCTCGCCCCGCTTCACCCTGTAGAGGCGCGCGGCCTCGCGCACGCGCAGGTCGAGCGGCAGCAGGCCGGCGACGGCGAGCGCGGCCGCGAGCGACACCGTGCGATACGCGCGCGCGATTTTAAGCGCGAAGCCGCGCTGGACCGCGCGCAGGCGTTCCACATTATACTGTCGCTCCACGGCCGGCGCCCACACACTCGCCGCGTACAGCACCACGGGCTCCACCACCGACACGTAGAGGATCCGGAGGATGTCCGAGTTCAAGCCCCACGTCACCTTCGCCGCGCGTTCTAATTGCTTAAATATATTAATTGCCTTCTGGCAGACGGCGGTGACGTGGGACTTGAAGCTCAACCTATCGTCCACGATGACTCCGAGAAGTCTAAATTCCGGCACCACCTCCAAATCTCGACCGCCCATGTGTAAGACCGGGGCCCCGACGCCCCGCCTGTTGGTTAGCACCATGCATTTCGTCTTGGTCGGTGCGAACCTCAGCTTATTGTCGGAGCCCCAGTCATACACGACGGCCAGCGCGTCGTTCGCTTCCTCTTGCAGGTCGGTGATGGAGCCCCCTGAAAACACGAGCACAATATCGTCGGCGAAGGCTTGCGCGCGCACACCTCGCTCCGTGAGGCGCGCCAACAGCGGGTCGAGTAGCACGTTCCAGAGGGTGGGTCCCGCGATGGAGCCCTGCACACAGCCGCGCGTGCTCTCCTTCACGTGCCCCTCGCCCGCGTACACGACGCGCACCGCCCGCTGCGAGAGGTATGACGACAGCAGACGGTACACATTTGAGGGGCAGCCCCGCTGCAATAGTTGGACCTTGATGGCAGGCCACCACGCGTTATCGAAGGCCCCCTCTATGTCCAGCGAGATGAGGACGCAGATCCTTTTCTTTTCGATCTGCTCCCTCAGGTGCCGGACGAGGTCGTAGAGGGAGTCCTCCGTACATCTTTGGGGCATAAAGCCGTATTGCAGCGGGCTCAATGTGCGCAGCACGTGCCACCGCAGCCGCCCCACCATCATCTTTTCGAGGATCTTGCCCAACACCGCCAGCAGCCCTATCGGCCGATAGGAGCGCGGATGGGCGAGATCCTCCTTGCCAGGCTTGGGTATAATGCACACCGCTGCCCTCTTCCAGATGGCCGGGAAGCAGTGTACCCTTAGCGCGGCGTTGGCGAGCGCCAGGAAGCGCCCCCCGTCATGCATCACGGCGCGTTCACAGATTGTGGGCGGCAGGCCGTCGGGGCCGGGCGCCTTACGCGGCGCAAAACTGCGCGCCGCCCACTGAAGTTCGGCCGCCGCGAATGGCGGATCGTCGGGCACGCGCGGCGCCTCGCGTTCGGCGCGCGCGCGCACTTCCGCGTGCGTTGGTGCGTCGCATTCCGACTCGTCGTCCGGGAAGAGCGTGTCGGCCAGCAGCCGCGCCGACTCCCGTGCCGACAATGAGCGCCCGTCCGCGTCGCGCAGCAGCTCCTCGGGGCGGCGTCGCGCCGTGCCGCGCAGCACGCGCCACACGCCGTCCCACATACTCTCCCGTTCGCCCGCCGTGCAGAACTCCTTCCAGCTGCGCGTCTGCGCGGCACGCGCCGCCTCCGAGTACTCTTCGCGCACGCGCTGATACTCGGCCACCACGTGCTCGCGGCGGCGCGGCGCTGCGCACCGGATGCGTCTTTTGCGTGTCGTCACTTCTCTTTTCATTTTTTCTAGCTCGGCGGACCACCAGGGCGGATCGGCGCGCGCGCGCGGCGGCCGCAGTGCGGGCACTGCTACTTCGCACGCAGCCGTCACAGCCGCCTCATACTCACGTGCAGCGTCCTCGACGTCTTCGGGTGCGTCCAGTGCGGCCAGTCGCTCTGCGTCGAGTGCGCGCCGCCGTAGTTCGCTCGCTAGTGTCTCGTCAAACCGCGGCCAGTCGGCGCGCGCCGCGTGAAACCTGCGCGTTGAGGAACGCGGAGGCGGCGGCGGCGGGCCGGCGGCCAAAAGGATGGCGATGGCCCTGTGGTCGGACGTACTCAAATCGGGCTCGAGGCGCCAGTCGCGCACGCGCGGCAGCAGCGCGGCGCCGCACGCGGTGACGTCCACGCAGCTACGGCACGCGCGGCCGCGCCGCCATACCTCGAAGGTGGGCTCCACGCCCTCGTTGATCACGGTGAGCCCTAGCTCGTCCAGCAGCGCGGCCAGCGCCTCCCCGCGCTCATCGTCGCGCTCGCTGCCCCACCAGCGGCTCCACGCGTTGAAATCGCCGCCCACGAGCGCGCGCGTCGCCCCCAGCGCTGTGATGACTTCGCGCAGGCGCGCCAGGCGCTCGGCGGCGGGCGCGGCCGCACCGGGCTCCACGTAGGCCGACAACACGGCGAGCGGGCCCTCGGCCGTGCGCACCACGCAGGCCGCGAGGTCCTCCGACTGCAGCGCGGGGTCCACCTCCAGACACAACGCCGCATCCAATACTACGATGGCGGCGCGGTTGGGCGCAGCACGGCGCGGCGCGCGTGCCTGCACGACACGCGCGCCGCGCGGCGCCGTCATCTCGCCCACCGCGCCCACGTAAGGCTCCTGTAGCAGCAGTAGCGCCGCGCCACGCCGCACGCCCGCCGCCACCAACTCGGCGGTTGGTGGCGGCTAGGTTAGTTAGGTTAGGTTAGGTTAGGTTAGGTTAGGTTAGGTTAGGTTAGGTTAGGTTAGGTTAGGTTAGGTTAGGTTAGGTTAGGTTAGGTTAGGTTAGGTTAGGTTAGGTTAGGTTAGGTTAGGTTAGGTTAGGTTAGGTTAGGTTAGGTTAGGTTAGGTTAGGTTAGGTTAGGTTAGGTTAGGTTAGGTTAGGTTAGGTTAGGTTAGGTTAGGTTAGGTTAGGTTAGGTTAGGTTAGGTTAGGTTAGGTTAGGTTAGGTTAGGTTAGGTTAGGTTAGGTTAGGTTAGGTTAGGTTAGGTTAGGTTAGGTTAGGTTAGGTTAGGTTAGGTTAGGTTAGGTTAGGTTAGGTTAGGTTAGGTTAGGTTAGGTTAGGTTAGGTTAGGTTAGGTTAGGTTAGGTTAGGTTAGGTTAGGTTAGGTTAGGTTAGGTTAGGTTAGGTTAGGTTAGGTTAGGTTAGGTTAGGTTAGGTTAGGTTAGGTTAGGTTAGGTTAGGTTAGGTTAGGTTAGGTTAGGTTAGGTTAGGTTAGGTTAGGTTAGGTTAGGTTAGGTTAGGTTAGGTTAGGTTAGGTTAGGTTAGGTTAGGTTAGGTTAGGTTAGGTTAGGTTAGGTTAGGTTAGGTTAGGTTAGGTTAGGTTAGGTTAGGTTAGGTTAGGTTAGGTTAGGTTAGGTTAGGTTAGGTTAGGTTAGGTTAGGTTAGGTTAGGTTAGGTTAGGTTAGGTTAGGTTAGGTTAGGTTAGGTTAGGTTAGGTTAGGTTAGGTTAGGTTAGGTTAGGTTAGGTTAGGTTAGGTTAGGTTAGGTTAGGTTAGGTTAGGTTAGGTTAGGTTAGGTTAGGTTAGGTTAGGTTAGGTTAGGTTAGGTTAGGTTAGGTTAGGTTAGGTTAGGTTAGGTTAGGTTAGGTTAGGTTAGGTTAGGTTAGGTTAGGTTAGGTTAGGTTAGGTTAGGTTAGGTTAGGTTAGGTTAGGTTAGGTTAGGTTAGGTTAGGTTAGGTTAGGTTAGGTTAGGTTAGGTTAGGTTAGGTTAGGTTAGGTTAGGTTAGGTTAGGTTAGGTTAGGTTAGGTTAGGTTAGGTTAGGTTAGGTTAGGTTAGGTTAGGTTAGGTTAGGTTAGGTTAGGTTAGG
>OX376333.1:11590000-11597500 GCA_947369225.1 Hofmannophila pseudospretella
GTCGAAGGCTCCCTCTATATCCAGAGATACAAGTACAATTATTTTCTTACGATCCAATCTGTGTCTTATATACTGTGTCAGGGTATAGAGGGAGTCCTCGGTGCTTTTTTGGGGCATGAAGCCGTACTGGCAAGTACTCATCCTTGGAAATAAGTAGAATTTGAGGCGGGCAACCAGCATCTTTTCATATATTTTCCCCAAAACAGGGAGTAGTCCTATCGGTCTATACGATTTCGGGGTTGTATAACTATCTTTACCCGGCTTTCTTAGTATAACCACAGTCGCAACCTTCCAGGATTCAGGAAAGTAATGGTGGGCCAAGCATTTGTTCAATATTGCTAAAAAGAGGTGCGGGTCACTTGCAATTGCCCCACAACATATGTCAGCCGTAAGACCGTCTATGCCAGGTGCCTTTTTGGGGTTAAAGGACTCACTTGCTCTCTTCAGTTCTGGGAGTGTGAATTGTGGGTCGTACGGCTCGTCATGATCGTCGTTATTTACTTTATCAGCCACTTTTCTTATCTGCTGATGTTGGGTATTATCGCCGTCCTCATGATCTTCAGCATAGAAAGTATCCGCCAGAAGTTTTGCTGAGTTTTTAGAATCCAGGACCACCCCTTCCGCTTCCAATGGCATATCCTCCTCTCTTCTTCTAGTTCTTCCTATAACCCTATAGATCCCTTCCCATACCCCTTCCCTGTCCTGTTTCTTGCAAAAGTCCTTCCAGCTTTCAACTTGCGCCCTCATAACTTCCATTTCATATATTTCTTTTTGTTTCAGGTATTCTTCAACAGCCTTCGCTCTACGGACCGGTGCAGCATTTCTGATCCTGCGTTTCTTCGTGGCCACTTCTTTCTTCATCGTCGCGAGCTCTTCGGACCACCACGGAAAGGTAAGTTTTTCTTTATTTTTCTTTTTAGGTATCGCATGGGTGCAAGCCTCAACTATTGTTTTGGTGTAATTCTCTACAGCTGTGTCTATTTCCTTTGTGTTACTTATTTTATCTATTTCTGCTATATTTAAATTATTTTCGATTTTAAGTTGATTTAATTTTTCATAGAAGTTATGCCAATTTGCCTTTTTTGTGTTGAATAATCTAGTTGTACGGCTTATACTTGTCCCTTTGGCCTTTTGTAATCTAATATTGAAAATAATCCCGCTATGATCCGAGCTCGTGAGATGTTGGTCCACCCTCCAGTTGTCTACCAGGTCCAGCATATTCGTCGAGCAGGCTGTGACATCTACGTGGCTTTTGTATTCTTTGTTCCCTCTTATGGTGTCGAAGGTTGGGATAGTTCCCTGGTTGAGCACATGAAGGTTCAGTTCGTCAAGCACAGCAATCATGTCTTCCCCTCGACGGTCTATTTGAGGGCTGCCCCACCAATTACTTTTAGCATTGGCATCCCCCCCTATTACCAATCTCTTTCCATCTATTTCGTCTTCTATTTTCCTCAGATGCTCCAGGTATGGGCCGATGGGCTTGTCCGGTTCAAAATAGTATGAGACCAAGGTAATCTTCCAGGCTTCAGTTTGGACTCCTACCACTACGATGTTATTGGTGGTAAGTTGCGGGTACTGTTGGATATCAAGATCTTGGTCAAAAATTACTATTGCAGCTTTAACTGTCCCCTCTCCTGTACTGGTGTTCTGGAAGACTCTCATACCTCGATGACCTCTCATACTTTTCTCCCCACCCACATATGGTTCCTGAAGTAGAGCTGCAGCAACTCCACGTTTCCCGGACTCTATTAAGAGTTCGTTAGTTGCTAGTTTCTTCCTTTGGAGATTGGCTTGAATAAGTTGATAGGGAGGGGTTTGTTCACTTGGGACCACTTTAGCAATAGGCCACAGCTGATCGGGCTATCATGTCCCATTTTTGCCTGATCGGGCAGTCCTGGCTAAAGGCATTGTGTTGGTCCTGTTCCATTTTGGACTTTGTGCAGTTTCGGCAGGAGGGCGCTCCTTGCGCCAACCAGATCTCACATTCTGTCCTCATATGAGGACCACCACAGTGACTGCACAAATCTACGGCTTCTTTACAGAACCTTCTGCCGTGGCCGAAGCCGAGACAGCGTGTGCATTGGACCAGAGGGGACTGGTCCGCCACCTTTATGTTTTGAAGGTCAATATGAAGAGCTCCTGCCTCTAAGGCTCTACTCCATATCTTGGGCGAACAGGTGATTACGATGTGTCCAGTGTGGGGATTTCTGGCCCTCCTTCTATATTTTACTTGGAGACGGTCATCTTCACCGCCGAGGTCGCGAAAAACTTCTCGGTTCTGGTTCCTCATTGCCTTAATGACGTCCTCGTCGCTGTGGATCAGTAGGACGTCCCTAAGGACGAGGAGTGGATCCTTGTTCTTCACCTCCTCGACGGTGAGTTGCCCTCCTGCAGTTGCCAGTCTTTCTCTTACCTTATCCCTTTCCTGTTTCGTCTTACATCCCATGACTATTTTCCTATCTTTTGCTTTTCTTACTTTCTCTATTTTTACCCATCCTTCTTTAGCGTCTACCGCTTGCCGAACCTTATGTAGTACTTCTTCTCCTGTTTCATTTTCGTCCTTCGAAGTCACTATTATTGAGTGTAGCGTGCTATGTCCGGGTAAAACTCTTCCGGGCTTGGCCGCCACTACTTCCGCATAGGTCGTCCTTTCCAACGTTTCCTTCTGTCTTTCAAGCGAGTCCTTTAATTCGTCTATCCTCTTGCCATTTTCCAGCAAAAGCTTTGTGTTCTCCTCTATTCTGGAGATAAGGAGATCGTCATTTCTGTTCGCTTTGGTTAGGTTAGGTTAGGTTAGGTTAGGTTAGGTTAGGTTAGGTTAGGTTAGGTTAGGTTAGGTTAGGTTAGGTTAGGTTAGGTTAGGTTAGGTTAGGTTAGGTTAGGTTAGGTTAGGTTAGGTTAGGTTAGGTTAGGTTAGGTTAGGTTAGGTTAGGTTAGGTTAGGTTAGGTTAGGTTAGGTTAGGTTAGGTTAGGTTAGGTTAGGTTAGGTTAGGTTAGGTTAGGTTAGGTTAGGTTAGGTTAGGTTAGGTTAGGTTAGGTTAGGTTAGGTTAGGTTAGGTTAGGTTAGGTTAGGTTAGGTTAGGTTAGGTTAGGTTAGGTTAGGTTAGGTTAGGTTAGGTTAGGTTAGGTTAGGTTAGGTTAGGTTAGGTTAGGTTAGGTTAGGTTAGGTTAGGTTAGGTTAGGTTAGGTTAGGTTAGGTTAGGTTAGGTTAGGTTAGGTTAGGTTAGGTTAGGTTAGGTTAGGTTAGGTTAGGTTAGGTTAGGTTAGGTTAGGTTAGGTTAGGTTAGGTTAGGTTAGGTTAGGTTAGGTTAGGTTAGGTTAGGTTAGGTTAGGTTAGGTTAGGTTAGGTTAGGTTAGGTTAGGTTAGGTTAGGTTAGGTTAGGTTAGGTTAGGTTAGGTTAGGTTAGGTTAGGTTAGGTTAGGTTAGGTTAGGTTAGGTTAGGTTAGGTTAGGTTAGGTTAGGTTAGGTTAGGTTAGGTTAGGTTAGGTTAGGTTAGGTTAGGTTAGGTTAGGTTAGGTTAGGTTAGGTTAGGTTAGGTTAGGTTAGGTTAGGTTAGGTTAGGTTAGGTTAGGTTAGGTTAGGTTAGGTTAGGTTAGGTTAGGTTAGGTTAGGTTAGGTTAGGTTAGGTTAGGTTAGGTTAGGTTAGGTTAGGTTAGGTTAGGTTAGGTTAGGTTAGGTTAGGTTAGGTTAGGTTAGGTTAGGTTAGGTTAGGTTAGGTTAGGTTAGGTTAGGTTAGGTTAGGTTAGGTTAGGTTAGGTTAGGTTAGGTTAGGTTAGGTTAGGTTAGGTTAGGTTAGGTTAGGTTAGGTTAGGTTAGGTTAGGTTAGGTTAGGTTAGGTTAGGTTAGGTTAGGTTAGGTTAGGTTAGGTTAGGTTAGGTTAGGTTAGGTTAGGTTAGGTTAGGTTAGGTTAGGTTAGGTTAGGTTAGGTTAGGTTAGGTTAGGTTAGGTTAGGTTAGGTTAGGTTAGGTTAGGTTAGGTTAGGTTAGGTTAGGTTAGGTTAGGTTAGGTTAGGTTAGGTTAGGTTAGGTTAGGTTAGGTTAGGTTAGGTTAGGTTAGGTTAGGTTAGGTTAGGTTAGGTTAGGTTAGGTTAGGTTAGGTTAGGTTAGGTTAGGTTAGGTTAGGTTAGGTTAGGTTAGGTTAGGTTAGGTTAGGTTAGGTTAGGTTAGGTTAGGTTAGGTTAGGTTAGGTTAGGTTAGGTTAGGTTAGGTTAGGTTAGGTTAGGTTAGGTTAGGTTAGGTTAGGTTAGGTTAGGTTAGGTTAGGTTAGGTTAGGTTAGGTTAGGTTAGGTTAGGTTAGGTTAGGTTAGGTTAGGTTAGGTTAGGTTAGGTTAGGTTAGGTTAGGTTAGGTTAGGTTAGGTTAGGTTAGGTTAGGTTAGGTTAGGTTAGGTTAGGTTAGGTTAGGTTAGGTTAGGTTAGGTTAGGTTAGGTTAGGTTAGGTTAGGTTAGGTTAGGTTAGGTTAGGTTAGGTTAGGTTAGGTTAGGTTAGGTTAGGTTAGGTTAGGTTAGGTTAGGTTAGGTTAGGTTAGGTTAGGTTAGGTTAGGTTAGGTTAGGTTAGGTTAGGTTAGGTTAGGTTAGGTTAGGTTAGGTTAGGTTAGGTTAGGTTAGGTTAGGTTAGGTTAGGTTAGGTTAGGTTAGGTTAGGTTAGGTTAGGTTAGGTTAGGTTAGGTTAGGTTAGGTTAGGTTAGGTTAGGTTAGGTTAGGTTAGGTTAGGTTAGGTTAGGTTAGGTTAGGTTAGGTTAGGTTAGGTTAGGTTAGGTTAGGTTAGGTTAGGTTAGGTTAGGTTAGGTTAGGTTAGGTTAGGTTAGGTTAGGTTAGGTTAGGTTAGGTTAGGTTAGGTTAGGTTAGGTTAGGTTAGGTTAGGTTAGGTTAGGTTAGGTTAGGTTAGGTTAGGTTAGGTTAGGTTAGGTTAGGTTAGGTTAGGTTAGGTTAGGTTAGGTTAGGTTAGGTTAGGTTAGGTTAGGTTAGGTTAGGTTAGGTTAGGTTAGGTTAGGTTAGGTTAGGTTAGGTTAGGTTAGGTTAGGTTAGGTTAGGTTAGGTTAGGTTAGGTTAGGTTAGGTTAGGTTAGGTTAGGTTAGGTTAGGTTAGGTTAGGTTAGGTTAGGTTAGGTTAGGTTAGGTTAGGTTAGGTTAGGTTAGGTTAGGTTAGGTTAGGTTAGGTTAGGTTAGGTTAGGTTAGGTTAGGTTAGGTTAGGTTAGGTTAGGTTAGGTTAGGTTAGGTTAGGTTAGGTTAGGTTAGGTTAGGTTAGGTTAGGTTAGGTTAGGTTAGGTTAGGTTAGGTTAGGTTAGGTTAGGTTAGGTTAGGTTAGGTTAGGTTAGGTTAGGTTAGGTTAGGTTAGGTTAGGTTAGGTTAGGTTAGGTTAGGTTAGGTTAGGTTAGGTTAGGTTAGGTTAGGTTAGGTTAGGTTAGGTTAGGTTAGGTTAGGTTAGGTTAGGTTAGGTTAGGTTAGGTTAGGTTAGGTTAGGTTAGGTTAGGTTAGGTTAGGTTAGGTTAGGTTAGGTTAGGTTAGGTTAGGTTAGGTTAGGTTAGGTTAGGTTAGGTTAGGTTAGGTTAGGTTAGGTTAGGTTAGGTTAGGTTAGGTTAGGTTAGGTTAGGTTAGGTTAGGTTAGGTTAGGTTAGGTTAGGTTAGGTTAGGTTAGGTTAGGTTAGGTTAGGTTAGGTTAGGTTAGGTTAGGTTAGGTTAGGTTAGGTTAGGTTAGGTTAGGTTAGGTTAGGTTAGGTTAGGTTAGGTTAGGTTAGGTTAGGTTAGGTTAGGTTAGGTTAGGTTAGGTTAGGTTAGGTTAGGTTAGGTTAGGTTAGGTTAGGTTAGGTTAGGTTAGGTTAGGTTAGGTTAGGTTAGGTTAGGTTAGGTTAGGTTAGGTTAGGTTAGGTTAGGTTAGGTTAGGTTAGGTTAGGTTAGGTTAGGTTAGGTTAGGTTAGGTTAGGTTAGGTTAGGTTAGGTTAGGTTAGGTTAGGTTAGGTTAGGTTAGGTTAGGTTAGGTTAGGTTAGGTTAGGTTAGGTTAGGTTAGGTTAGGTTAGGTTAGGTTAGGTTAGGTTAGGTTAGGTTAGGTTAGGTTAGGTTAGGTTAGGTTAGGTTAGGTTAGGTTAGGTTAGGTTAGGTTAGGTTAGGTTAGGTTAGGTTAGGTTAGGTTAGGTTAGGTTAGGTTAGGTTAGGTTAGGTTAGGTTAGGTTAGGTTAGGTTAGGTTAGGTTAGGTTAGGTTAGGTTAGGTTAGGTTAGGTTAGGTTAGGTTAGGTTAGGTTAGGTTAGGTTAGGTTAGGTTAGGTTAGGTTAGGTTAGGTTAGGTTAGGTTAGGTTAGGTTAGGTTAGGTTAGGTTAGGTTAGGTTAGGTTAGGTTAGGTTAGGTTAGGTTAGGTTAGGTTAGGTTAGGTTAGGTTAGGTTAGGTTAGGTTAGGTTAGGTTAGGTTAGGTTAGGTTAGGTTAGGTTAGGTTAGGTTAGGTTAGGTTAGGTTAGGTTAGGTTAGGTTAGGTTAGGTTAGGTTAGGTTAGGTTAGGTTAGGTTAGGTTAGGTTAGGTTAGGTTAGGTTAGGTTAGGTTAGGTTAGGTTAGGTTAGGTTAGGTTAGGTTAGGTTAGGTTAGGTTAGGTTAGGTTAGGTTAGGTTAGGTTAGGTTAGGTTAGGTTAGGTTAGGTTAGGTTAGGTTAGGTTAGGTTAGGTTAGGTTAGGTTAGGTTAGGTTAGGTTAGGTTAGGTTAGGTTAGGTTAGGTTAGGTTAGGTTAGGTTAGGTTAGGTTAGGTTAGGTTAGGTTAGGTTAGGTTAGGTTAGGTTAGGTTAGGTTAGGTTAGGTTAGGTTAGGTTAGGTTAGGTTAGGTTAGGTTAGGTTAGGTTAGGTTAGGTTAGGTTAGGTTAGGTTAGGTTAGGTTAGGTTAGGTTAGGTTAGGTTAGGTTAGGTTAGGTTAGGTTAGGTTAGGTTAGGTTAGGTTAGGTTAGGTTAGGTTAGGTTAGGTTAGGTTAGGTTAGGTTAGGTTAGGTTAGGTTAGGTTAGGTTAGGTTAGGTTAGGTTAGGTTAGGTTAGGTTAGGTTAGGTTAGGTTAGGTTAGGTTAGGTTAGGTTAGGTTAGGTTAGGTTAGGTTAGGTTAGGTTAGGTTAGGTTAGGTTAGGTTAGGTTAGGTTAGGTTAGGTTAGGTTAGGTTAGGTTAGGTTAGGTTAGGTTAGGTTAGGTTAGGTTAGGTTAGGTTAGGTTAGGTTAGGTTAGGTTAGGTTAGGTTAGGTTAGGTTAGGTTAGGTTAGGTTAGGTTAGGTTAGGTTAGGTTAGGTTAGGTTAGGTTAGGTTAGGTTAGGTTAGGTTAGGTTAGGTTAGGTTAGGTTAGGTTAGGTTAGGTTAGGTTAGGTTAGGTTAGGTTAGGTTAGGTTAGGTTAGGTTAGGTTAGGTTAGGTTAGGTTAGGTTAGGTTAGGTTAGGTTAGGTTAGGTTAGGTTAGGTTAGGTTAGGTTAGGTTAGGTTAGGTTAGGTTAGGTTAGGTTAGGTTAGGTTAGGTTAGGTTAGGTTAGGTTAGGTTAGGTT
>OX376334.1:7500-12500 GCA_947369225.1 Hofmannophila pseudospretella
CCTAACCTAACCTAACCTAACCTAACCTAACCTAACCTAACCTAACCTAACCTAACCTAACCTAACCTAACCTAACCTAACCTAACCTAACCTAACCTAACCTAACCTAACCTAACCTAACCTAACCTAACCTAACCTAACCTAACCTAACCTAACCTAACCTAACCTAACCTAACCTAACCTAACCTAACCTAACCTAACCTAACCTAACCTAACCTAACCTAACCTAACCTAACCTAACCTAACCTAACCTAACCTAACCTAACCTAACCTAACCTAACCTAACCTAACCTAACCTAACCTAACCTAACCTAACCTAACCTAACCTAACCTAACCTAACCTAACCTAACCTAACCTAACCTAACCTAACCTAACCTAACCTAACCTAACCTAACCTAACCTAACCTAACCTAACCTAACCTAACCTAACCTAACCTAACCGAGTCACACTTCACGCGCCGCCGCGTGAGCATCGAGAAACGAGTGCTCCGCGACAGAAAAATACTAAAAATAGGAAAATTTTGACGTACCGCGGTGTGCTATATATCAAAAGACGCGGAAAAGTGAGGCGGACGTGATAGTGACAAAACATTTTGGATCGCAGTGAAAATAAATGAAGCATAAACGGAAAAGTGAAAAAGTGCAAAATTTCGAACGTTTAATCGAGTGCGCTGCCTTGGAACGATCGACAACCCCAAAATTTTATAGTGCAGTTGTGTGTGCCCTGGCGGTCCTCAACTTACCCCAAAGTTTCGGATTTTTCCCGCCGAAATTCGAAGAACTACGCACAAAAAAGTAAAAACCACGTGCACACGAGGTCGTTGATCCAGAGCTGCCGGAGAAAAACTGACGACGGAACATTACGAGGGAAGTGGAACTCAGCAGGCAGGAACTTCAAGCCCCACAAAAAGTTAAGTTTTGACCGAATTATAGACCAAATTAAAAAGTGACAATTTTCAAAAATTCATAACTTCCGAGAACGATCGACGACATATAGTTTTTAAATTACAGCAATAAGGACAATAATTAGTTTTAGTAGTATACAAAATTTCAAATTTTTCCGGTGTTAAAATAGTGAAATATTAACTTTATAAGATTTGAACAAAACACGAGGTACCTGAAAAACAAGCGCTAGAGAGAACTTTACATTACAGTATATTAGCATCTTATATTAGTACAATGATATAAATTTTTCCAGAAATTCTAGCGTAAAACAAAAATTTTACAGTATTTTTTGTATAAATTTAGGCATTTTTTGAAAAAATCAAATCCGGGGGTCAAGTTACCAACACGGAACTGGCATCATTGGACTGGGTCCAAAAATCCCTGTAAAACGAGCCCAAGAACGGCTGGATTCGGTCAAGAACTGTCGAAGTTACGTTTTAGGCCGCCATATTGGCAGCCATCTTGGAAAACTTCAAAGTGTTATAGCTCAGTAAATATTGATCGCAGAGACCTGCGGTTTCGAGGGATTCCATTAATAGGACCGTGTACATACTCACGTGCTCTACATAGAGTCAAATTTTTTTTTAAGAATTTTATGCAATGTATAGACAGGACTTACACATCTGAGTTCAACGAGTCCAAACACCGCGCAATTGCGACGTAGGGGTCCAAAGTTACAGCCAATACACTTTTACCCGCCATTTTGAGCCGCCATCTTGAATTATTTCAAACGCTCATAACTTCGGATCTATCGGTCGTAGAGGCGCGGGGTTTTCGACACAGTGACCGCCCTGGCAGGCGCTTTCCATTGACGGGCAATACTCTACATAGAGCTGGTAGACTTCTTGGAAGGAAAAGAAAAAAAAAAAATTTTATTTTTTTTTATTTTGTTTTTTGTTTGGATTTTTGTTTTGTGTTGTTTCATTGTGACCCCTGCTTGCAATCATGACCTCGAAACCGGAAATTACAAAGCCGAAATTTTCGGTCACTACAGCCGGAGTGCTGTCAAAGAGGAACACGTCGACGAGCGCCATTAGCCCGAAATCTTCAGACAAAGCTGGACCATCAGCGGAAGTAACGGAGCCCGCAGTTGACATGGCCTTCAGCCACACGAGCACCTCTACACCAGAGGCCTCCACCTCACTGGCCAGTTTGTCAGCGAAAGCAAACAAGCTCTACCAGGAAGCCAAACTTCAATTGGAACAATCTGGGAACATAAAATCATCCATAAAAGGGATAGTAACAAAGAACCTGACAAGCATGTATGAAATAATTCTGCGTTTGAGCGAATCTAGGAACACGCTGTTAGTAAATTTAGAGAAAACGCGAGCCGACAGCGCGGCCGCGCAACTTAAAATTGAAAAAGAGCGCTTCAGTCTGAGGGAAAATACCCCCTCCGACCATAGCGCTCCTCCATCCGCTGCGCTCGTGGAGCGACTAATCGAGAATCTGAAAGAGCACACCCAAACCGTGACGGAATGCAAGAAGCATACAATAGCGCTAACAGACCAGCTACAACAGACTCGTCTAGTCGATACAGGCGGGCAAGGACCAACGTATGCCCAAGTAGCATCGATTACCGGGAAACAACATCTACCCACACAGAAACCTCTCCACTCGGTGGTCGTTTCCTCGAGCGACGAAAAAGATACAAGTGGAGGAGTTATAGACAAAATTAGAACGGCGGTAGACGCGAAGAACTCAGGTATTAGAGTTGAACGATTGCGGAAGGCAAGAGATCAAAAGGTCATAGTCGGCTGTCGATCAAAAGATGAACTGAAAAAGCTGACAGATAGCATCAAGCAGTCGGGGCAACACCTGCAAGTGGAAGCGGTGAAAAATAAAGATCCACTTGTCATCATGAAGGACGTATTATCATTCAATACGGATGAAGACATAGTGACGGCCATAAAGAACCAAAATGGCCATCTGTTAAAGGACATTCCCTCTGAGGACCAGAGGATAGTTGTTAAATACAGGCGAAAAACCCGAAATATCCACACTAGCCACATCATCGTGCAGGTGTCCCCACAAATCTGGATAAGACTTACGGCGGCTGAACGTTTGCACATAGACCTGCAACGAGTGCGCGTAGAAGACCAGTCGCCGTTGGTGCAGTGCACGCGATGCCTGGGCTACGGCCACGGCAAGAGACTGTGCACCGAGGCCGAGGATGCGTGCAGTCACTGTGGCGGCCCGCATCTGCGCGCGGACTGCGCGGACTGGCTGGCGCAGGGCACACCCTCGTGTCGCAACTGCTGCAATGCTAACATGGATAAGACAGACCACAACGCCTTCCACAAGGAATGCCCAACGAGGAAACGCTGGGAAGCACTAGCTCGCTCGACAGTAGCGTACTGCTAAGGATGACACGGGCATTATTATAGACAGTACCGCAGTATCTACACGCACACCAACAGACTTTTGCACATACCGAGTCGTACAAGCCAATCTTCAAAGAAAGAGGCTTGCAACACAGGAGTTACTTCTAGAAGCCGATAAAAGAAAAGTTTGCTTCGCAATGGTGCAAGAACCATACATTGGGGCCCAAGGCGAACTTAAACGTCATACAGGAACACGAGTGGTCCAGCGCACCCACAACCGGACAAAGCCCATCAAGGCAGCAATCGTGGTTTTTGACGACGGTGTGGAGGTCATTGAAAATCCCGCACTGACAACTGAAAATATAGCAGTAGCTATACTAAAAACTAGTGACTGGACAGTGGGTGTGCTGTCAATCTATTTAGAGGACTCCTTGCCGATAGAGCCGTATCTGGAGCAAATCAAAAACATCCTAACGAAGATCGAAGCTAGCCATATAATTATTGGAGGGGACGCAAATGCTTGGAGTTTCTGGTGGGGAAGTGAGTCAGAGGACCACAGAGGAGAGGCATTGTCGGGTATGTTGGAGGAACTGGATCTTCACATTTTGAACGCAGGGGTTGAACCTACTTTCGACACCATTAGAGGAGGCAAAAGATACAAAAGCCACGTGGATATAACAGCATGCACAACCGGGTTGCTTGGAGCTATACACGACTGGGAAGTAAATAAGGACCTAACTAGCTCTGACCACAACGCTATCAACTTTAACCTCAAATTGAAGAAGCCCACAGAAAACAGACAGGTAAAAACCACGAGAATATATAATACAAAGAAGGCTAAATGGTCAGAATTTAGAGAGAAATTAAAAGAACAATTCGAGGAAAATAATGTAAATAAACAAGAAATAGACAATATATATACAATAGAAATATTAGAAGAAAAAATAAATAAATATATCCAAATTATTCAAAATGTAAGTAGCATGACTATCCCAAAAATTAAAATAAATAACAAAATCAATATACCATGGTGGAATTCGGAGCTGGAGGGGTTAAAGAGAGAGATGACAACCAAGAAAAGAAGAATTGCGAATGCAGCTCCACGACGTAAACCGTGGGTGATAGACCAATATCTCAAAGCCAAGGAGATCTATGAAGAAGAAGCGACAAAAGCACAAACAGCAAGCTGGAAAACCTTCTGTACAAAGCAAGATCGAGAAAGCATGTGGGATGGAATTTATAGAGTTATCTCTAAATCAAGCAGGAAATACGAAGATCAACCGCTGATGAAGGAGGGATCTCTAGTGGATGTCAGAGAATCGGCCAAACTGCTGGCCGAGACATTCTACCCCGATGATCGAGAAGAGGAAGACAACGCCGAACATCAGCGCGTTCGAGAAAAAGCCAATAAAGCCGACGAGCTCTCACCGGAAGATAAAGCAGACCCGCCCTTCACTAGAGCTGAACTCCGGCATGCCGTGACGAGCTTCAATCCACGTAAAGCACCTGGACCAGACGGACTTACCGCAGATATATGTGCAGCGGCCATAGAGCAAGACGAGGATGTCTTCCTGAGTATCGCGAATAAGTGTCTTGAACTGTCACACTTTCCCAAGCCCTGGAAAGAAGCCATGGTAATAGTGTTAAGGAAACCTGGAAAAGATGATTACACTAATCCCAAATCATACAGGCCCATAGGACTATTATCAGTGCTGGGCAAGATATTGGAG
>OX376334.1:17500-42500 GCA_947369225.1 Hofmannophila pseudospretella
CTAACCTAACCTAACCTAACCTAACCTAACCTAACCTAACCTAACCTAACCTAACCTAACCTAACCTAACCTAACCTAACCTAACCTAACCTAACCTAACCTAACCTAACCTAACCTAACCTAACCTAACCTAACCTAACCTAACCTAACCTAACCTAACCTAACCTAACCTAACCTAACCTAACCTAACCTAACCTAACCTAACCTAACCTAACCTAACCTAACCTAACCTAACCTAACCTAACCTAACCTAACCTAACCTAACCTAACCTAACCTAACCTAACCTAACCTAACCTAACCTAACCTAACCTAACCTAACCTAACCTAACCTAACCTAACCTAACCTAACCTAACCTAACCTAACCTAACCTAACCTAACCTAACCTAACCTAACCTAACCTAACCTAACCTAACCTAACCTAACCTAACCTAACCTAACCTAACCTAACCTAACCTAACCTAACCTAACCTAACCTAACCTAACCTAACCTAACCTAACCTAACCTAACCTAACCTAACCTAACCTAACCTAACCTAACCTAACCTAACCTAACCTAACCTAACCTAACCTAACCTAACCTAACCTAACCTAACCTAACCTAACCTAACCTAACCTAACCTAACCTAACCTAACCTAACCTAACCTAACCTAACCTAACCGAGTCGCGCGCCACCCACCCACCGCGCAAGCAGCAAAAGGAAGCCGCTCCGCGCTTAAAAAATCGCAAAAATAGGTTTTTTGCGTCCGATTTCAAAAATTTTTATACCAGTGTGTGCGTGAAAGTGCCCTCTACCTGGATCAGTGCAAAGTTTCAATCGGACGGCAATATCCAAAGTGCAAAGTGCGAAAATCTGAAAATTTGAAAAATTTGCAACACAAAAGTGCATGCGGCGCGCGATTTATCGCTGTGACACCCAGTTTTTCAACTGCTGTTCGAGGGGCCCTGGGAGGGTCCACAACTTGGCTGAGACTCGGATTTTTTCCGTGGAAACTCGCCAAGTTTTCATCGGAAAACCTGAAAACCACGTGCCACGAGGTTGGCCTTCTGGAGGAGTGCGGATGAAGGTGACTACAGGACTACGTGCGGGACCCCGAGGGAAGACAGCAGCCACTTCGAGCAGGAAAAACGGTTGGATATTTACGGAGCTATACTATTTTCAAAATTTTGGACTTTTTCAAAAATTTCTAACTCGGAAAACAGATCGACGACCTCATATTTTTTATTCATTATTTGGAAGGCATCGGTAAGTAGTACAATATACTAAATTTTCATAATTTTTGGCCTGTTAGTTTTTGAAATATAAATTTTTTAATTTTAAGGGTTGACACGTGGGGTTGGAAATTTAACCGCTATAGCTCCGGAAATAATTCCATAAAATCAGGCTCTTTTTTCTCAACATTATTGCCGTTTTTCGTGTAAATACATATTATTTATAAGTTTTTACATAGTTTTTAGTGTAATTTAGGGTGTTTTTAGGGTGTTTTAAATTGGGGGTTGAAAAAACTAGATCCTAAGTTGTAACATCGGATTGCTTATAAAAATCCGCGAAAAACGAGCCCAAACACGGGTATTTTCGGCCAATAGCAACCGAGTTTGTAACCATTGGCGGCCATTTTGGCAGCCATCTTGATTTTGGCGTAAAATTTTTAAATTAGGATAACTCCGCAACCCTTGGTCCTGGAAACACGGGGTTTTGGATACACAAGTGGAGAGCATCTACCCCACGTATTTGTGAAGGTTAGAACTCTACATAGAGCTCAAAATTTTTTGACAAATCGGGCCATATCCGAGCGTCGGCAAAGTAGAGCCACTGACCCCTGTCCAAACCGCGTCTTTCTAGGATTAATATTAAGGAAGTTACGGCAAATTATATTTACGGCGGCCATTTTAACCGCCATCTTTGAAAAACTAAAAGTCCTGTGGCTTCGCAACGCCTGCACCAATTTTAACGCGGTTTTTTCTGTCCAATAGAGCGCTTAGAGATCTTTCTTCTCCACTACATAGACTGACTCTACCTAGAGTCACTTCTATATTTGTTAATAAATTAGTAAACAGTAACAATCAAAACCAAATTTTTTCTACATATAGAGCAAAACAGACTTTCTGAAGCGTTAAACTTGGTGACTAGGCTCAAACATAGACCGGCTCTATATAGAGTCCAAAAAACTTTGACCTGTTTATACAATTATTTAATTGATACCCGCCTTATACACGGGATAAGAACCAGTCACCGATTAAATCAAGACAGTAGAGTTGACTCTACAAAATTTATAACATTTACACAAACTTTTAATTTTAACTTGTAATAACAGACGCATTCCTCTGACAAGATGTTTGGCCTTAGGACCCCTAACAACCCAGCAGGGAAAATTGTGCAGGCCCAGAAATCTCCGTCAAAGACTAAAACGCTGGAATCCAACGCTGGGAGAAGCATAGGTGAGTGGGAAGCCGCAGGAAACGGTGCCACTCCCACCTCCCCACTGACAAGTAGGGGCGGCCTGCAGAAAACATCAGTAAAGCTGACACTCTCTCAGGACATCACTGCTGCCTCCTCTAATGGGAAAGCGACTACAAATCGCGTAGCGGAAGCACGTGCCTGTCTCAATAAAATAAAACAACACCTGAACAACTCCAGGAACTTAAAGACAGACATAAAAGCAGGAGTAATTGAGGCAGTAGATCGACTCTACCAAATAGTAAAGGAGGCAGAACAAGACCCAGCGAATAAAAGAGTCAAGGAAACCCAAGGAGAGGTAGAGCCTACAGCGAAGGCCATAGAACACGACCTTTTAGTCGCTAAAATCGAGGAGCATAGTCAGTTACTGAGGGAAAATAACAAGAAAATAGAGGAGTTAACGGCCAAAGTTGAACATCAGACCCAATCCCTAGAGAACAGGACGTACGCCAGCGTCGCCGCCGAAGAACCGAGACGACACTCCCCCCGAAAGCAGGCGCTTCACTCCGTGATCGTAACGTCTGAGAGCGAAACGGACTCGGGTGAAGAAGTTCTCACGAGGGTTAGAGAGGCAGTAGATGCCAAAGAAGGGTGGATTAAAATAGAAAGAGTTAGGAAAGCAAAAGACCGGAAAATTATAATGAGTTGCAAAACGGAAGACGAGCGGAAGAAGATTAGAACAAGAATAGAGGAATCTGGCAAAAACCTTGTAGTCAAAGACGTGGAAAATAAGGACCCACTGCTAATTCTGAAGGACGTCATGCTATTTAATAGCGACGAGGACGTGGTTAAGGCACTAAGAAATCAGAACCGGGCGGTTTTCCACGACCTTGAAGACAGGGATTGCAGGGTGGACATAAAATACCGAAAGAAAGCCAGAAACCCCCACACCGGACACATCATTATCAGTGTATCACCACAGGTTTGGAGGAGAGCTACTGATGCGGGCGTGGTGCATATTGACCTCCAGCAGGTGAAGGTGGCAGACCAGTCGCCGCTGGTGCAGTGCTCTCGCTGTCTAGGCTATGGCCACAGCAAGAAGTACTGCGCCGGGGCGGCTGATCTGTGCAGCCACTGCGGAGGTCCCCACCTCAAAGTGGAATGCGCTGAGTGGCAGTCGGGCGTGGCCCCGACATGCAGGAACTGTGTGGTAGCGAAGCTCGAACACACCGAGCACAACGCATTCAGCCACGAGTGCCCGGTACGGGGGCGATGGGACGCCATAGCAAGGATGTCTGTAGCGTATTGCTAAGGGCACCCAAGTGGCAAACCATCGGTACGCAATCCTCCAGGCTAACCTACAGCGTAAGAAGCTTGCCACCAACGAGATCCTGGTAGAAGCCGAGAAACGGAAAGCTGCAATCATCCTGATGCAAGAGCCATATGTGGGTGGGGCACAGTGTATGAGGACCTATAAAGGAGTCAGGATCTTCCAATGCGCTGACGAGGGAACTGCAAAGGCAGCAATAGCTGTCCTCGATTCCGATTTGGATATTGTACAGTATCCCGAACTCACCACAAATAACATCGTCGTGGTGGGTATCAACACCGGAGCATGGAAGATCACACTAGCGTCCCTCTACTTCGAGCCAGACCAGCCCATAGGCCCTTATCTCGAACATATCGGGAAGGTTGTAGAGTTCACCGGATGCAGGCGACTTATCGTAGGTGGCGACGCCAATGCAAAGAGCACCTGGTGGGGTAGCGCCCACATCGATCACAGGGGTGAAGATCTGGCCGGAACCCTGCACGAACTGGACCTTCAGATCCTAAACAGAGGGGAAACTCCGACTTTTGACACAATAAGAGGCGATAAAAGGTACACAAGTTATGTGGACATCACAGCCTGTACCACTGACATGTTGGACCTGGTGGAGGACTGGTCGGTTGAGGATGGTCTAGCGAGCTCCGACCACAACGCAATCTCCTTCAAAATTCGGCTGAAGAAATCTAAAGGAATGAGCGTAAAAAGGACCACTAGAGTTTACAACACCAAAAAAGCAAACTGGGGAAAATTTCAGGACACCTTTACAAAATTAAAATTTGAGCATGGTTTGACGCCGACAGTAATTGCTAAAATTAACACAGTAGACCAAATGGAGAGCGCGGTACAGAAATACAATGCAGTAATTACTGAATCATGCGATCGCTCCATGCCCAAAAAGAAAGGTAATGAAAAACTCAACTTACCATGGTGGTCCGAAGAACTCACGAAAATGAAGCACGATGTCACCACCGCGAAACGCCGCATCAGGAACGCCGCACCAGCCCGCAGAGCAAAAGTCGTCGAGGAGTACCTGAAAAAGAAAGAAGAATATGAGTCAGAGGTGAAGAAGGCCCAGATAGATAGCTGGAAGGATTTCTGTGGAAAGCAGGAGAGGGAAGGAATGTGGGATGGGATTTATAGGGTGATCGGAAGGACAGCTAAAAGGGAGGAGGATCTTCCACTGCAGGACGGGGGAAAAACACTGGACGCGAGGGAATCAGTGAGGCTCTTGGCAGAAACGTTCTATCCCGAAGACATATTGGAAGATGACAACGCGGACCACCGCGAATTAAGGTCACGTGCAATGCTGGTGAACGTAGAGAGCCAAGAGGCCGAATATGACCCTCCGTTCACATTGACAGAACTATATACCGCGTTGGATTCCTTCAACCCTAAGAAGGCCCCCGGCGCCGATGGCTTCACTGCAGATATATGCAGCCACGCAATTCGCAGCGATTCAAATCTATTCCTGGTGCTGCTAAATAAATGCCTCGAACGCCACCATTTCCCTTCCATTTGGAAAGAAGCCACAGTTGTGGTATTAAGGAAACCAGGGAAGGAGAACTACACGGGTGCAAAGTCTTACAGACCAATAGGGTTATTACCAATAATGGGAAAGGTTTATGAAAAAATGCTGGTTGCAAGACTTAAACACCACCTATTACCGAGACTAAGCCCGAATCAATACGGATTCATGCCCCAAAAAAGCACCGAAGACTCCCTCTATAACTTGATGAAACAAATTAGATCAAAATTAGAACAGAAAAGACTTGTTACGATAGTATCTCTCGATATAGAGGGAGCCTTTGACAGTGCATGGTGGCCTGCCATTAAAGTCCGTTTGGCAGAGGGTGGTTGTCCCATCAACCTGAGAAAGGTCATGGATAGCTATCTCAGCGACAGAAAAGTCACGGTAAGGTACTGTGGTGAAGAACATAGGAAGGCCACCAGCAAGGGCTGTGTTCAAGGCTCAATAGGAGGTCCAATACTTTGGAACTTAATGCTTGACCCTCTTTTAAAGAGTTTGAACAGTGAGGGATTTTATGTGCAGGCATTCGCAGACGATGTTGTTTTAGTATTTGACGGAGTGACAGCTCATGAGGTACAAGAGCGTGCCAATGTCGCTCTCGAACGTGTTCGGGGGTGGGGCGTCGAAAACAAGCTCAAATTTGCGCCTCAAAAAACAAAAGCAATGCTTATAACACGAAAACTAATTTACGACGTCCCACGCCTGAGCATGGGCGGGATAGACATTGGCATGTCCAAAGAAATAAAAATATTGGGCGTCACTATTGACGAAAAGTTGACATTCAACACGCACGTCGCGAATGCCTGCAAGAAGGCCATAGCGGTGTTCAAGCAGCTCGCAAGAGCAGCAAAAGTAAATTGGGGCCTCCACCCGGAGGTCGTTCGTACGATCTATATCGCCACAGTGGAGCCTATTATTCTTTACGCCGCGAGCGTCTGGGCACCGGCAGCCGAAAAAATCTGCGTGAAAAAACAGCTCGGAGCGGTTCAGCGTGGCTTTGCTCAAAAAATCTGTAGAGCCTACCGCACGGTCTCCCTAAACTCAGCGCTGGTCCTGGCTGGGGTGCTGCCGCTTGATCTCCGTGTACGCGAGATGGCCTCGCTATATGAGATCAAGAAAGGGGCGCCACAGCCCGGACTGGGAGATCGGGAGATCGAGCGGATGGTATCTGCAATGGAGCTCCCTCACCCTGCGGAGCGTGTTGGCCTGGAGTTCACGACGCTGGATACACAAGAAATGCTCGACGCGAATAGCGACTTCGACGTGAGGATATTCACAGACGGCAGCAAGATTGGCGGCGGGGTCGGCGCCTCGCTATCCATATGGAATGGCGAGGCGGAGACCAGCGCGGTCAAGCTCGGTCTGCCGTCATATTGTACTGTGTACCAGGCTGAGCTCCTGGCCGTTTGCGAGGCCACAAGGAGGATATCGAAAATTGGGGCCGGGACGTTTGGGATTTACAGCGACTCTATGTCGGCTCTACAATCTGTCACAAACCTGGCTTCCCTCCATCCCCTAGCGGTAGAAGCAAGAGAGAATATTAAGAGCTTATCTCTACAAAACAAAGTTGTAGCCTTGTTTTGGATTAAAGCGCACGCGGGGCTGGAGGGAAACGAGAGAGCTGACTTTTTGGCGAAGGAGGCTGCTGTAAAGTCCAAACGTAAGCCTGACTACGATCAGTGTCCCGTTTCATTCGCGAAGCGTAATCTACGTGCAGACACGCTTCGCGAGTGGAACGAAAGGTACATCGCAGGCGACACGGCCTCCACCACCAAAATGTTTTTGCCGGACGCAATCGACGCCTACCGCATCGTCCGAAAGTTTGAGCCAACCGGCCTCACAACGCAAATTTTGACCGGACACGGTGGGTTTTCCGAATACTTACATCGATTCAAGTGTAAGGAAAGCCCATCGTGTATCTGTGACCCTGAAACTATGGAAACCGTTCCCCACATATTATTGTATTGCCCAGTATTCGGCTTAGAACGGTTGGAGATAGAGTGTGAGATTGACTGCAGGTTGACATGTGACAACCTGCAGACAATCATAAGTGGTAAAGATAGAGTAGAATTTTTGAAATACTGTATAAAATTAGCAAGTAAGGTAGGAAATAGAAATAAATAGCATAAGAAAAATATAATGTCATAATATTGTGAATAATATTCATGAACATTATATAAATAGTAATAGTACGTAAGAAAAATAAGAATGTGAACCGTTAATGGAACTTAGAGTAGTGTAAATGTGTTAGTAATAAGTAATAAAGGAACGTGTATATTCCCTGTTCTTCCCTGTTAGATAGATAGATAGTAAGGCCCAATTAGACTGGAATCCCACCAGCGTACTGTAAAATATGTAAGAGTAGTATGTGGAATGTAAGTGCGAGAAGCATTAAAGAGAGAACTAGCATGAACGAAAAACCTGTTAATATAGTCTTTGACGACTGTAGTCAGAGGAAGTAGAATAAATAGAAAAAAAAAAAAAAAAAAAAAAAAAAAAAAAAAAAACCTAACCTAACCTAACCTAACCTAACCTAACCTAACCTAACCTAACCTAACCTAACCTAACCTAACCTAACCTAACCTAACCTAACCTAACCTAACCTAACCTAACCTAACCTAACCTAACCTAACCTAACCTAACCTAACCTAACCTAACCTAACCTAACCTAACCTAACCTAACCTAACCTAACCTAACCTAACCTAACCTAACCTAACCTAACCTAACCTAACCTAACCTAACCTAACCTAACCTAACCTAACCTAACCTAACCTAACCTAACCTAACCTAACCTAACCTAACCTAACCTAACCTAACCTAACCTAACCTAACCTAACCTAACCTAACCTAACCTAACCTAACCTAACCTAACCTAACCTAACCTAACCTAACCTAACCTAACCTAACCTAACCTAACCTAACCTAACCTAACCTAACCTAACCTAACCTAACCTAACCTAACCTAACCTAACCTAACCTAACCTAACCTAACCTAACCTAACCTAACCTAACCTAACCTAACCTAACCTAACCTAACCTAACCTAACCTAACCTAACCTAACCTAACCTAACCCAGTAGCAACCCAAACTCGGTCACAATAACATCTAATTCACGTCGCTCCTCATTAAAAAATCGCTATCTCCTAAAATAACATTGCAAAGTGCAGAGTGATAGTGCTGAGTGATAGTGCAAAGTGTACTTAACACCATACATTGGAGGCAACACCGAGGGCATCCAGGTTCCGGAGCTATAGAGTCTGGACTTTGCCGTCTCGTCACCCAGCCACCACAAAGTGTACAAGGTCAGCAATTATACCATTATACCGGGCTTCCTGTGATCTATCCACTGGTGCAAAAACCATCAAAATCCCTTCAGCGGTTGTCGAGATAGAGCCTTCACAAGCCGGCCATACTTACGTGTAGCTTGACCTACTTTGGTGCAAACACGTGGAGGACAGCCAAATCATCTTGGGCTCCGCGAGCGGCTCGGCCTCCTCAGACACCACAGACACCATACCTGAAGACAGGCAGCAGCACCACACCAGCCAGTGCATCATCAGGTCACCAGCATCAGGAACCCCCCCTCAAACCAACACCCCCCCCCCCCTCACCCCTCGACACCACGTGAGAGGTACCCCCCCCCCCGCCTTACCCCCTTCACCCCCCCTCGCCTCCCCACGAAACCTCCCCTCCCCCCTCCCCCACCCCTTTCAAGTACCTCACCCCCTCAAATTCAAGGAGCCATAACTCAGGAACGGCTGCACCTAGAGAATCGAGAGAGGTGTCGTTTTGAAGGGCTCTCCAGGACGCGTCGATTGGCCCCAACAGATTTCCCCTGCGGGACCCCCTCACCCCCTCAAATTCATAGAGTCATATCTCCGGAACGGCTGCAGCCACAGGATCGAGTGACGGCTCATTTTGAAGGGTTCCTCGAGGCGCACCAATCGACTCAAACGGATTTCCCCCCCTCTCACCCCCATCAACTTCATTGGACCTCAGCAGAACCTTTCACAATCTAAAGACACTATTCACACAGTGACCCAATAGACATAAGCTATTCATAAGAATTGTGTATAAAATCCTACCTAACCTAACCTAACAAAACATCCAAAATGTCGACCAAATCGGTAACGTCAATGACATCATCGATAAAAACAACAAAATCGAAAGTGACCAAAACGCCAAGCACCAAATCGGCCCCACCACACCCACCTCCAAGGAAGTCAAAAACCCCGACGAGGCCTCCAACAAAGAGTGTGGAAACATCGCTGCGTCAGAAAACTCTGACTAAAACGGCAGCGGCGGCGGCAATAAGGGTGGCGTCAAGTGATGTCAACTCCCAATCATCGGAGGTACCCCTTCCAAAAACACCTGAATCAGAACGTCAGGAGTTGGAAGCGGTATTAGACGAGCTCGACATCAAGAGCACACCGATATCGGCGGCCGACAACGAGGACTCTTGGTCTGACTTCTCGGCACAATCCAGTGCAATGGGGGGAAGGCTAAGTATGCTCCCACATCCAAGCAAGAGTAAAGGAGGAAAACCTGTAATAATGGATCTCGCCACACAAACAGCTAACGAGCTCCTCCAACGAGGGAAATCCGCACTCGAGCTGGCGGGAAACATGAAAAAGGAGTGCAAGCTCGAAGCACATGACAGCTTGCAGGGTTTATACGAGATCATCTTGTCAATCTCCGACTCGAGAGCCCGCCACAAATGCTCACTCGAACAGGAACGAGCTCGGAATGCAAAAGAACTTGTTCGAGTTGAGAGGGCCCACCAGAGGGAGATAAATGATCTCCACAAGACCCAACTCCAAAAAATCACAGAGGCGCAAACAACAATAGAGCGCACACTAAAAGAGGCCCAGGATATAAAAACATGGCTAAACTTCGAATTGGACGGCCCTCTACAAACAATAAAAACCATGGGTGAAGGCGTCGCCATGCTAAGCGCCGCTCCCCGATCTTCGACGCAAGTGGAGAAAACTAGCTCCCCGCAAATAGGTGACCACACCGGGATGCTAAAAACCATCAACGATAAGGCCAGCGAAATCGTTGTAAGGCTCTCCACACTCCAACACACGGTCGAGGATCTGGGAGACAGGACGGTGCTGGCACTTGCCAATCGCGACTCAGTCATCCCGTCGCAAATCCATGTCAAGGACCCGGGAACGGATGGCATAGCCCAGGACATAACGGAGATCAAAAACATCCTTCAAAATCTCCAAGGAAGACCTCCATGCCAAGCTCCCAGCATACAGGAGCAAAGGACCGCTATTGAGCCCCTACTGGTCCCCCTACAAGAGCAGGTGCGGTGCATAAACAGGGAGGTCAAAGAAGTGAAAGCCCTAAAGGAGCTCACCCTCAGCACCCCTCACAAAAACATCGGGGCGGAATTGGCCTTAACGGAAGTGAAAGACCAAATCAATGGCCTGAAAAACACGGTGGCCAAACTTACTGAGGACGAAGCTCCGAAAAGGCCAACTTACGCTCAGGTGGCCATGCGACCAAGACCACCACCCGCACTTTTCCCACCAACTCCATCGCACACACTCATTATTCAGTCGAAGGACCCCCAACACACTGGAGAACAAGTCCTCCTGAAAGTAAGGAATGCGGTGGACACCAAAACCACGGGAATAAAAGTGGACAGAGTAAGGAAGGCTCGAAATCAAAAAGTCATCTTGAGCTGCACAGCGAAGAAAGACGCAAAGATAATCGCGGACCAGCTCAGGAAAACCAGCGGACTAACCGTCAGCGAACCAGCGAACAAGAACCCGCTGGTCGTCATTAGAGACGTCATGTCGTACCACACCAATGACGACATGGTCGACTCACTCAGGGCACAAAATGCCGACCTTTTCCGAGGCATCGAAGAGGGTCAAAAACTTATTAAAATAAGATACCGCAAAAAAGCAAGGAACCCACACGAGTGCCATCCAGTACTCGAGGTGTCCCCCATCGTCTGGCAGAAGCTGATAGAGGCCGGAAGGGTATACATAGGTCTCCAGCGACGGCCGGTTCTCGACCAGTCGCCACTAGTGCAGTGCTCGCGGTGCTTGGCCTACGGTCACTCCAAGAGAGTGTGTTCCGAGGCTAAGGACCGATGCAGCTACTGTGGAGACGACGGACACGCAATTTCCAAATGTCCAGAAAAGGCCAACGGCACAAAACCATCGTGCCGAAACTGCTGCCTGACAAAGCGGACCCCCCCAGAGACACTCCACACAGCATTCAGCGAAGAGTGTCCTGAAAGAGCAAAATGGGATGGAATAGCAAGATCGCGAGTTTCTTACTGCTAAGGGCACCCACAGGAACACTGCAAATTGCGCAATAAATGCGTCACAACAACAAGAACCAACAAACTCTCATTGTTACCTAAATGTGATCCAGGCAAATCTACAACGCTCTAAACTCGCAACAGCGGAGCTTCTGAGTGAGATGACTCGGAGGGGTGCTTCACTAGCTCTAGTACAAGAACCGTATACCGGTAACACAGGAGAAGTGAAACATTACCCAAACACCCGAGTTATCCAGCGTAAGACTAGTGCTGAAGGAAGAGTTAAAGCGGCAATAATCACAGTAGGAAACTTTATAGAGGTGATCGAGGATCCCCAACTAGTTACTGAGAATATTGCCGCAGCACGGATTAAGACTGGAAACACCACAGTGGGAGTTCTATCCGTATACCTCGATGGTAACGCACAAATCGGTACCGATATAGAGAGGATACGTAATGTCTGCGCAAACCTTAAAACCCAACATATCCTACTCGCCGGAGATGTCAATGCCTGGAGCCCATGGTGGGGAAGCAAAACAGCAGACCATCGCGGTGAGGAATACAGTTCATTTCTGAACGAAATGGATTTCCACATTCTCAATACAGGCGACAGTCCCACTTTCGAAACCTATCGGGGAGGAAAACTTTACGCTAGTCGAGTAGATGTCACAGCGTGTAGTTCCTCCCTCCTGGGTAAGGTCGACGAATGGACGGTGGACAGAAACATCACAACATCTGACCACAATGCCATAACCTTCACAGTACAACTCGAACAGGCTCCACAAGAACTAAAGCCACAAACGACCCGTACCTACAACACCAAGAAGGTAGACTGGTCCAAGTTCGTCACCACGCTCCGCGAAAACCTTGAGGGGAGCCAACTATCGACTGGGACAGCTGAGGCCACGGCTACCACGGAAGACCTGGAGAAGATTGTGGAATCATATATAACATGCATCACAAAGACTTGTGATACCGTGATCCCAACACTTAAAACAAAAAAAGGGAAAACATACCCACCATGGTGGACACCAACTCTCGAATCCTTAAAGAAAGAGGTTTTAACCAAGAAAAGACGGATTCGGAACGCCGCTCAACACAGAAGGCAAGGCGTCTACGAAGATTACGTAGCCACCAGGGACGACTACAACAATAAAGCCAAAGAGGCACAAACTACGAGCTGGAAAACTTTCTGCTCAACACAGGACAAAGAAAGTCTGTGGGATGGAGTCTACAGAGTCATTAGAAAGACGGCGAAGCGCAAAGAAGACTTATTATTAAGAGACTCTTCAGGAAACACCATAGGCCCAGAAGAGTCCGCGAAACTACTAGCGCTAACGTTCTACCCGGATGACACTGAGGACACCGAAACCACAGAACATAGGCAAATACGACATCAAACAGAAGGGAAATCAGCCTCGGAACTTCCAGAACTGTCTAGCGAGGATCCACCTTTTACAGAAACAGAACTACTAAGGGTATTACAACAACTTAACCCAAAAAAGGCACCAGGACCAGACGGGTTCACAGCGGACATATGCACTGCGGCGATAAACAGCAATAGAGAAGTGTTCTTGACGATTGCGAATAAATGCCTTTCGCTCTCACACTTCCCAAACGCCTGGAAAGTCGCGCATGTGTGCATACTGCGGAAACCGGGAAAAGAAGACTACACCCATCCCAAGTCGTACCGCCCAATCGGTCTGCTCTCTGTCCTGGGGAAGATCGTCGAAAAAATGGTCATCTCCAGGCTCCAATGGCACCTATTGCCTCAACTCAGCTCTAGGCAATACGGCTTTATGCCACAACGAAGCACGGAGGACTCGCTCTTCGACGCGGTGACACACATACGACACGAGATAGAACAAAAGAAAATCGTCATTGTTGTGTCACTCGACATAGAGGGAGCCTTTGACAACGCGTGGTGGCCAGCTATAAAAAGTCAAATGGTTGCCAAAAAATGCCCTCGCAATCTCTACGGCATAATGGAGGCATACCTACAAAATAGGAAGGTAAGAGTCAATTACGCCAGACATCAATTCGAAAAGTCCACAAACAAGGGCTGCGTACAGGGCTCCATAGGCGGTCCCACACTGTGGAACCTCCTCCTGGACACACTTTTGGTTCTACTTGAACAAAAAGGGGTACACTGCCAGGCTTTCGCCGATGACGTGGTACTTATGTTCTCGGACACAACCACTCCCCCTCTACAAGCCAAAGTGAATGAGACACTAGAAACCGTGAGAACTTGGGGAATCAGAAACAAGCTAAACTTTGCACCACATAAGACCAACGCAATGGTTGTGACAAGGAAGCTTAAATATGACGAACCAATCATAATCATGGGAGATACTCGTTTACCTCTAGTCACAGAGATCCGCTTGCTAGGAGTGACTATAGACAACAAGCTCACCTTCAATGCACACGTCTCCGCAATATGCAAAAAGACTGCGGACATTTATAAACAACTGGCGTGTGCAGCAAAGGTGAGTTGGGGACTAAACCCAGACATAATAAAAACCATCTACACCGCTGTCATCGAGCCAATCGTGCTGTATGCAGCAAGCGTGTGGGCCCCCGCAGCCACAAAGATATCCGTACGAAATCAACTGGATACGCTGCAGCGAGGGTTCGCACAAAAGATCTGTAAGTCATACCGTACAGTCTCATTAACGGCGGCCCTGGTATTGGCGGACCTCCTACCAATCGATCTAAGAGTCCAGGAAGCAGCGCGCCTGTACAGGGCAAAACGAGGAGAAGCCTTGGATGACTCGCTGGCCGACAGGGAAATGGAAAAGAGAGTCAGCCACAGCGAGACACCTCATCCCAGCAAGCAAATCCAAATAGTTTACGAAGATGTCGAGAACTTGGATACAGAAACTCCTAACAGCCACCACATATCCGGTCCCCAAATATACACGGACGGCAGCAAGATTGAAGGGAAAGTCGGAGCTGCCCTAACATGGTGGAAAGAAGGGAGGGAAATCAAGAACTCGACATTCCGTCTTGAGTCCTACTGCACAGTATTCCAATCGGAAATGTACGCTCTCCACAGAGCGGTGGAGATGGTGAAAAAGAGTCGGGAGACTACAGTGAGCATACTCAGCGACTCAAAGTCGTCCCTGGAAATGCTGGCCGGCTTCCCGACATATCACCCCTTAGCCTTCACCATCAAGAGGAACGTACAGGAAATACGGGCAGAGGGCCGAGACGTCAAACTATATTGGATAAGAGCACACGTCGGCACAACCGGAAACGAGAGAGCCGACGAACTCGCCAAAAAAGCGGCACTCACCAAAAAGACGGCCGCAAACTACGACCTATACCCCATCTCTTACGCAAAACAACTAATCCGTAAGGACACCGTGGCAAAATGGCAAAAACGGTACGAAGCTTCGAGCACAGGGGAAGTCACCAAAGTCTTCTTCCCAGACGTTGCGCTTGCGCATAGAGTCATATCGAAGACAAAGTTAACACCCCCACAAGTGCAAGCTCTAACCGGACACGGAGGTATCGCGGAGTACCTACACCGCTTTAAAATCAAGGACGACCCGGCCTGTGAATGCGACCCCGAAAAGAGCGAGTCCATCTGGCATGTTCTCCTAGAGTGCCCCAGATTCCAGGTGGCGCGGTTTGAGTTGGAACACCAGATCGACACAAATCTGGACAAATCAAACCTTAGCGAGGTCATTTCCGACGGGTCAAAGAGAGAGTTCTTCCTGAGTTTCGCTGAAAGTGTCATGCGTAAAGCGGCAGTAAGAAATAAAACACCAACCGCGACGAGTCAGCAACAACCCACGCAGACACAACAAATCCAAGTGTCGGACCACACCTTAGACACAGAAGCTGAAAGCGAAACATCCACTCAAACCATCGAACAGGAATCAAGGACCTTACTGGACCTGACGGACGTGAGTACCCCGGGAGTGACGCTGCGGACGGTAGCTCTTTTCATGGACACGGCACGCGAAAAGCTAGGAATAGTTTTTGTACGCGGCCTCGACAACGGCAGGGTGGCCATGTCTCCTGGTTACGGAGCGGCGTTAAAAGGCTCCACAAACAAACCTAAAATGAAATCACCGGAACTCATGCAGCTTCCTGAAATAACAATAAAAGGAATCAAAGTACGCAAAGGCGGAACAAAAACTGGGAAAACGTTGATAATTATCCCCATCGTTACAGCAGAGGATTACATAAACCTAATAGTGATATTGGAATCGCTAAAATCCGCCGCAGAACTGAGCGGAAAAATGGGGGCAACAATCAGCGTGGACTCTATGGTAGTGAGCAACATAAAAGCGGACGTGGCATTCTATGCGGATGTGAGGCGATGCGCGGACACTCTAAGAATAATCATGTACGAAGACCGCGGCGAAGACCTCTCCTTCATGCAGCCAAAACCAAAAACGGTAAACCGTGATGGTGACAGGCGCGATGGGGCAGGTTCTCAGCGGAACCCGGGGACGAGTTGGACGTATGATCCCGGCCAAATTGCACCTGAGTCTCCAAAAACCAACAGCGAGACACTCCAGGAGAAACGAGCCTCTGAAAAAACAACTCGGAGAGAAGATGCCTGGAATCAAAAACAAACGGACCAACTGGACACATACAGACAACTAACAGCCTTGTCACAAGCGGCAGACGGAAGTGCTCAACAAACACCAATCGAGCAGGCCGGATGGAAACGGAAAATGAGGGAATTAGCTCAAGGTAACCCAATCGCTACCTTTCTGGACACCTTTTTAAAACGGGACAAAACCATTCCGTCCCGAGAGCTACCTGACACAACCTCAAACCCCAGTCCAACAAAGGCCGATCTCAAGCTGGTGGAGCCTCCAAAACTAATAGCCGCGGATACCCCCCTAAAACACATGATCAATGCTTTCCTGGAGTTCCGGGCATCAACAGCCGGACACCTACGCATAACGGAGGAAACCTGCAAAGACATCCTAAATGCCTTCACAAAAAATAACAAAAGGCTAGCCGACAAGCTGGAGTCCGAGAAAGCGGCAATATTTGACAATATGACAGGTGAAGTCATAAAGGGCAACAAATCGGGTAAATACATGGCGGCGTACGGCATCGGATGTGGGTTTGTCACCCCTGTAGATGAAACGTCGGACCAGAGCAAATTTGTTGCCCCAGAGACAGAAAGGCACCTAGTCGTCAGCGAGCGCACTCGTATAATGCTGGATGTCCACGTTCTCAAAAGGGCAGACGCTCTATGCTCGGGAATAGAGGAGGAGCGGAGCTTCAGCACCTGGAAGGAACCAAAAATCGAGTGGATAAACGGCGTACCCGGCTGCGGAAAAACCACGTGGATCATAAACCATTTTACACCAGGTAAAGACCTCATCATCACGACTACTCTGGAAGCCGCCGCAGACGTCAGGGAGCGGCTGAAGAGTAAGCGTGGAGTCGAGGACGGAAAGAGGCACGTAAGAACTCTAGCCTCTATACTGGTAAACGGTTTACCCACGGGGAAGGACGGCACGACGGGATACGACCGTATAACAGTGGACGAGGCGCTCATGAACCACCTCGGAGCTCTAGTCATGGCGAGCCAACTGGCCGGAGCAAATACACTGGTGCTAATAGGGGACTTCAACCAGATCCCCTACATAGACAGAGACAACCTGTTTGTTCAACAGTATGCGAGACCCGACCGCATCGTGAGCATCACGCAGGAACTAATATGCACGCACCGAAACCCAATGGACGTCGCATATGCCTTGCGTCAAATCTACCCGGGTATCTACTCATCGAGGAGTCAAGTGACCTCATTAAAAATGGAGAGATATTCGGGGGGGACTATACCGAGGGATATCACAAACTGCCTATACCTAGTCCATACACAGGCGGACAAAGAACTGCTCCGCGAAATGGGTTTTGGGGCGGGCGAGTCATCGCGTGTGCTCACGGTGCACGAAGCGCAGGGCCTCACATATAACACGGTCATAATTATAAGAACTAAAACAGGGAAAAACAACATCTACGACAGCATCCCGCATGCAGTCGTCGCTGTCTCACGACACACTCAGAGCTGCACGTACTACAGCGACGACAGCAATGACGCAGTGGCGCACTTTATCTTGGCGGCCTCGAAAACAGCACCTAGTAATATTATTGCCTACATAACCAAAATGGCTATAACAGCTGGAGACACCAAGGTTTTGGTGGAGCTGAGAAAGTGCAAAGGCGAAACGCCAACAACAAACACTTAATCCGAACGACGAGCCGATTCGGTCAACAACTAGGCAATTAGGCACCATATATTAAAGTGTGTACAATACAATTAACCTGTATAATAATTTCAATTATAAATCACACGTTTGTAAACATTAAATTTAGCATATCACTTAGCATGTAACTTACCATTGTATTAATGTTAAGGATAAACATTGTTAACATCATTTGAAAAAAAAAAAAAAAAAAAAAAAAAAATACACAAACAAAAGATGAGCGACTACATTAGATGAAAACATTATTTAAACAAAAATTACATAAGCAAAAAAGAATTAAATTGCATTATCAAGAGCTTTGACTCAAGTCAAAGGTGTAAAAAAGACTACATAATAATAATAAAAAAAAAAAAAAAAACCTAACCTAACCTAACCTAACCTAACCTAACCTAACCTAACCTAACCTAACCTAACCTAACCTAACCTAACCTAACCTAACCTAACCTAACCTAACCTAACCTAACCTAACCTAACCTAACCTAACCTAACCTAACCTAACCTAACCTAACCTAACCTAACCTAACCTAACCTAACCTAACCTAACCTAACCTAACCTAACCTAACCTAACCTAACCTAACCTAACCTAACCTAACCTAACCTAACCTAACCTAACCTAACCTAACCTAACCTAACCTAACCTAACCTAACCTAACCTAACCTAACCCAGTCGCGCTGCGCCCCCCGCAGCGAACGGAAGCAATTTGAAGCGACTCCGCGCTTAAAAATTTCGTAAAAGTGGAAAAAGTGCTCGGATCGTTACAAAATTTTGTGAACATTTGTGCAATTGTGAGGCAAACAGTGTTGTGTTTGTGCGTTGTAAATCGGTTCATTCCCGGAGGAATTACAGCTAAAAAACCGTTTTACACCAAATGTTCACACACAAAATTGAGTGTGGTGCCGAAAAACGATCGGTACCCCCATCTTTTTAAACTGTGTACCAAAGTGTCTCCGGGCCGGCCACAATCCTGAAAAATTTCGGATTTTTTGGATCACGCAGTCCGGAGATATCGAGGAACCACCCCCGACCACGTGTCCACGTGCTACCTGTTCGGGACGTCGGGGCCAAAAACTGAGGACGCAGCCGGGAGCGGACGACGGGGCTCAGCACAACGTAATTTTCGGCGGCGAATTTTGACAATTCTCCGCGGAGCTATCGAGGACCAAGCTAAGTGCACCTGCCAAAAAGTTTCATGTCCTGGAAACTGAACTTTTCTTGAAAACTACAGCGACGACCCCCCAGCGACTTTAATTTGTAAAATAATAGGACATATTTGAAACAATTCTGTGATATCAACAGATTTTTCTGTTGAATAATGTCATAAATATATGTAGTGTTACTTTTGCGAAAAATTTTCGCAGCCGCATTACAACTTTGTATATACTTAAGGGTTGTTTATTAAAGACATAGGGGTGTTGGCTCGGTTCTGCGACCGAGGAATCTATTTTTCTCCCCTAACTGGCAAGTGTGCCATAAAAACAAAATTCTATCTTCAAAATTCGGGGGGGTCATTTTCGGTTTCAAATCACGTAATTTAAAAATTCAAAAAATTTTATAAAATATATATCTCGGGACCTATTAGGCCGATTTGGACGGGGTTTTCGATAATAAACGTAGTCACCCGAGGGCTACAACTTTTGTAAAATACTTTACCCCTATCGAGGGAGGGGGGGAAAATAGGGTTCGGGAGGGGATAGCGCGGCAGACCTATTACTTTTTGTAAATATATTGTGTTAGACGTAAGTAGATATAAGGTATTTTAGGACCCCCCCCATTTTTGGGTAAATTACGGGGAATATTTTATTTTATCTGCCTGTTCGGCAGATTTTAACAGCCCCTAAAGATTGGCGGAAACCGCGTGAGAATCGGACCATTATTGACGGAACTACGACGGTTTTAAATTTTGGCGGCCATTTTGTCCGCCATATTGAAAAACTAAAAGCCGGATATCTCCGGACCCCGTGCTCCGATTTCAGCGCGGTTTTTTCGTGACACAAGGGCATTTGTGGATCCTTTCTGCAGCAGGACCTGAAACGAAAAGAAATTTTATTTTTTTTATATATTTTTATTTTTATTTAGATTTAGAAATTGTATTTACACCGACTAAAGAAGTCCCTTTACAACTTCTTAATCGTAATTTTAGACGTTTGACGCGTACCTTGACGTGATGTATCTGGGAAGGACTCCAGCCAAACAAAATAAGGACCGCGAAACACAGGCATCGCCGCCGACACAGTTAGCGCAGCATTCCAGTGTTAGGAAAAGTATTGACGTCTGGGAGGCTGGGGAATTTGACGCCCCTCACTCACCCTTACAACCCACCAAAACAAACCAGACAGAGCAACCTAAAAGGGCTAAGATGGCCCTGTCACAGCCTACAAAGGTGAACAATAGGACACTAACATTGGACAAATCACCCAAGACGCCTCTTGTTTCCTCACCGAAGACATATGCCGACCGTACGGCCGAGGCCAGGGCCTGTCTCCATAAGGCTAAGTACTGTTTGAACAGCTCGAGAAATTTAAAAACTGAACTTAAAACAGACATGATTCAGGCCGTAGATAGGCTGTATCAACTAGTAAAAGAAGCAGAAAAAGAGCTGAAGGAAAGCACGACAGGAGCGAAAGAGGAAAGTACAAAGGAAACAGAGACAAAAGCGAACAGATGTGACGATCTCCTTATCTCCAGAATAGAGGAGAACACTAAGCTTTTGCTGGAAAACGGCAAAAAGATAGACGAACTAAAGGACTCGCTTGAAAGACAGAAGGAAACGTTGGAAAGGACGACCTATGCGGAAGTAGTGGCGGCCAAGCCCGGAAGAGTTTTACCCGGACATAGCACGCTACACTCAATAATAGTGACTTCGAAGGACGAAAATGAAACAGGAGAAGAGGTACTACAAAAGGTTCGACAAGCGGTAGACGCTAAAGAAGGATGGGTAAAAATAGAGAAAGTAAGAAAAGCAAAAGATAGGAAAATAGTCATGGGATGTAAGACGAAGCAGGAAAGGGATAAGGTAAGAGAAAGACTGGCAACTGCAGGAGGGCAACTCACCGTCGAGGAGGTGAAGAACAAGGATCCACTCCTGGTCCTTAGGGACGTCCTACTGATCCACAGCGACGAGGACGTCATTAAGGCAATGAGGAACCAGAACCGAGAAGTTTTTCGCGACCTCGGCGGTGAAGATGACCGTCTCCAAGTAAAATATAGAAGGAGGGCCAGAAATCCCCACACTGGGCACATCATAGTCACCTGTTCGCCCGTGATATGGAGTAGAGCCTTAGAGGCAGGAGCTCTTCATATTGACCTCCAGAACATAAAGGTGGCGGACCAGTCCCCTCTGGTCCAATGCACACGCTGTCTCGGCTTCGGCCACGGCAGAAGGTTCTGTAAAGAAGCCGTAGATTTGTGCAGTCACTGTGGTGGTCCTCATATGAGGACAGAATGTGAGATCTGGTTGGCGCAAGGAGCGCCCTCCTGCCGAAACTGCACAAAGTCTAAAATGGAACAGGACCAACACAATGCCTTTAGCCAAGACTGCCCGATCAGGCAAAAATGGGACATGATAGCCCGATCAGCTGTGGCCTATTGCTAAAGTGGTCCCAAATGAACAAACCCCTCCCTACCAACTTATTCAAGCCAATCTCCAAAGGAAGAAATTAGCAACAAACGAACTCTTAATAGAGTCCGGGAAACGTGGAGTTGCTGCAGCTCTACTTCAGGAACCATATGTGGGTGGGGAGAAAAGTATGAGAGGTCATCGAGGTATGAGAGTCTTCCAGAACACCAGTACAGGAGAGGGGACAGTTAAAGCTGCAATAGTAATTTTTGACCAAGATCTCGATATCCAACAGTACCCGCAACTTACCACCAATAACATCGTAGTGGTAGGAGTCCAAACTGAAGCCTGGAAGATTACCTTGGTCTCATACTATTTTGAACCGGACAAGCCCATCGGTCCATACCTGGAGCATCTGAGGAAAATAGAAGACGAAATAGATGGAAAGAGATTGGTAATAGGGGGGGATGCCAATGCTAAAAGTAATTGGTGGGGCAGCCCTCAAATAGACCGTCGAGGGGAAGACATGATTGCTGTGCTTGACGAACTGAACCTTCATGTGCTCAACCAGGGAACTATCCCAACCTTCGACACCATAAGAGGGAACAAAGAATACAAAAGCCACGTAGATGTCACAGCCTGCTCGACGAATATGCTGGACCTGGTAGACAACTGGAGGGTGGACCAACATCTCACGAGCTCGGATCATAGCGGAATTATTTTCAATATTAGATTACAAAAGGCCAAAGGGACAAGTATAAGCCGTACAACAAGATTATTCAACACAAAAAAGGCAAATTGGCATAACTTCTATGAAAAATTAAATCAACTTAAAATCGAAAATAATTTAAATATAGCAGAAATAGATAAAATAAGTAACATAAAGGAAATAGACACAGCTGTAGAGAATTACACCAAAACAATAGTTGAGGCTTGTACACATGCGATACCTAAAAAGAAAAATAAAGAAAAACTTACCTTTCCGTGGTGGTCCGAAGAACTCGCGACGATGAAGAAAGAAGTGGCCACGAAGAAACGCAGGATCAGGAACGCTGCACCGGTCCGTAGAGCGAAGGCTGTTGAAGAATACCTGAAACAAAAAGAAATATATGAAATGGAAGTTATGAGGGCGCAAGTTGAAAGCTGGAAGGACTTTTGCAAGAAACAGGACAGGGAAGGGGTATGGGAAGGGATCTATAGGGTTATAGGAAGAACTAGAAGAAGAGAGGAGGATATGCCATTGGAAGCGGAAGGGGTGGTCCTGGATTCAAAAAACTCAGCAAAACTTCTGGCTGATACTTTCTATGCTGAAGATCATGAGGACGGCGATAATAGCCAACATCAGCAAATAAGAAAAGTCGCTGATAAAGTAAATGACGACGATCAGGACGAGCCATACGACCCACAATTTACACTCCCAGAACTGAAGAGAGCAAGTGAGTCCTTTAACCCCAAAAAGGCACCTGGCATTGACGGTCTTACGGCTGACATATGTTGTGGTGCAATTGCAAGTGACCCGCGCCTCTTCTTGGCAATATTAAACAAATGTTTGGCCTACCATTACTTTCCTGAATCCTGGAAGGTTGCGACTGTAGTTATATTAAGAAAGCCGGGTAAAGACAGCTATACAACCCCGAAATCGTATAGACCGATAGGACTGCTCCCTATTTTGGGGAAAATCTATGAAAAGATGCTGGTTGCCCGCCTCAAATTCTACTTACTTCCAAGGATGAGTACTTGCCAGTACGGCTTCATGCCCCAAAAAAGCACCGAGGACTCCCTCTATACCCTGACACAGCATATAAGACATAGTTTGGATTGTAAGAAAATTATTGTACTTGTATCTCTGGATATAGAGGGAGCCTTCGACAGCGCATGGTGGCCAGCTATCAGAGTCCGACTGGCTGAGGAAAAGTGTCCAATAAATTTGAGGCGAGTAATCGACAGCTATCTCAGCAACAGACAGGTCAAGGTGCGCTACGCGGGCGAAGAATATTGTAAGCCAACTGCTAAGGGCTGCGTCCAGGGATCCATAGGTGGTCCGATCTTGTGGAACCTTCTATTGGACCCCTTGTTAAAAGGTTTACAGGAAAGAGGGGACTACGTGCAGGCATTCGCGGACGATGTCGTCCTGATCGCTGATGGGTGGACAGCCGAAGAAGTCCAGACACGGGCCAATGCTGCCCTCGAGTATGTTCGGGCGTGGGGTGTCAGAAACAAGTTAAAATTTGCACCTCACAAAACAAAAGCGATGGTAATTACGAGGAAACTTAAATACGACACCCCACGCCTGAGTATGGGCGGGGTCAGCGTTGGCACGTCGAGGGACATCAAGATTCTAGGAGTCACAATGGATGACAAACTCACTTTTAATACTCATGTATCCAACGTATGTAGCAAAGCTATAGCAGTTTATAAACAACTAACAAGAGCTGCAAAGACTAGTTGGGGACTCCACCCAGAAGTAATCAGGACGATTTATGTGGCTACTGTGGAGCCGATTATTCTGTATGCCGCCAGCGTGTGGGCGCCAGCTGCCAAGAAACTGGGAATTATTAAACAACTAAAAGCCACACAACGCGGCTTTGCTCAAAAGCTGTGCAAGGCCTACCGAACGGTCTCTCTGAATTCGGCGTTGATCTTGGCTGGTATGCTCCCTCTTGACCTCCGAGTCCGCGAGGCGGCCTCATTGTACGAGGCCAGGAAGGGGGCAGCCCAGCTAGATCTAGGAGACAGAGAGATCGAGCGAATGGCCCCAGCTATAGAGGCACCCCATCCCGCGGAACATATGGAACTGGAGTTTATGAGCCTAACATGTCAAGAAGATTTAGACCAACATAGCAACTTCGACATTAAAATATTCACGGATGGCAGCAAGATTGAGGGCAAAGTCGGGGCCTCTCTATCTTTATGGAGTGGAGAGGCTGAGACGAAAGCCATCAAACTGTGCTTGCCATCCTTCTGTACGGTCTATCAGGCGGAGCTCTTGGCTATATGTGAAGCGACTAGGGTAATCCTCAGGCAAGCCGCGTTGTCCTTTGGAATTTACAGCGACTCCAGGGCAGCTCTCCTTACCGTCACGAACCCCGACTGCCTCCATCCCCTTGCAGTGGAAGCCAGAAAGAACATAAATGCTTTATGTCTCCAAAATAAAAGTGTATTTTTGTATTGGATAAAAGCCCACGCAGGATTGGAAGGGAACGAGAGAGCTGACCACCTTGCTAAGGAGGCTGCCCTGAAGGCGAAAAGGCGACCAGACTACGACCTGTGTCCGGCTTCCTTCGCGAAACGAATGATCCGGAAGGAGACGTTGCGCGAATGGAGCCGGAGGTACGAGTCCGAGGAAACAGCGTCTATAACAAAATTGTTCTTCCCAGAGGCGGCTGCGGCGTACGGAGTAGTAAAAAAGGTACAAATAAATTGTGTATTAACGCAGGTGATGACAGGGCATGGTGGGCTTTCAGAGTACTTGAATCGCTTCAAGTGCAAGGAGAGCCCATCATGCATCTGTGATCCAGACAAAAACGAGTCTGTACCACATATTCTCACAGAGTGCCCCGTCTTCGCCCGCAGACGTTTCGATATAGAGCAGGAAATTGACTGTAAAGTAGACACAAAAAACTTCCCGTCAATTATGGCGGGAAAGTTAAGGGAAAAGTTTAT